>OX451405.1:8775672-9375672 GCA_949629135.1 Eremobia ochroleuca | reverse complement strand
CATTTTAACAGAAATTAGAGCAGACCGTGGCAGACAACGCTCGTCTAGAGCGCGAGCTGCAGCAGCTGCGGCGCGCGCTGCAGGCGAGGCGAGCTGCCGGACACCAGCATCACGCAACCAACCCCACCGCCATGCTTGAGGACGGTCAGTATATACAGGGTTATTTGTAAAACACCAACAACCTCTTAAGAGGTCATTGTACTCATCATTATGAACAACTTTTACTATGGGACCAAACCTGAAATCGCGAAAAAAAAAATCAGCTGTTCCCTACATTTTGACGACTCGTACGAACATAAATATAGGGAACAGCTGATTTTTTTTCGCGATTTCAGGTTTGGTCCCATAGTAAAAGTTGTTCATAATGATGAGTACAATGACCTCTTAAGAGGTTGTTGGTGTTTTACAAATAACCCTGTATACACAGTGACGAAAAGTACTAAGAGTAGAGGAGAATAAAGTTCATTCTCCACCACAGTTGGGATTAATAGTTACAAGGAGAGAAAGAGAAAGTGACAAAGACGAACTTTTTCTGAAACTCCATTTGCCATTTTTATGGCCGGTTTCCGTTTCGCAGCCCACTTTGGGCTAGTCCAATAAAAAATATTTTTCAGTTTAAACGAAATAAAGGAGTATGTGCTGTAGGTACTAATTTGTTCATGTTTGATTGCAGAAGTGTCTCGAGTCCAGCAGTTGGTGACAGCGTTGCAGCGCCAGCGACAAGAGCTGAGCCGCGCCGTCAGACACCTGACTCAACAGTCGCATGCGTTGCAGAATACCCACGACGCTATGCCTGGTCAGTGAGAACTTTTCTACTTTTAGCCCAAACCGTTAAAATGCCAACATAGGTGCTGCCGTGCGATTCTGTTACCATCTCACCGTAAAAGCTTGGGTGAAGTGAGCGTGGAGTGAGCTGTTCGCTAGGGATTAACACTATTAAGTGCCCACTTCACTTATGATTTGACGGTGAGATTTTTACAGAATCGACCGGCTGGTTTTTGATAACAGAACTTGCTTATGAACTCATTGGCTCAGCTCCATCTCTCACTTTTGTCCCCGAACTACTACTTCTGTCGTTAGATATTACGTCTGAACCACTTTGCCAGCATTTTTGTTACTGATAAATATAATCATTTATAGTCTTCAAGACACAAAACCATTTTCTATTTATCTTTTCAGGCAAACGTCGCCCCATGTCATCCTGGCAGGAAACCAACCTGGACACGGGTCATACTATCGACCACGGTCACTCCGACTACGACTATGACGTAGGACCGCTGATGCCGCCGGGTCATTACGAGCCATCCAACGTTGAGACGCCTTTGTATGTGGATACTAGAGGACCTGGTGCTGACGTCACTTCTCCACTCAACAGCGAGGACTTACAGCATGCTGGATTTAGTAAGTAGACTTTCATCACTGTAAACATGTAACGGGTGTATAAAAATGCTTAACGAAACCGAGAGTCACATGTTCTTCCCATCATTGTGATCATTCTTTGTACTGGACTATATCTGGGAAACTTTTGCTTACGGAAATCTAAAAGTAGTTTCCCAACAATTATTTTTGCACTAAGTAACCTAGGTTGATGTTCATTGTTCAGAATGCGTAGATGACGGCTTCGTGTTGGGGTTTTTTTTACACCCTGTGTAGTCTGTATACTGTCTTTCAGTGCACTGACGGCCGTTTTTTCGCATAAACTGAGGAAATCTTCATCTTTTAAGAGGCCTAAATAAAAAGGAAGAAAAAAATCTACGGAATGTGCATAGTAGTACGTTTTAGTAGTTTAGATTATTATTAATCTTGTTTTTTTTTTGCAGGCAATCTCACAAATGTAGAAAAGCAAGAAATCAAAACAGTCCGCATAGTCAAGCGCGAGAGTGAACGACGCCAGAGAGATCGTGAACGTTCTCTGCAGCCCATGTCCGACTGGCCCACAAACAACATCACTGCTAACTTAGACCAATTCCTGGAGGAAGAACTCGTACAGTCCCTTAATTATTCTCGATCAACGTCATTACCCCGAAACGAGCAATACGAGCAAGTATACGGCATAAGACGTGATAATAATTACTTACAGCCAAACATGGATCTCAGCCCCAAATATGTATCGAGTCCATCTCTATCTAATTACGACTACTCGCAAAACATGTCTTCTCTTAGCAGTAGCTACAATAAAAGCTACGATAGGTCTGGATACGATCGTAACATGTCCTTGTCAACACAGTACTTGAATAGCCCCACGGATAGTTCTAGGACTTTGACGAATGATCCTTTGTCAAAGACTAGCAGTATCGTGAGCCTGACGAGGTCACACATGGAGTTATCACCGATATTTAAGAGTGAGGCCGCTAAGCAGATCATTACAGAGATGTCTGGCGATGCTCCGAAGAACAGCTCTTTGCACAGACGTCAAGTGCCGAAGGAGAAGAGGAGGCATTACACGGCACCTCACCATCTCAGTGCCAAGACGCTAAATGAAATGCCTAAAGACGCATACAATCAAGATGTAAGTATTAGTTGTATATTCATATTTTTACAAATCATAATTTTCCAAACAGAAAAAAAAGACACACTGAAAGGAGTTCTATCAAATCATAGAACTCTATTGCTTCGCTATGACGACAAACAAATTTAATAGAGCAGAAGAATTAAACATCAGTAAATACTATCTTCATCTTCCTGACCTGCCCTTGTCCCATGTTACTTGAGGTTTGCACAACACGTTTTGTTCTTCCATTTTCCCCTGTCCACCGTCACGCTATAATTCACTCCCTTCTCTTTTTTAAATTATCTTGTATCTTCATAACCAATATCGACTTTAAAATGAACATTTTGTCCAGAAGATGGGTCGTTCAGTCGACGACGCGGACATGGAGCGTGCTTTACGTGGCGCAGCACCTGATGTGGTGCGGTCTGCGCTACCACCACATGCACTCAGACTGGCTGATAACACCATCGATCAGCTCCTAGCTGCGCCACAGAAGATTCTGATTCCTGAGAGATATATACCGGAGAAGGTAAGTTTCATAATAAACGTAGTAAATAAAAAATGTGTCAGGAATTTTACTAAGATTCAATACGTATAATTTTGCTGGTTTGAATATTGGTTGGTGCTCTCGTGTGTATAATTATTTGATGCATACATTATCAACAGTTAATCGGTTCCATGAAGCACGATTGTGTGATACACTTTCCAATACATGTTTTATTTTGGATTAGGAATTAGAGTGATTGTATTGTTCCGGTACTAAAGATTCCGGAACCAACGGTAGCATTGTGTAACTGCATCCAAGTACAAATTAATTGTTAGTATTGCACTAATGAATTTAATTAACCTACATACTTATAGCTATTATACAAAAAAACGAATACAAATGGGTGTAAGATTATAATAAGACATGAAAAAGTATCATCAAGATGACAAATTAATCGGATATTACTGTCGCACAGCCTCCAGAACTGTCACCAGAGGAGCAACAAAAGAGACAAGAGAAAGTGGAGTCGATAAAGAAAATGTTGACAGGCACATCGGCTGACCCCACCAAGGTACGCGTAATATACCTGTTATTTCACTTCCAATTCACTTCCGAAGTAGATTTACGTTACGATGCGTAACTTCCTGAAGTTTTATGAATAACGAGGAATACATTCTACGAATGTATGAATTATTACTATTTCCGATTACTATTAGAACTGTTCTTACTTTAATGAGCTGAACTGATGCATAGACCATGTGTATTTGCTATACACAAAATATTTTAAATTTCTCTTCAGAAAATTTGAGCAACGCTTCTTCATAGTTTTTCTTCATCACTCTCCGTTGGAAATAGTTCATCGACCACATAGTTAACTATTTCACATAGTTGATACTGTACATTATGTACATCTAATGCATTCAGTCCTCATTAACTTTCACTATATTAAACAATGCACCCTAAATTCGCTCGCTCTGCTTTCATTGTTTTTGGAATTAACTTTTTATACTTTTTGCATGTTGATTCTACTCTTGACTGATTACCCTAGACCCTAGACCTAAAACCTGAAAATTATGTTTAGAGTTATAGACTATAAATAGAATGGTGTTTCCAAATGGAATATAGTCAACATTCTCGATATGGTCGCTTATCATATTGATAAAAATGATCCATGTGTCCACTTTGAGGCCTAATTTTGTTCAATGTTATGAAAAACATTGTTTTCTTTTTGATATTAGACAAAAAACATATTGTATTGATAAAAAACATAATACCTCATTATTCAATTCTGTTTGAAAACACCGCAAGAGCTTGTATAGCCGCTTCGAATGTTGGCTGTAAATATGTAAACCGGCACAGTCCTACATGTGTGTGCTTGTATGATGACCGTTAGAGTCCGGACGCTGGCGAGAAGCGGCAACGGGAGCACTTGCTACAAATGAACCAGATACTCGCCAAGCAGGTCACTGAGATGAGCAAAATCATCGCCGGTAAGGACGTTGCTTCATATTAGTTTTGCCTCCCACCGTACTACTTGCATACTCGTACTTACAGTAATTTTTGTGAAGTTTGTTTAAATGTGCAAATGTTTTTAAAATCTGTTTCAAAATTCTACGATTCTTTTAACAAAATTAAGTTTCTTCTCAGTATATGTGGGTAAATAAAATAAATCACAAGTTAAATGTAAGAATTATGGATTTATGAAATGGATTTTTCGTTGCACTAAATTGTCATATTACGTTTCAATTATTCACTGTATGTACATTTTTAAAGCTATATTAGAAATGTTTCCTAAATCATCACAAAAATTAAATATGTATTTTTGGCAATCTAGTATACAACCTTAAAATATTTGTAACTGTAACTGTAAATAAATGTTTAATATCATCTTTTGCAACATGACACTAAATGTTCATGTAGACTCCAACATTGTATGTCTCACATTTTGATTTTTTCTTAATTTTCTCACAGAATTGCCATTTTGACGTATATTATCTTCTATTCAAAGTAACAATTGTTGTGTGTTTGATGTGACTAACCCAAACACGTGTGTGTCACGCCTGTAATCGTTTGCTTGATGTTGTTTGTCCCATTTGTGCAGGAACCAACACTGAGCAAGGACCGTCCGCATCCAATCATTGATAGCCAGACACTTACACCTTACACCTGCACCTTTCACGTCCCCTCCACATTATCCACTCCCATTAACCCCCCATCCCATTGTTCTATTGGGTACAGTAGCATCTTTCTTCAAAAATAGATCCACAGATGAAAATAGCTGTACAGTGATGACTATTGCTGGATAATGCTCTGTGCCCATTTCTATTAATAAATAAATTGCTTCAATTCCCTCAAAAATATGTCATGTAAGTAAATTGGCTGACTCGGACGGTTCTTCGAAGATACCCACTACCCAGTGTGTTGCGGCATGGTTTCGTTTTTTGCATTTTGTTGTGAGTAGCGCACTTATATTTATTTTTAGTAGAATTTCATTAATAGTTGCATTGTTTTTGTTTGCATTTTGATGTGTGAATGGTGATTTGAATTAACACACCTTTTTTTCTGTGAATCTTACGTAATAGTTTGTTTTTATTTTATCAGTTAAAGCGTTAGAAGAACTGCCTCACAATGGTAATGCTGACGACTTGGACGATCGGTCACCAGACGTAGAGCTGCCTATCTACCAACAAAGAGACAACTTCTTTACCTAGGTCTACGGAAAAACTCGTAAAATCTATGATAACACATTATGCATCACTTAAAAATAAAGAATCAACACTATTGACTATACTGGTATTAGGCGGTCTTTAAAAATAAAATGAGACGTACGTAATTTAAACCTTCACTAAAACTTGAAACATATAACCAAGCTGGGCTTTAAATAATATATAAGCGGTCAGTGTAGAAAGTTCAATTAATAGAAATTAAAATATTATTGTACTTAATCGTTTATCCGTATGTTTATATGAAAGATGATTATAAATCAAATATTAAAATCCTTTATAGAAAAATAGTGGTAAATAATTGAATCTACTTTTTTATAATTAGTGAAATTATGTGGTGTTTAGTCATATGCTTCATACATAAATGTGTTAGTAAGTTATTCGTGTGAAAATGAGAAAGGCTATCATTTGACTGCTTACAAAAATGTATAATAATATTACAATGAAAGATGTTTAGTATGTACCAGACAGTTCGATATTTTGTGGATCTCCATCTTTTTATGTGTAGGAACTAGATATTTTAATGTATTTTGTTGAAAAAAATTCGACTTGCACTGTGCGTTCCACATATCTATCAAAATATCATTTACATGAATTTGTAATTAGTTGCTAGGAGATAAATAGGAATTGGTATATGTTGTAGCACTTGCTCAATCTTGTGGACATTCCTTAGCGATGTTATATATTTTGTAGAAATACCAATGACACTATAAAAGGTACTTAAAATATTATGTTGGCCAGTTTGTATTGGCATACCGTTAAAGTCAATACGTCGAATGGCAACCCTTCCTTACATCTAGATACGACGACGGCGTATTACCAGATTCAGATGTTCAAACAAATTCTCCTTACAGCCCTTCGGTGTATTGAATATATCGGTATGCGGTTATTAAAGATTATTTTTGGTACTTATATAATAAAAGTCTTCTATGTAAAAGGCCTTGAATTGTTACTTTAGAGTTAAGATAAATAGCAAAATGTAAGTACCTAGATGACATTATAATGTATACAGTTGCCATGTTTATTGAATAGAAAGTGCACATTTATATTAATTAATATAACTTTAGATAACGAATGACAATGCGTTTTAGTATTATTTCGTTTAATTTTTCTGTACCTACTTTAATGTAAATATTAATCATACCTACATAAAGTTTTAATTATTTAACTTTTGTGTACTTTCGTTTTCATTTAGTTTATTGTAGGTATGAACATTATGTAGCTCGTCAATTACTTTTGTACCTAGTATTGTATGAACTTATGCGAATTTTAAACTTTATGTATCAAATATATCTAACCCTGCTTCGTATTATTTGGTAGCTGAAGCAATGAATCGTTTTGTGATTCTAATATACGCGATTATAAAATTTGAATGAATGCTATAACTCATTCATAGGATTAATGTTTCATTAGAGGAAGATTTACCATAGGATCGTTATAATTATATGTACTTCGACTACATTTTGCAGACGATAACGATCAAATTGAGAAAAATAAGCGTATTGTTAATAGCGAGGGGACCCTTTGCAAAAATTTTATTTCATAATCTACAGTTTATGGGCTATAATGTCGTCTTTTATTGATGGAAGTTTATTAGGAAATGTTGAGGGGTACAATAGGTATTTACTGCAAAATGAAGTCATGCTGTGGGTAGGCAATCTTAGTTAGTAAATGTATCAATGTTCACAATGTCTTAAAAGCTTTAAATATTCCTGCCTACAATCGTTTCTCTAGCTATTTAGTTCAGTTCAAAGTTACAATTATTTGTACAATTAGCTTTTACCATTTGAAGTAAAACTCAAATTATTTTTATGTATTTAGGAGAACCAAATTGCTTTTGTACAAAATAAAAAATATGTTGTAAAATTTTGTGCCATGGTTTAGCATTTTAATTTTTTTTAACGGTATTTTTGTAGTTCTTTAGATTGCCAGTAATAATTTGTCTACGACAATGTGTGTTAGACATTATATTTCTTAAATTAAGGGCTCATGGAGCTATATATACTTGTTAGAACACCTTGCCATTTTCCCCGTTTTAATTAGATTTTGAAAATTAAAATATCACTTCCCTAAAGCCCCGAAGACTGTATCTTACTTATATATCGACATCAACATTGATTTGTTTTTAGTGTAAATTATACCTACACCCCTAGAAAACTTTATTCTATGGTGAAACGCTGTGAACTTCCAAAAATGTCTTTCGCTACATAGTGGACTTTCGATAATAAGAACAATTTGATTTTGAAATACTGGAGTTTTCCGAATTATTGTATCGTAGTATATATTTATTATAATGAATTTGGTATGAAAAATATAGTTATTTCGTCACTCACCTACTCAGTAATGTTTAAATTGTAATGGAATGTAGGTATTCCTTATCGACTCAAAAATATTAAAAAAAAACTGTAGATACGATTCCTGAATTAATAAATTTTATCGATTCCTAAAAAATCCAATACTAAAATAAACTTTCTAGGCGAATGAAGCCAGTTAATAACAAAAGTAACATAAATATATACAATAAAGGGAACATTTATTAGTATTTGCTATTCCCCAATATAATGTTATATATTGCCTTATAATATGTAGACTGCCCGTGTTTGAGAATGATTTCTACTTCAATATATATTAGAGATAGATGGTAGAATTGTAGCCCCTAATATTCAACGAATGATTCTGAGTATATACACTTTATATGTATATGTAGCTCTAGGCTAAAGCTTATTCATTGACTGTTGAGAATTTTGATAGTCCCATAGAAGCAAGTGTGTATACAATCAAAGTACATATATCTAAAATCTGTATTTTTTCTATTGAAAGATAACAATACAAACTGCAACTTTTGGTATTGTCCTTGTCGAGTGTCTAATATTATTGAATATTGAGTATTTCATTTTTATAAATTATGTTGTTCATGCATTCATGGGCTCGTGGGTAAATGATACCAGCCGAACAGGACCGAACGTAAAGTTACGCTTGCCACGGTCGGTTCGCGGATGGGCCACCATCAATTTCATATCGACACCCCTCCGTGCCTCGGAAAGCACGATAAGCCGTTGGTCCCGGATGTCATTCGTAGATATTTTTTGACAGTCGTTACGGGTAGCCGGAAAACCAAATGTCTAGCAAGTCTTACCAAGGGGTATCGTGATACCCAGTAACTGGGTTATGGAGGTCAGATAGGCAGTCGCTCCATGTAAAATACTGATATTCAGCTGCATCCGGTTAGACTGGAAGCCGAGCCCATCATAAGTGGGAAAAGGCTCGGCAGATTGATTGATCATGGATTCACAAACCAATATAAATAGATTGACTTAAGGTTGTTGGAAGTTTTATTTTAATTTAAGCAAAGCTGCCTGCTTCGAACGTAGCCTAACAGAAGCCCCCATATTAGAAGTACTATTTTGACTGCCTTAAAATGAGTTGTTGTGTAAATACCTACAGGGAATTGTGCATATTGTTTTATATTATTGCCTCTATCCAACTTTACATCAATCCTTGTATTTATAGCGCGTATGTTGTTCACATCTGAAAATAAATAATATGCTGTATTACTATCTTGGTTTTATTTGACGTTTTGAATTTCCTATTAAAATTAAAAATTGGTTTGCCTGCAATTGAAAACAACTGACGTCTAGCTGATTGATACTTATTAGACAGTTCATATATTTGACAGTTGTTAAATATAGCCGAGCTGAAGGGTAAAATATTAAAATTTATTTATTTAAGCTTTTCTCATAAATAGGTACACCAATACATAAATAGGTTATGAACTTATAATAACCATACATACATACTTACTATAATGTACACCTATACTCGTATTATCTCAATTTAATTCACCCTTGAATCAGATATTTTTATAAAAGACCGTCTAGGGATATTTTAGGTACTCATGTATTACCTAACACTACACAAGGTGTTGAGGAAACTTTATCCTTCCCATCCAAACCCAGTCTTACTATCGTGTTAGTACGTTGGACGACCAACAGATAGCGCCAGGATCAATAACGGTATGTACCAAAACGTAAGTGATTATTTTTTTAAATCTTTCTCTGAAGGATCAACTGTTTGATAATTCTTTGCGAAAATATAACGTGGTACCTGCAGAGAGAGAGTTACTAACTGAACAGAAATAAATAGGTTTCTCCGCAGGATTGTGTAAGACAAATCAACTCAGCCTATCGCAGTCCACTGCTGGGCAGGCCTTTCCCAGGCTGCGCCACAACACCCTGTCCTCCGCCTTTCGCATCCAATCTGTCTTAGGCACCTCAGTCAAACTCAAACTCAAACTAACAGCATTTATTTCAAGTAAACTAATTAATTACAGGTACTTTTGAATTTTCAAGGGGTCGGTCAGTCAGAAAGATGAAGCTAGTTGCCCATTCCAAAGCGTAGTAGTGTAGCTGGCAAGAAACTCCACGGATACTTTTAAATCACAAAAAACAATTCAGAAATAAAAATACTTAAATTAAAATGAAATAAGCCGTGGCGGCTAAAAGATGACCAGACCCTACTGGCGGCGCCCGTTCACGAACATGACGTATGAATCAGCACCATTTAGCTCAACCATTTTGAAAGAATCACCTCAGTCCATCTAGCTGGGGGCGTCTAACACCAAGCTTGCCGGCACGGTCTCAACTCTAGGACACGTCTGCTTTACCAGCCATTGGTCCTTGGAAGCGGATGGCAGGACCAGCTGGACATGGTGCAAATGATTATCGAGCCGCATCAACGCGCCACTAGAGGGAAGACATCTTGGATGTCGACCAGTGTAGGGCAGCTTTCGAGCAACTAAAGAACAACAAGACACAATCATTCGACAGGCTATCGTATTCAAAATGACACTTTCCCATATCCTGATTTTCCTTGCCCCCGACAGCAAGCAACTGTCGGAAGAATACAAAAGGCAAAATTTTCGGGTTTTGATTTTGTGAACAGCGTTTAGAAGACAGTACGATAGTATTGATTGATCTCCAATTCGGTACGGAAACGTATCGAATGGTTGTGAATAGCTATGCTGGTGATGACGGAATAACGAAAGAGGTCCTTAAAACGGGTGGGGCTCCAATTCTGAGAGAGCAAGCGAGTCCCTTCAACTCCGTCATCCAAGAGGATACAACGCCCGAGGCGTGGAGCAGAGGTGGTTACGCGTAAGTCAACACTCCCAAAATCTAATTACAGATCTGAGAACAAAAACACTAGCTTTATCTAAAATCTGAAACTTGAGAGACGTCTTTGACCAGCAGTTGACTGCGATAAGCACAGTTTGACTAATGGATTGCAATGACGAAGTTTTTCATTAATGGAGGACTTTTCACTGAGCACAGTTTTATCTTTTTTTTAATTAGATAACTATTTTTGAAATCTATTTGACTCCGTCAAATGTCTTCAAAAATAGCCTGAAGCCCTAGAAATAGGAGTTTATGGCATGGTCAGTAACCAGAACGTAACATAACGAATCAAGAGCATAATAAAGAGAATTCTATATTCTTCCTAAAAAAAAAAAAACATATTACGAGAGTTCCTCACCAATAGACGGATGACAGGACTATTAAAAACAATGTAAAGAGATACTATCCTATAGAATTAAACCTAATTATAAGTGGAAACTTTATGAAAGTGAATAATCTTGGGTTGTGGCGAAACGCTATGAGCTGCGGTGAGCTGTGCTGATTGAAGTGCAAGCTTGCTTATTTATAGTGTTTTTATCTCACGAAGCGACGCGCGCTTTATTTGTGGTTGCCAAGTGTACAAACACGCTGTGAGTGTGTGTGTGTGTGTGTGTAAACGCAGGAGCTCTCGATACCGTCCGAGACAATATCGAACTCGGAAGTATGTGAGTGTGGGTGTTATCAGTTGATGTTACTCGTCTTCACGCACTTATTCACAGCGTGTTTGTAAACTTGTTTACCACAAGTAAAGCGCGCGTCGCTCCGTGAGATAAAAATACTGTACCCAGAAAATAATGTAGGTAAAGTCAACGAAAGTCATTGTTTTACAAAACTGTAATTCTTTAACAGTTGTATGAAATGGCTAGAACACGGTCAATTGTCGTAGTGTGTCAATTTGATAAACAACTAATTTCCCTGACTGTACCGAAGAATGAGTATAAAATTACATATTATTTTATGTAACGTCAATGTATAAGTTGTCTATCATGAAAATTGATCGAAAAAAACTGTAACGTAAAGATTACAGTTTTTTTTACTAGGTCACTAATGATCGTTAAGACGCCGTTAACACCGTTTATTGAATGGTGCGCGAACGTGATTGATTGCACATCGCAGAAAAACCCTCGTTGGTATACATCTCTATCTTTCTACTTGACATTACTTGCAAGATCCAGCGACATTGATTAATTTTAATCTTCCTCATCTGCATAGCCTTTTCCCAACTATGTTGGGGTCGGCTTCCAGTCTAACCAGATGCAGCTGAATACCAGTATTTTACATGGAGCGACTGCCTACCTGACCTCCACAACCCAGTTACTGGGTAATACGATACCCCTTGGTAAGCTAGGCTTTTGACGACCCGTAATGACTGTCAAAGATCCACGAATGACAGCCGGGAACAACGGCTTAACGTGCTTTCCGAACCACGGAGGGGTTTCGATATGAAAAGATGGTCACCCATCCACGGACCAACCGCGGTAAACTCAGCTTAACCTGAACGATCGACCCGTTTGGCTGTTATTACTTAGCCAATTAAAAAAACACCTCAACGATTTGTTTTCAAAAATTCACAGTTCGGTTGTTTCTTTAAGTATTTAAAAAGTCATCCAATATAGTTTCTTTTATCAACTGCGCATGAAATATTCATGATCCTTTAGCATATGTATTGGTAAAAAGAAAGCAATATGATTTTGACAGCTCATGAAAAATTGGTGGAGTCGAGTCCGAATGTTGTTTTGTTTACGATGTCTACAATTCTGCGTTCATAATTTAGTTACAATTTACTACCTATGTGTACATAAATCCAAGAACGTAAAAATATTCGATTTGGCAGTTAGGCAGATGGAGTACATACACGGCATAATTTTTGGAATATTAGGTGTTAGATGTTGTATAGGCTCGCCCCTTAATACATGGGTATAGGTGCACCACTGCTAACTCTTTGGGGATTACAGCCGTGAACTTATGTGTTATGTTATAAGGTGTTTTTAGAAAATTTTCATTGATAAAGAAAAAAAAGTCTTCATTACAATGAAAGAAATCAAATCCAGGAACTTATGCTTCCTGTAATACCCGCTACCCGCACTTGCGTTCACTAGTTCACTAATTTTTTTTTAATGCTGCATAGTGCATTCGTCTCATTAAATTACCATACAAAGAAAGTGTGCTATTTATATCCATTCATAAAACATTGCTATTTTTTACAACTAAACTACAAGCTAATTTATGTAATCTGAATGTGTTCAATCAGATGTAAAACTGTAATAATTACTTCTTCCGATTGTAAACCTTCCCCCATTTACAGCACTTTACAGCACGCGGTCAGTTGCTTAGATTTTTTCGTCTAGTGCGAAAGTGCGTCAAGTTATGCTGTGACGTTGTCTTTTCTATTAGCTTTTAACTCATAAATGATTCAAAATTATAATTTAAATACGTAATAATATTCATAACTTACCGTTAAATTGAAATTGGAATTTCCAAACTAAAAAAATATGTGAACAGAACTTTCTAACAGTGAATTTAAAATAACCGGCATTTGCAACCGTGAAAAAGTTAGTTATATTAAAACTGTAGATTTCCTGATAATTCCTCGAGGTAAGTACTGAGTAGCACTCAAGCCTTTGTCTCCACCGAAGTGATTGTGATTCCCTGCGCGTACGCAGAGGCGCGCTACGTGTATGCAGTTCAATGCCGCGTGTCTTCCTTCCGTTATTTCTCGACTTCGGAGACAATCGGCGCGTGCGACGATTCATCTCAAATGTCAATAGACCAATAGAATGCAAATTCAAAGTGTCGTATGAGCGATTGAGTGCCGAAGCCTTCGTACTAAGTATCGAACGGTACTACGGTACAGTTTTTCAATTATTTAGGACAGTATTAAATGACATCAACGTTTATTTAAAAAAACATTATTAGATACTCGTTACTGCATTAGTTTCTTCATATCATTGTGATGATACTGGTGATAGATTTGCTATGGATATTTTAAATGTTTTATTGATAAATGTTACATCAGAATGTTTTTTTCTCTTCACATTCCTTTGAGTAAGCGTTATGAGAAAATGTAAAAAAATAGATTCTTATTAATTTCACTGAAGCTCGAACGATCAACTTTTGCACAATGTTAAAGCAACAATGTTATCAGAATACCAATATAAGTATGTATTTATCATTTGTATGACCTACCTGACTTAGGTAGGAAGGTGCAATGCCAGCTTTATTTGAACTATAGATTAAGTTACTTACAAGGAAACCTCGCGAGGTGTCCCTCACCGATTTAGTTGCGGCGTTACTATAATAATCTACATGAAAAATGATGGGATACGTATTTTTTTTTGGCTAACAAACGTTCTAAAGGGGTGAAAATCACCCTCAAAGTTCGTACCCCAAAATGTTGGTTTGCAGTTTTCACATATTTCTAATTAAAATTTTTCCAAAATGACTTTAACCATTAAAAAGAGCATAAAAAAATATGAAAAATACCTTTATTCACATATTTATAAGACTTAAAATTGGTCCCATTAAAAAATAATAAATAGTTTTCGAGTTATGAATTTTTTGTTAAGTAATTTAATTTTAAAAAATTGTATATCCACAATTCTTATAAATATGTGAATAAAGGTATTTTTCATATTTTTTATGCTCTTTTTAATGGTTAAAGTCCTTTTGGAAAAATTTTATTAGAAATATGTGAAAACTGCAAACCATCATTTTGGGGTACGAACTTTGAGTGTGATTTTCACCCCTTTAAAACGTTTGTTAACAAAAAAGAAAAAATACGTATCTCATCATTTTTCATGTAGATTATTATAGTAAAGCCGCAACTAAATCGGTGAGGGACACCTCGCGAGGTTTCCTTGTTAGTAAATAACAATAAAAAATAAAAGAGTATCTAATATCATTTTGTACCCTTGAAAACTTATGGCATCTCTAATCAGAGTAGGTCAGAGACGCATTAACTATTGTTTGAATAACTGTTTACTTTTACAGACATTATTAGGTTGACATTCAAAATATAACCTTTGAAACTATGTTTAATAAGTAAATATAATTTCTCACGTAAAATAAACGGCATGTATTTAACGCGGCGACCAATTAATCTGAATTTGGGATTAAAAAATAATTAAAGAAAGTAGCAAAAATAGTAGGTTGGCAGCTACTGACGGCGGATGAAAAGTAGAAAATGGGCATTCTTAAATTAAACAACGAGGTTGTATATCAAGTACACTAATTATTATCTTTAATAATAATAAGGCGTAGTCGACGGAGCCCCGCTTCGCGCTATTTCTGTCTGCAGGGTTTAAAGGAACCTAACACGAAGCGGATGACGGGGGCTCGTTCGCTCGCTCCGCTCGCTCACTTGAGCCCCCATCATCCCCTTCGAACCTAACCTATCCATGTCGGGGTGCCCCAAGTCACGAGCTCGCTTCGCTCGCTCTTGCATCCTAAGTTCTCAAGTTCAATCTTGTGTTTTTCTGGGAATGAGTCTTCAGAGATGCCTATAGTTGCCTATAATACAGTTTGTTATCCCACTGTTAATATCAGTCGCCATCTCATTATTTTTAGTAGCAAATAGATAGTCGCCCTTTTAAGTTGTTAGTCGCCTGGAAAATAATATTCCAAAATAAACAAACGTTCCCCATAGTTCTATATCACCAACTCGTTTTAAACAAATGAGGTTCGCACGCAAAATAAAGTTGCAACAACAGTCGTTATGAATTTAACTAACCTTTTGAAAATACACCTAGTTGCCTACTTAGCCCCACTAAGCAGGGTTTCATTAGGCAGAAATTAGGATAAGCTTACGAAAGTAACAATAATAATTCATATCATAATTTTACGGGCGGCGAGAGGCGTTGTTATGGAGTGAGAGAAGGCAAAAAACATAATAAATAGAAGTATTAGAATATCTCCAGCCACTAGGTCATTATAAGACTTGTTTTTCGCATAAATATTTTCACTTTGAGACTACTTTGTGGATGCAAGCAGGTAGAGTTAGCCGATATTAAGCTATAAGGGAAAGCTTCTGCGAAGTTTTTAGTGCTTGTGTGGAGTTGAGCTAGTTTCGGTGAGTGGATGTTTTCTAACGTCCTGCCCTTAAATAGCCCCAGTGCGTTACTTTATCTAGCGGGCTGCTGATGTGTTTCTGAGCTGTTCTTTTACATTTACATACCACAAAGGTTTGTACTCGTATATAACTTTGGAAGATAAGAAACCTGTAAAACCAGTACATTGAACTTCCAGAATTTTAACAACATAAAAATACATTTTTTGGTATCAAAAAGCTATAAAAACCAAGCAAATGGTTGTCATATAATTTCAATAACTGTTCTGTAATCAGTACCGAGTCCGTAGTATTAATTCTGCTTCATTAGTACTCTCGAGCCAAGGGACGATTAAATTCGGGAGTGCAGAATGAACGGGACATTTTTATCATTGGTAACAAAGTATTTAGAGCCTTTCCCTTGGAGACTGGTTTGGGGACCGTTGGTCGACCCGTGCACCCACCATTGATCTCATTGTTTGATACATTGCACTTTTGGGGAGCGTCGCTTGCGCACCATCATCGATCAACCACTATACAGGCTGTGGTTTGCAGAGTTTGATCATATTGTGAGTTACACGGGTTGAACTCCGGAATGGTTAAATTATACATAGGTACTATTAACATTATTTATTTGAATACCTATCTACAATTTGTGATACAATTATGAATTAAAACAAACTTTAAAGAAAACTGAAACAGTACATTTAGGGTCGACAGGAATGACACTTAAATGTTTTGCAATAATAAACTACTTATCATAGTCCTTAAATATACAGACTTGAGATGTCTCACAGTGTTGTTGTGAATCAAACACATCCAATACCTACCTAAGTAAGGTCCTACTTAGTGGCGTTTCTTTGTACTCCACATCAAAAACGAAGCAGTGCAAGACCCCGAAAGAATTTAGTCAACGTTAATATAAAATTCATTACACATACCGTTTTATGATTTTGTCGAAAATAAAAACGAAGGAGGAAAACATGAGCATTTGTTTACACCCTGTGGAGGAGGCGTGGAGTCGCGTGCGCGCATATAACCGAGGTGCAGCGACGAACGACACACAATCACACGCCGGCCGCTCGCCGCAACACCGCAACTGTGAGTACCATTACCACACACGCTAAAACACGCCGATTTTTTCAGAGATGACTACATATTTTCATAATTTAATATAAGAGTCGGTCATCTCTGAAATTTCAGCGAAGTTTAGAATAGTTTACTTCTAAGACGTCCAGAAAAAAACACGTAAGCTTAAGAAAATATAAAAAAGATATGGTCGAACCATAATAAAATAAAATGGATAATTGCTTAAATAAAAAAATATAATGTTGTTATTCTAAAAACAATAGTTTTGAATACAAATAGTTGGATATTAGCTTTGTCGCACGCAAGTTAACATGCGACTTTTACCGGTGGCGCCTGCGCAGGCAGTTGGTCAACTTTTATTGTGTTTGTTTATAAAATTAAGTATAATATATTTGCGAATCACATAAATATTCATAGTAGCATCAGTTTCTTTTTAGCTTGACTCCTGTTTAGTGAAAGTGTTTAATATTATGATTGTTTTATGATAATTTTATTGACTTTCGATAGTTCTTAAAAGGTGTCACTAAGACCTACTAAATTGACTCTTATTTGTTGAGATAAACGTTTTGCTAATTTGCAAGTGACTAACTTAAAAATGACTTACGATGAACGATAAACTACTCCCCCTTTGGGCTCAATTTTAATGTCTGAAAAATTTTGTTCAGACATTAAAATTGTAAGTAGGTACAGTCAGTCCTAAGTGACGTCGGTTATAGGTGAAGGTTAGTAAGAAAACGATGGATGTTTTGGAAAGTTTGATAAATGAATTGTTTGTTTTCTATAAATTAAAATAAATTTTATTCGAAAAAATCCATCGATTCTTTCTAAACTTCAACTATTTTATATCCCACGACCTTGCATAACACACTATTACTCTCAATTTGTATAATTTTGAAGTAGTAACTAAGTCACTCTTTACAATATCAGCTATCTGCAAACTAAAGCCCTGTCAAATCATTACAGTATTTTTAGCCGGAACAAACAGACAGACATACAAACAGACAGACCGAAAAACATTTAAAAATTGTATTTATGTTATAAGAACCAGTATATACTTTTCAAAAACATTTTGTAAAAAGCTGTTTTTTTACTTTACAAACAGATACAATTTTATTTATTTTCATGTATAGATTTTACTTCTATTTTCATTTTTTCTGGCTGCAGCTTTGCCAAGTGTGCTTTTGTTGTATTTTTCGGAATGCAAAATCATATTTTCTGACGGGTGATTTACATTTTTGCCAAAAATAATAATTTTCTTCTTAGATCAACTCTTTCATGTACACACGGCGACAGATCAAGTTATGATTTTCCAGTTTTAGCTGACCTCGCACTGTAAAGGTTTTTCGTACAATGAGAAGTCAGCTTATACTGGAAATGAAAGGAAGCTTGATATGTGGTCGAGCGTACGATAAAAGTTGATGTTTTAATAAAATTGAAGCTTAGTGACACATCGCAGTAGTATAGTTTTTCAGCACAAACGAAAACGCTTTCATTAAATGGTTGAAATGAATTATAATTATTATTTACATTATAATTATATTTCCATTGTACAGACGCCAGCACATCAAGCTACCCGAAACTGTCAAATTTTCCCAATCAACTTTGAACCTTGTAATAAAGTTGAAAATCTATTAAAGAAATTTGACAGACTGTAGTAGCTTGATGTGCTGGCGTTTGTAAATAAAAAAATATGCCCAAGATAATCACTACCAGTCCTTAATATTGACATAACAATATAGCAATTATGTTGATATCATTTTGAAAAATATAATGAACCGACATCCCATTTTGTTTCTATTTCATTGTTGAATTTGAAACTTTTCTTTTTTTATGAAACAGAGTAAAAACTTCTAAATTTTACTTAAAATATTATATCTATAAATAATTTTACCAAGACCATATTTAAAAAAAAATTATAAATGAGATAAAGTTTAGCAATAAAGAATTGTGTAATAATTCATTTATTAAATTCCTTGACTATAAAACTATTCATAAAAATTATGGCCTCAACTTCAGGCGTGAGATATAGCAGTCCTGTCTCACTATCGCTAATGACTGCTGAATTTATGATTTCATTATTTAATAATTTTAAAAAGTTGTAGAGACCTGTGGTAAATGAAACGATTTTTTAATAAAACAGAGAGTTTCGCTTGTTAAAATTCTAGCTGTATCGATCGTGGTATGTTTTGATAAGTATCTATCTGTGTATAATCTTTCTACATTCATCGATGCTCACCAAACGATACTTAACTCATTCGCACTCAGTATTCACTTGTAATATTATGAAACGCGCCATAATCGCGAATCAGGACTCATGTCACGGACAAGGGGTTTGTCTTTTAATGGGGGCAAAGGAGCCTCAGGCACCTGTCCCACCGCTAACGATGCTATCAACGATCAACGAAGCGACCAGCCATCAACGATTTTCTCGCCCAAGAAACGTAGAAAATATTGTCGGTCCCGAGTAAGGGGTTATTCTGTTTATCCACCCCAAAAAAATCCACTCTAAGGGTAAGTGTCCACAATTTTCTACGCAAAAAAAAGGGTAAGTTTCCACCCTAGGCTTGGATTTTTTGGGATGAATAAACGGAATAACCGCGTGTAAGTAAAAGAGATAAAGACATTAATGATCGCTGACTGTTCACACAGCCGGCAAGAACTTGGTTGTCGCAGCGACAAGAGCTATCAAAGAAAGTACTGGCTCAGCGACGCTCGCTTGGGGGACACAACACTCGCTGAGAGTACAGACGCCAGAACATCAAGCTACTACAATCTGTAAGATTTCTTTAATAGATTTTCAACTTTATCGCTAAAGCATAAGGTTCAAAGTTGATTGGGAAAATCTGACAGTTTCGGGTAGCTTGATGTGCTGGCGTCTGTACCTCGCATACTAGAGAGTAATCGGCTGTATGTCGCCTTCGCGCACTCGCTGCTCGTTGCTCGCTAGTTGCTAGCACTACTCGCTCCTCGTTAATCGCCGCCAGTGGGACAGGTGCCATAGATGGACAAAGGCTTTTCACTTTCGGCCGGTGACCTTAGCTGCAGGATAACGACACTAGTGAACTCATCAGGTCTTTAGTATTCAGGGAGGGCGCCAGCGGTATCAATACGCGTAGGTACTCTTTGGTGATTCGCTGATGTGAAGTGACACACGGAATTGCGAGCAATATAAACTTAATGCTATTGACATGAATGACGAATTGTTTGCGGTAGAACGACCGGGAAAAGGGCTTTTAAAACGTGACTAAAATGTTTGAGTTGACATTTTAGGTATATGGACAAAATATACATATTTGTAGTTTTATTTCAATGAATTTGAAGCACATTGATTTAAGTGGATTTTTTATGAGTATGGAATGAACATTACTGTAAGATTTGTACAAATTTATTTGTATAAATACTTTTTGTAAATAAACTGAGTAAGTTTGAGGCACAAAGAACCTATCCAAACATTCGCGTAGTTGGTACTTTGACTTTTGATAGGGCAATTATTATTATCTCAGGCTTTGGGCGATTACCACTATAATTAAATTAAATGAAGACTGATAAATTCCACAACAATGCAATAGGACCTAGGATTGGAAGGGCTGAGACATTCCTGACATTTAGTACTCAAGCCTTTGGCAGTTTATTACTTCTAAGTAATTGGGCGTGGGGCTTCGATGCGACTGCCAATTGAGTACTGTCAACAAAACAGTTAAATAAGCTGGTCCCTAACTTAAAAAAAAAAAAAAACAAAAAATATATAATCCCTCTTTTGTATTTGCTGATATCTTTGACATGGCTCATTTACTTTAACTTTTTGCAACTCAGAATCACAAAACTATAAAGACTTCATTCAGGCATTCTCTATACTTGTCAACTGTCAACACAAAAGTCCTTGTACAGACAGATTTTCAACTTTATCGTTAAAGCATTAGGTTCAAGGTTGATTGGGAAAAATTGACAGTTTCGGGTAGCTTGATGTGCTGGCGTCTGTAAAAACCTAATTACAGAAGTAAAATGATTTATAATTTTCTTAACGAGGGTGATGGAGAGATAGCATGGTTGATGCATGAGGTTTTCGACGTTTAAAAAGGTATTTCAAACTTGAAAAACAAAAAATATTGCCGCAATAATATAAGATGTTCTATTATTTCTCGTCAGTATGACGGACTTTTTTTCTGACTCTACTGACGTAGTGATTATAAAGAGGGGAAATGTGATGGTTTCGCTATAGATCCTCTTATTGTTATGAGGACTTTGTATTGTTACGTGGTGAGAACAATGGTTGGCTAGAGTTTGTTATGGCATCAGGAATTAAAAAAAATGTAAAGTCCTATTAGGTTCCATTGGTCTCTAAAAAACTATTTATGCTCACCAAATGGAAGGATATCGAATACGAGTATATAGGGTGACTGGTAATTAGTGATCGATACTTAAACACATGATTCTACTCATGACAACAAACAACTTTTACATAGGGTTAAGCCTGAAATCGCGAAAAAAAATCAGCTGTTCCCTACATTTATGTTCGTATCGTCAAAATGTAGGGAACAGCTGATTTTTTTTCGCGATTTCAGGTTTGACCCCTATGTAAAAGTTGTTTGTTGTCATGAGTAGAATCATATGTTTAAGTATCGATCACTAATTACCAGTCACCCTATATACGAGTAGCCATCATGTATATAGGGTGACTTGTTGTATATAGGGTGACTGGACTGCGCTGATATCAGAATATCAGCGCAGCGTTATTTTTTTTTTTTTAATGTCGCAGCATTATTCTAATATTTTTTAATTTGGATTTGGCCTCGCACAGGTCTCTTTTTTTGGTTTATTTACTTTTTTGTTTGTTGTAACTTTGTTAGTTTTAAATGCTTCTTTTTTTTTTCTTTTTTTTAATGTTTTTCATTCTTTCTCTTCTTTCTTTTTAAGGGGCATAATGTAAATATTACATACTCTTGGACCAAGTAAATAAACATAGGTGAGGTGTCATGTCAATGTTTTGGCAAGCATTCCCTTTTGCAACACAAACCGTGGGTTTTCCTGGATTTTATATAAATTATTCAAATATAAACAGAACAAACATTCGATTCCCAACTGTTACTGCTTTTAGCTAGGTATTGAATGTTGTCGTGCTTATATTTTATTTTATAGACGGATGATAACAGTAATAAAAACGTCCTGGAATACAGCTTTGAATCGTTTTACTTGTAAAAATATATTGGCTTTGTATTTACAGATTTAAAACAATGACTTTCAAATGTAGTACAATACTGGAAATAGATTTTATAACTATAAACCTAAACTAAAACTACATTTTACTTTAGTTTTTATAAATTACTAGCTTCCACCTACGAGTTAGTGCGCGTGAAATTTATTGTTTTAACATAAAATAAATCCTATAACTGTGCCCCGTTACTTCGCTTTCACTTAGCGTTTTTTTTTAGTTTTTTCTCTTTGCTCGGCTCCTAAGAGCCGTAGCGTGATATTAAATAACCTTTAACCCTTAACTGCATCGTGATGGAAATTTCCATCAACCAATCCAATGCCATATTTCGTTTCCACAGACCACGGGGATTCCCCAATTGTTAGAGATATTCAACTCATTTTGTTCCCAGTAGACTCGTTCTGATTACATAAAGATGTAAATTTCCACCAGGCCATTTAGAAAAAAAAGTGTTTTTATGAATACATTTTTTTAAATATTTTTTCCTTACTATAGAGTCAATATTATGTCCAAATAAATTGAATTTGCTTAAAAAGTAAAAATCATGCAATTAAGGGTTTACCTTCCTCAAGAATTCGGCTATCAATTCCAAAAGTTTTTTTCAAATCCGACTTTTACTTCCAGAGATTAGCGCGTTCAAACAAACACACACTTCATCTTTTATATTAGCTAGATTAGTCATAAATTGGTCATTAAAATTTAGTATGAAATATTAACGGTTCCGCTTGTGGTCTTAGGCATTGTTCAGACCAAACGTATTGTCGGCCGCTGACTGTGAGCATCCAGTACAAAATGAAAACAACTACAACCGCCGACTGATTGTCCTTTGTATTTCATACATTTTCCCAGTCGGCGACCGACTTTACGCTTGGTGTGAACGCGGCCTTACTCACATTCTCATATCCCATACCTAGTCAGATGCGCTACGACCTGGCTGCCTGGCTATTATTTATATCCCATAGCTTATAATGTTCCCACTGCGTAACTGCTGGACTGAGGCCTCCTCCCGGTGGGAAGGTGTGGGCCGTAATTCGCCACGTGGGCCCAGTGCAGGTTGGTAGATGTCTTCGTTCTTGAATTTGTATAAGTACAGTTTGAGTCGATAAGAAAGAAAGAAAGAATAACATAATTTAATATTTTAATTTGGTGCTACCAAAACATTCATCCTTTGACGCTCAATTTGCATTGCTGATGGACCACCAGATGTTAAACCGGTTTCTTATTGTTCCGAAAATTAGCACCGGTGTTCGAAGTCACCAAATTATAAATATTAATATGTGGTTTAGCCTGAGTTTGACAACCAGTCTTACCTAGGGGTATCGTATTACGCAGCAACTGGGTTGTGGAGGTCAGATAGGCAGTCGCTCCATGTAAAATACTGGTATTCAGCTGCATCCGGTTAGACTGGAAGCCGACCCCAACTTAGTTGGGAAAAGGCAGATGATGAGGTTTGCACAAACAATTTTACACGTCAATCATATTTTAAAAACTAGATGAAGTCGGCTTTTCCCAATTGACTACTCTTAGAAGAAAGGCCGAAACAAACTCAGAAATTACGTGGGATATTACATGAGACTTAAATATAACTAGCGAAAAGTACCCATATTGATTTATTTATTTATTTAATACTTCAAGCACATACATGTACAGAGGCGGACTTAATGCTATAGGCATTTTGTACCAGTCAACCTTTGGGTGATGCAGAGACAAACAGTAGTAGGTGCAATCATGAAAATTGAGGTATAAATGTTAATACCTATATAATCCTTTTGAGGCTTTTCCTGTATGGAAAGTATTCAATTGTCACAAGCTTCTGAATGCTTTATATGTAGTAAAATGCACATGAACACAATAAAACGCAATAGTTTATGGTTGTTTTTACACAGCTTTATTAGGTTTATCTTACTTTATGGCGGAATAGAAGCCACGCATGTCTGCACGACGGCTTTTAATGGCACCAGATGAGATCGTAATATTCTACTAAACAACTGTGGGGATGCATTGAATACTAATTTCTCTACAATAATCTTAATCAAATTGTGTTTATGGAAAGATGTAGCTCCGACATCATCATCATCTGCTTAGCCTTTTCCCAACTATGTTGGGGTCGGCTTCCAGTCTAACCGGATGCAGCTGAATACCAGTATTTTACATGGAGCGACTGCCTCTCTGACCTCCACAACCCAGTTACTGGATAATACGATACCCCTAGGTAAGACTGGTTGTCAGACTTTCGGGCTTTTGACTACCCGTAACGACTGTCAAAGATCTACGAATGACAGCCGGGACCAACGGCTTAACGTGCTTTCCGAGGCACGGAGGGGTCTCGGTATATAAAGATGGTCACGCATCCACAGACCAACCGCGGCAAGCGTAGTTTAACCTGATCGATAGACCTGTGCGGCTGCTATTATTTAGCCACGGGCCCCTCAGCTCCGACATCCTAACTAATATTATAAATGCGACAGTGAGTTTGTTTGTTACGCTTTCACGTTAGAACGGCTAAACGGATTTGAATGGAATTTGGCATATGCGTAGACCCATGAATTTGTGGACCAGCCCGACCGTCAGTGTCCAAGTTTCAGCACCGTATGTCATGACGGGCAGGACGCACTGGTTGAAGACCTTAGTCTTCAAACACTGAGGGATAGGCGACGAGAAGACTTGACGAAGCTTTCCAAATGCTGCCCAACCCAACTGGATCCTTCTGTCGGCCCCTTTCTCAAAGTTGTGTCTACAGAGCTGGATGACTTGCCCTAGGTAGACATAGTCCTTCACAACTTCGAGAAGCGACCCTTCGATGTGGATTGGACGCGGCAAGAGGTCGCTCAGCGCGCTATGGAGCGAGCTATGCTCGGAGTTTCTTTGAAGGATAAAATCAGGAATGAAATTATCCGGAAAAGAACCGGAGTAACCGACATAGCTTGCAGAGTAAGCAAACTGAAGTGGCAGTGGGCTGGCCATGTCTGTCGAAGGGCCGATGGCCGGTGGAGCAGACGAGTCCTGGAGTGGAGACCGCGTATCGGCAAGCGTAGTGTGGGACGCCCCCCAGCTCGATGGAAGGACGACCTAAAGAAGGTGGCTGGGGTAGACTGGATGCGGAAGGCAGAGGACAGGGTGTTGTGGCGCAGCCTGAAAGAGGCCTATGACTAGCAGTGGACTGCGATAGGCTGAGTTGATTTGAGACGCATGAGTTGGAGAAGGATATATGCCTGTTTTAATCTTGGATTGCAGACGAAGTCATGGCAACAGCTAGTTGTTTACAAACATTTAACTGAAGAATGTAATGCGACATTTTACATCAAATACCTAGGGCGAAGATCGAGAACGAGGATTCTCAAATAATATCAAGGCTGAACGCCTTTTAGCTTATTGCGAAATAACAAACGATGTTAGTAGTATTGTTTAGGAATTGTATGGTATACTAGACAAGTACTCAAGGACATACACAAAATGGGTTGAAACTAGAATAAATGTTTAAAAAAAACTTTTAAATACAGGGTTAAATTAAATAAGACAGCGAAACTCTGCAGGCATGATGTCGACATCTAAAAAAATATAGACACAAAAAAAAAAAAAACAATCGGTACTCATCGAACCTGCACTTGATTTACTATCAACAGATATTAGCCCATATATTGCAGCAGATAAAGTAAATTATTTTTTTGTCAACGTTGGTAAACACTTGGCTGACAAAACACCTGGAACTAGAACTCTCCCTTGCCAACACCAGGCCGGAACTGTAAATCCAGTTAATTCTTTTGTTTTATTAGATACCGACGTCGATGAAGTTTTAGGATTCATTTCCGGGTTAAAAGATGACAGTGCAGTCGGGTGGGATGATATACCAAATAGAATCCTTAAGAAATTTAAATACCTTCTTGCTCAACCTTTAACACATATCTTTCAGCTATGTCTGTCAAATGGAGTTTTTCCTAGCCTACTTAAAAAAGCATTGGTCACCCCTGTATTCAAATCTGGAGACAAGTACTGCGTTAATAATTACAGACCCATTTCAGTCTTAACTGGTCTCTCGAAAATTTTGGAAAGAATTATAAATAATAGGTTAATAAAATATCTTGAGGACAACAAATTACTTTCCGATAGTCAATTTGGTTTTAGACCAAAAAGATCAACCTGCCAAGCAGTTCACAAGTTGACAAATTATATTACTACAAACCTGGATACTGGCTTGCACTGCATGGGAATTTTCCTGGATCTTGCCAAAGCTTTCGACACAATTTCTTGCTCTAAACTATTGCACAAGCTTGAAGCACTTGGGATAAGAGGAACACAACTCCTACTTTTTTCTGATTACCTTAGAAATCGTCATCAGTGTGTAAAACTCGGTCAGTATAAAAGTTCAGAACTTAAAAACAGCTGCTATGGCATTCCACAGGGAAGTATTTTGGGTCCAACGTTATTTTTAATTTACATAAATGAACTGTGCAACCTAAAATTAACAGATGGTATCATAATCTCATATGCAGATGACACAGCCCTATTGTTCTCAGCTAAATCACGAGAGGAGGTCTATAAATATGCTCAGACTGGCTTTAACATAGCATCAAATTGGCTTCGTATGAACCAACTAACATTAAATGCAGATAAAACCAAGTATATTCTATTTAGAATGAGAAACACTAATATACCACTTACTAACCTTACCATTTATGCACATAACTGTACGCCAGACGCTGACTCTGCTTGTTCGTGTCCTACTCTAGCTAAAGTCGATCACATGAAATATTTAGGTATCACAATTGACACAAATCTAAACTTCCGTAAACACATTGATTTGCAATGTACTCGTGTTCGCAAACTCATATATATATTTAAGAATCTACGCCAAATTGCTGACTTTAAATTAATTAAACAGGTATATTTAGCTTTGTGCCAATCTGTACTTACATATTGCATAACCTCATGGGGCGGTGCAGCAAAGTCTATTTTACTCCCCCTAGAACGTGCTCAAAGGGCAATTCTAAAGGTAGCCACCTTCAGGCCTTTCAGATTTCCTACACACCAGCTTTACATTGCATGTGAGGTGCTAACAGTACGCCAATTGTTTATAATGCACATAATATTACAGCAGCACGTTGAACTCGCTTACAAGCCAGTACCTTCTGACAAGAGAAGGAAGGATTTGGTCTGCATAAGGCCTCAAACTAGACATGCCTTTGTGAACCGATTCTATGTCTTTTTAGGACCCGATTTATATAATAAGCTAAATAGAATACTTAATATTTATAGTGCCAGTTACAAACATTGTAGTCTGAAGATACGCGAATATTTGGGTAAACTTGATTACACAGACACAGAAAGACTTCTAGAAGTACCTCAATAATGATGTAGTTTTTAAATTGGTATTTATTTATTTGTATTAAGTACCTAATATAAGTAGGATAGTATTATTTATAAAAATAATAACTAACTGTGGATAAATAATCAGCTGATCGCTTAGTATGGGGATGGCCTGAAACACAGGTTTTTATTAACCTAGCTCAGGCAGGTCGCCACAAGTTATAATGTCAGTACCAACGCACCTTTCATAGAAATTATAAAATATAAATTTAACTAGTTTTTAAATAAGTATTTAAGTCAATCAGTTAAGAACCTGGTATTACTAAGTATTTATAAGTTTGTAAATTTATTACTTTGTAAAAACCTAAATAAATTTTTATTTATTTATTTTATCTCGTCTGTGGACTTTCGCTAGCTAATTTAATTGTATCCATGTATCTTAGAGATGCCAGGGTAATCAAAATATAGAGTCATATTGGGGTATTATAATCTCAAAACTATTTATTATTCAAAATCAAAATCAAAAGTCATTTATTCAAACTAGGCTGAGAATCAGCACTTTTCGAACGTCAAAATTACAACAGACAGTCCCCCAAAACGCCCGCCCTTCACCACTTTCTAGTGCTTTCGCTGGGAAGAAGAAGTGGCGCAACAAACTCCCCAGCAGCACAGCTGTCTGTTCAGTTAGAAAATACTTGACTGAATACAATACAAGGTATGCAAAGTAATAAACGTTACAAGACACAGAACACTAAATTAAGTTATTTGCCATATGTCAGCTAGCAACGCCAATATACCAAGAAATACAATAAAAAACTATACGTACTCAAGCAAACATTAATAAATGAAAATTAAATAAAAGCTTCGTGTGCAGTATAAGTTGTGCTATGTTGTATTTATTTATAGTATTTTTAAGTTATATTATTATAGTATAGTATTTGTGATAATTTTGTATGTATTAGTTTATAAGTATGTTTGTAGTAGTATGTATTGTTTTTACTATGGGCCTTAGTTGCCTGAAATAAAGGAATAAATAAATAAATAAAGGGTATTCCTCATTAAGTGTTTTCAGAGCACGATCACAATAACCTTAGTGTCTCTATTTAAAGCCAATATTAAGTGGCGTTCTTCGTCTATTGTTACAAACGATCAAACAGATTTGAACTTAAGCGAGTAGGAAAAGCTATTTTCTGCTAAGCCATTAGGGGTTTAGCTAGTCATTGTCTCACTTCTAATAGCTTGAAAGCTGTTTCAGAAAAGTGTGTTTTGTTTTAGTTTGTTGAGCTTTCGATTTCTGTTAGAGTAGGTACGATTATTTCTACAGGTATCTGTTTTTCTCCTTTCGTTTAAATTAAAGTCACAAAATTCTCCTAGGATTTTCCAAAATTAAGTCATGCATTCATTATCATTTCAAGTTGAATATTTAATCTACACTAATATTATAAAGAGGAAAGATTTGATTGTTTGTTTGTATTGAATAGGCTCCGAAAGTACTAGACCGATTTGAAAAATTGTTTTACGATTAGAAGCCGACATTATCCCTGATGAACATAGGCTACTTTTGACCGCGGGAAAATGCTTCATTCCTACGGGAAAACGGGTAATAGAATTTAAACGGCGGGAATTCCGAATTGTACGCAAACGAAGTTGCGGGCGGATGCTAGTCATTTATAAAATAGTGATGACAAACAGTCAAGATTTTGTATAACTACGATAAAGGCCTTAATTTTACACATACCTTTATCTTACATAGTCTGTACTGTGCCCTTTGTTTCTAGAAAATTACTGTGCATGAACATCTTATTATCTCAATTTAATTCACCCTTGAATCAGATGTTTTTATAAATCATCAGAATTCTATTATAGTACAGCATCAAAACAAATTTAAAACACAATTTAGTGACGCATAATCGGTCTATACTTTCCCCACTGCTGGGAGACAGGCCTCCTCTCTTGTGATGAGGCCGTAATCCACCAGGCAGGCACCAGACAGGAGTGGGCCGTAATCCACTACGTGGACCCAGTGCGGGTTGGTAGATGTCATATGCCGTCGAATTTTTGGTTCTAGGACGTGTAATTTATTTACTGATGCTCTAGATACAACTACTTACTTTACTTATGTACTTTTACTTTTTTTTAGAAATGACAATGAAGTGATAGTTCGTAGAAAAAGTAAGTAAGCTAAGTTCAACATATTTTTTCGATGGCAATCTATTGTGAATGGTTAAGTGGGTATTAGAAGAAGCCTAGTTCAGCACAATGAGAGGTTCGGGTCAGTGGGTGACGGTGACACATCTGGAGCGGCGGCGGCGGTCCCGTTACTGCGCCGGCGCTTTTAGCGCGGTTGCCCGTACGCAGCTCGAGTAATAACGTTGTTTATAACTTGATCATTATTGACGCTATTAGCGTCTATGCACGTTCCTGATTCTTTAAGCTATGTTATTTGTAGAGCATATACTTCGAGTATTGGAGTACCTATCATAACGGGCAGGGCTCACTGGTTGAAGACGGTAGTCTTCAAACATTGCAGTGTAGGCGACGAGAGGTCTTGACATATTTTCCCAAATGCTACTCAACTCAACTGTATCTTATTTTGTCTATTTGTAAGCATAACAATTTATTCTTAGTTTAAAAACGAGTTTGTCTTTTGTTCCATAAACACGGAAAACTTTAAAAGTCATTTATCTATTATGTATTCGTCTTTAATACGATTTTTCTAGTATCATGAGTTATTTTTATTTCTGTTTATAAATTAAAATTGTTTCGATGTAAATTTACATATAATAATAGATATGCATGGGTTTCTAAATTATAAAGTGATCTGCCTACCAAGGTATTAATTTTGGTAGATACCAATACAATATTGGTATCTACAAAAGTAGGAGATCCGTTTGATCTACCTACTTACGTACCTGCAAATGAGTCCAATTCAATGAGAGAAATTATAAACAAGTAAATGGGTACTGTTGGGGTACCAAGGCAATAAGTTGGAGACTTTATAGACGTACACCACAGTCAGCAAGTACTGAGGTACTATCTCTATAATGTTCCTGATAACTAGACTATTTAATTAGCCATGGAATGTGGAATCGTCGCCAGCCAGTCGTGTCCGTTATTCGTATACCGTATACACCCTGACACCCAACTACCATGGGAAATAGGTAACTGTACTGACTTACTACTCGTAGCTAGTTAGTATTACAGCTAGATAATTAATTTTACTTTGTAGATACGTAACAAGGAAATGCCAGGTGATAGGAAAACATGTTTTGAGGTCCAGGTTCGAAGATGTGGAAACCTGTATCTGATGTCGTTTTATAATCTGTTTTAGACTTTTTATTTAGTTTTTATCAGTGTAGTGAAGACATCCACTGATTAAATAAGACTCTAATGATTAGGTACTATAAAAGATTTTTAAAAGTAAGATTACCTCGCTCCATGTCGTTGGCAGTACAATCTCGGAATTCTCGGAACATTCCCGGAAACTTAATGAAGCTACACGGATATTTAGACAAACGTTTTAAGTACCCATGTAATGAATACACAGACAGCACTTGACTTTAATTTGCTTAGTAAGTACTTAATGCTACGGATTTGGAATTCAGAACGTTACTGTCGAAACACTGGTATAGGTACCATACCAGTCTGCCTACTTCTTTGGGAAAGACAGACACCATTTTATTTTCACAATACTTTTTATTTAATTTATTATTTATTTAATAGCACACATACATTTTAAACGTTTAAGTTGGTGCCAACATAAACTCATTAGAGTTTTACCGTGCACCAAAATCATCGACTACATAATTTAGAGTGAGTTATAACCACTTGGTAGGTAGTTCGGTAAAAAGCAAAAAAAAAAAAAAAAATGACAAGGGGTATAAGCGAAATATTATCTAATTTATCTATAATAATAATAACGAGCGCACATCAGTGACCAATCCGGCCGTCCATCCTTAAAACATAAGTGGTGGAGAGTTTTTGCACTGATACAGGTTGTTCCTAAAAGTACCTATGTTTTAAGTAATAGTTAAATTTAAAATTTGTGTTATGAAATTATTGTTGCTTTATTATTGTATTACAATAATTGTCTATAATGAATTCAATAATGTATTTTTCTTAATTTATGCGATGCCTTTCTAGAAAATAAGAACTATCGTACTGTGTTGTTGTGTTTTGTGTCTATTTTTATTGTTGTGTATATCTACATTTATATCTATATTATTTGTAGATTACATAATAATAATAATAATAATAATAATAAATCCCTGGACATTTCACACAGCACCATTTGTCCCAAGCTAAGCAACCTAATGCTTGTGTTATGGTAACAAGATGGCTGATAAACTACTTATATACAATTTTTTTTTTGTTGTAAATACATACATATTATAGATAGAAAAACACCCAGACTCGGAACAAATACATGTAAGGTCATACAAATATTTGTTCCGTGCGGGAATCGAACCCGCGACACGCAGCGCAGCAGTCAATCGCTTAACCACTGCGCCAACCGTGCCGTCGAATAATAATGAGTATTCTATCTAAGTACTCGTATCTTTTGTAGACTTGATGTCGTTTTCGTGATAATAAACAGTCGTGTTTCTGCTGTCGACAGGTTCAAAATGAGAGCGATACTAGCGACGTTGGCCGTCCTCGCGGTGTCAACGACTGCAATTGAAGGTAAGAAAATATTATACAAAGTAAACACCGGATATGAGAATCCAACTGCTACAGAACAGCAGGGAATATGATAGCTATAAACATTGAAACTATAGAAAAAGCAGAGTACGATGTGTTTTAAATCTCCTACCAAGTGCAGCAAATTGTCAATGAACTGTAAGAGGAAGGCGCCTTTGTCTGTAACACAGTTTATAGAGGTCCTAGCACAGACACAGACGTTCACTCTGTCTCAAGTAATGCGTTGTACTTTATTGATTTATTAATTTTTTATTTATTAAAACTTTATGCACAAGTAAAAAAAGTACTGTACAAAGGCGGACTTAATGCCTGAGGCATTTTCTACCAGTCGACCTTAGGGTGATGCAGAGACAAAATATGGTACGTGCAACATACGGGATAGATAGCTGATTTTGTGTTTGATTGAGATGGACGAATTGTATTTGGCTTTTTGATAATAAAGATTATTATTATTATTATTATTAACTATTAACACGAAAAGGAAAGGAAAAGAAAGGGTGTGAGTTCTGAATGTTGTAGATAAACTTGAAAAAGAGTATTGCACTGCTACCAAGAATAATTATCATCATCATCTGCCTAGCCTTTTCCCAACTATGTTGGGGTCGGATTCCGGTCTAACCGGATGCAGCTGAATACCAGTATTGTACATGAATCGACTGCCTATCTGAACTCCACAACCCAGTTGCTGGGTAATAAGAAGGTCAGACCTTAGGGCTTCTGACTACCCGTAGCGAATGTCGAAGACCTACAAATGACAACCGCGACCAATGGGTTAGCGTGCTTTCCGCGGCATGGATGGGTAATGAATGGAACCGTGAATGGATTCACGGACCGACCTCAATCAATATTAGCAGTTAAACAAAACCATCAATATTAATCTTATCTACCAGAATAATTAATGTCTCTCCTCACGATTTGAGCTGACTTATCTGGCACAAAAGCTTACCAATGGTAGCTCCGACCGATGGATTAACGGGCTCTTCATAACAAAGGGTTTGGCGACATAAATCAATCTCCCGGTTAGCTGCCACTAAGTTGGGCTTAGCCCCGCTTATCTCGTGTTGCAACTATTATACAAAGATAGTGTTAGATGTAGTTGTATTGACAAGAAGCTTGTTTCTGTTGACTTTTAAAATTAATAGACTTAGGGCTGATTTTTCCAACGCCAGATATTTTTATTCGATGAATAATTTTGAATTTTTGACAGTTCTTCTATATAAAAACTGTCAGACGTCAATTTTATTCCACAAATAAAAATTATCAGTCGATTGAAAAATCAGCGCTTATTGATTTAATTTCAAAATTCAACGCTGGGAAAATACCACCATTTTTCGATTGTTAAAAATGCGGATCTGTTTTTTGGCGTCAATTCTTTCAGTATTATAATCAGCCTATATGGTTCCCACTGCTGGGACACAGGCCTCGTCATCTTCGAGAGGGAGTGGGCCATAATCCACCATACTGGCCCAGTGCGGGTTGGTGGATGTCACATGTCTTCAAAATATTGGTTCTAGAACATTCCGGTTTCCCCGCGATGTTTCCTTTCACCGTTTTGAGAGCAGTGGTAATGAAATTGAATACACAAAGTACTATGCCTGTCTTGGTTCGAACCCACGACCTACAACTCGTAGTTGGGGCGTCGGGGCCGATTCCACTGGGCCACCACTGAGCTGCCTTTCAATATGTGCGCCGTATGGGTTATTAAGGGTCAACAGCAAAATACGCGCATTGACGTGGAGTTGCGGACACCAGCCCGTGTTACCTAAGGGTCAACAGTCTTGGGTAATGCAGTGTGTTAATATCTTTGGCACGTGGATTTGTAATCACAGTACATGTTCTGAATTTAGATTCTTGCGTCTTTACTCCTTGCCTCTTATGATCTAGTGATTTGGTATTTTGCAATCAATAGAATAGCTAGGTAAAAAATCAGAAAGGTCCAATGGGTACCATAAAATTATTGTTTCTATGTACTCATACACTCACTCATATCAAACTTTTATCTATACTAATAATTTGTTTGTTTGAACGTGCTAATCTCAGATTTAAAAAATCTTTTTGCGTTTGATAGCTCAATTCTTGAGAGACTATAGCCTAGTCTATTTAGCATCACGATAGCCCTTAGAAGCCGACCAAAAACGCTAAGCGAAGACGAAGTAATAGCGTGCACGGGCGATGCGATGCGACGGGGTGGATGGGTCGGAGGAGCAAGAAATTTCACGCGAACAAAGTCGCGAGCTAGTCTTTTACAATATATATTGTTATTATCAGCTTGTAACACCTTTTTCTTGATTCTTCTACAGCGGACAGCAAAGCGCGTATAGTATGCTACTTCAGCAACTGGGCGGTGTACCGGCCTGGCGTAGGCCGCTACGGTATTGAAGATATCCCTGTCGACCTCTGCACCCACATCATCTACTCCTTCATCGGTGTCACCGAGAAGAGCAACGAGGTCCTCATTATTGACCCTGAGGTGAGGAAAATTTATTTTAAAGATTTTCTTAAACTATATTGATGCTTTTTCATTTTTATTAGCTTTTTGTCCCACTGCGGAGAAAAGCCCTCCCTTCCCTGTTCATAATCTACATAAAAGGTTTCTAAAATTCTATCGTCTAGGAATAAACGGGATAATATTGTAACAAACCCGTCAACCTTCAAAGCAAGAACAAATAGGCATCTTCTGGGCTTGCTCGTTCCATCATAGACCTCGCTCGTCCATCGCTTTCCACCAGGCCAGATCGAGGTTAATAGCTGGGCCACTTTAGCAGTAAGAAAAAAACAGGACCGTTTCCTGCAAAATAATGCTGGAAAACCTGCTACTTACTCAAAATAGCTTTACTTACTTGATATTTCTTATAAGCTTTTTATTTTTCCCAATGGCTATGGATACTGAAGATCATGGAGAGTTTCTTCCCACCTTTTCTGTTGGCCATTCCATTGACAGTTTCTAATATCCTGTTTACAGCTCGACATAGAGAAGAATGGTTTTAGAAACTTCACGGCGCTCCGCAAGTCTCACCCCGATGTCAAGTTCACGGTGGCCGTGGGAGGCTGGGCCGAGGGCGGCTCCAAGTACTCACACATGGTCGGCCAGAAACAGACGAGGATGGCCTTCGTCAGGAGCATTGTTGGTGAGTACTAAGACGTACGAAGAAGAACGACTTCATCCAAAGAGACAAAATTCGGAAACACGGTCATTTGTGAACTAGTGTGTGACATGAGTTTGAACGAACTCAGACAGATTTTTGAAAGAGTCAAGAACATATATTGACTCGTGAGAGGGGCGAAACAAAGGGATTTGTACTAATAGTTTTGGTCGCAAAATTAATACGCTGATAAAAAAGTAGATCGATGGTACCTTCAAGTTATGTCGTATGTGTATACGACACGCGCGCTTACGCTACGTGCGCTTATTGTAGAAATTACCTATTATTTTAAACATGGGCCACTTTTAACTTTGTTAGAAATTAGTCGGCAATCCATGCATTTGTCACTCCCGTCTTTTTAGTCAGTAAAATGCACTATGGTTAAACCCTTGTGGTATTTTGGGAATAAGAAAACAATATTACATAGGCTTCTCCCAAAACAAGGACGATTGGCAAATAAAAATGTATCAAGTGTTGTTAGTCATCACTGTTATGCAGTGTTGTGGATATACTTCCTCATGCGTTACCAAGATTCCTTATTTTATTGTTAACATAGTTTCATGGAGCGACTCCCCCAAGGAAAATAAAAGAAATCACAAAAGTGTGGAATTTGTTTGCAGACTGGATATTTTCTCTGAATTGCAGCTAGCGAAATGTTTAAAGTATTAAGTTATATTTATTGAGAAGCATTTCTCAAGAAACTGCTTTACTTGTTTCGTATTTTCTGGAATAAAATGTAAAAGAAAACATATTAACACTGCCATCGATTGATTTTCTTGGTAATAGTGACAAACAATCATAGATTATAATTCCCAATTGCAAAGAAAAGCAGCTTACAAAACGATTCAAACAATTTTTTTATCCAAATTCTTATTCACCAAAGATTTATCGAGATTGTCTTATTAAATAGCAGAGACGCAAATTGTATCAAGGGACTGGTATTCAATCTATTTTTCAATTTTCGCGTAACATCTACCAAAAAATAGGCAAACAAATATAATATCAATATTCGCGAACGTCGACTGTGTACGTATAATATTTGTCGAAATATCCATATCTTGATATATCATCATACGAGAAAAGGTTGTTCTATCTTGGAGCTTAAATCGTATCGCTGTTTCCATAATATAAGGTTACTCTTTTTCGTCTAGACGTCCTAGTTCTAAGCTTTGACCTCTTAATTAGTTAAGTGGGAGTTTCAGCGGTTATCTGGAAACCGCAGGACTTATTAGAGGTATTAATACCCTTGTATAATGAAGGAGTATCTTGAAAAACCGTAGTAAAATGAAAGATCAATATCTTAGCGTGGACGACCCTTTTTTTTTTTTTTTTTTTTTTTGTTTGGGGTGGAAAATCTTCATGGATATCCGCCGCCCTGGGGCGGGCGGCGGGGTCTGTCAGACTCTTACTGACTAAAAACCACCCCGGTGTTCCCTCTCTCACCTACGCCGGTGGTCGCGGGAACGAACGATACTTCCGCAACCCCCGGCTGGTGCTGGCCCGCTCCAGCGGGCCTCTCCTCGTGTCAGGGGGGGGAGTGAGGTGTTAAACTCCCCCCGCGACGTCTAAGAGGGGCGCGCGTGGAACACTACGCGCCGCCGCCTCGGGTCCTGATGTGTGGGGGGCGACGAACGTCCCCAAGTCCGTCGCCCTTGGACCCATTTAGGGGGGCTGGAAGAGGGCGTTATCCGCCCTCCGCGCCGCCCGGTGCGCCTGCTGCGGGCCGGGTGAGGGGACGAGATCTCCCTCTCCCTTTCCACAGCCTCCTTCTGCGAGACGACTGTTTCGCAGAAGGAAACCACCGCGTCCCAGGACTCCTCGCTGCCGACCATAAACTCGACCACGGCCGGCAGCGATAGGTCACTGCCTACTCCTGAGATGAGGGCACGGCGTGGCTCCTCCCAAGCGGCACACTCTGCCAGCGTGTGCCGCGCCGTGTCCTCCCGGCAGTCGACGCAGTAGCGTGGACGACCCTAGCTTAACTAGATAGTACCTACTTTAAACCCCTTAGGGGAGGATGGGAGAAAAAAAAAGAGGTTGGTAACTTATGTTGCAGACATATTGCAAAATTCGTCATTATACATACGGTGCCATTAGTTTGCATAGTGTCGACGTTATGTATAATGCCTAAGGCAAAATGTAAAATGCCTAGGCTGTAGGTAAAAGTCCTTGAAACCCAAGTTCCTCTATTTTCTTTCCACAGACTTCTTAAACAAGTATAACTTCGACGGTTTGGACCTGGACTGGGAGTACCCTGGTGCTGCTGACCGCGGAGGCTCCTTTTCTGACAAGGATCGGTTCCTCTTCCTCGTGCAGGAGCTGAAGAGGGCCTTCATCAGGGAGAAGAAGGGATGGGAACTGACTGCTGCTGTGCCCCTCGCCAACTTTAGACTAATGGAGGGATACCATGTACCTGATCTTTGCCAGTAAGTGACAGAGGCATTTTTAAAGTGAATTTTGATGAGACTGCCTCGTTGGTCTACGGGTTGCAAGCGCTACTGTGGAGCATGGGGTCTTGGGTTCGATTCCCGGGTCGGGCAAAGTATTATTGGGTATTTCTATTTGGAATTTCTCAGCCCGGAGTCTAAACTTGTGCCCGGTTGATCAATAGACTCGGTTGGCAATAGACTCGCCCCCTATAACATGGGACCTAAACGTATGTACAGTTACCAAAGGAGATAAGTAACCAGGTTCGTCGGATATAGTTGAAGTTTAGTAAGAAACCGACGGATGTTTTCGAATGAAATTTAGTTTGATAAATGAACTGTTTATTATCTATTAATTGAATAATATTTTATCCGAAAACATAAATCTGTTTCATACTAAACTTCAATTATATCCGACGGCCCTGGTTACTTATCCCTTTTGGTGACCGTACCTGGCGAAATGTAGGATAAGTACACTCCTGCCAAATGTTTTGAGGAAATAAGGCGTGACGTTAAATGTTATGTTATTATGGAACAGCATCTTTCAAAACGAGTTTTTCGTTAATCAGTCTCCAACAAAACCCTTTTAAACTACCCAGCACAACCATGTTTCATAAGCAATTAACTCCATATTTTGCGACGACGAAAAAGTTTTTAACAGTTTCATAGTTTGAAACACTTTTATCGCTACAAAGTTACTGGCGCTACATAAATAACAGTGGAAGGAAGGCTGAAAAGAAAACAAACATTTTTTCTGAAGTGCTTTAAAACTTGTAGTTTGAGAGACTGTGCTAAGATTTAGAGTGTTTCAATGATCTTATAACGGTGCTGTTAATAAACATTTATTTTGTGCATTAGTTTTGTGAAATGTATTGAAAAAACCGGCCAAGTGCGTGTCGAATCACGCACAATAAAGGTTTCCGTAATTGAGATGATTTTTTTCCAAGAACAAACATAACATTGTGGTTGAAAAACATGTTCTCCCATACAATCCAACTGCAAATGTATGTTTGTATGCACAATATTGAGAGATTTTCCATGTTATTTTAAGCCTACAGACTTCTTTGTATTTTTTTTTAATTTAGCCTTAGTAGTAATTCGATACATGTCATACAATTTTTTAAAAAAATATTATTTGCCTCCCAAAAGTGACCCCATATTCAAAATTCATTTATTTACATTATACGTCCGTGTTCGGGTCACAGAAATCCAATAAGGGTTCCGTTTTTTATTTCATTCGGACGTATGGAACAATAAAATCAAGATGGCGGCATTAGTTCCGATTTTGGCCACGCGCCAAAAGATCCTTGTACAATACGTATGTTACAGGGAGCTGGATGCTATTCACGTGATGTCTTACGATCTGAGAGGAAATTGGGCCGGGTTCGCTGATGTGCACTCGCCTTTGTACAAGCGTCCTCATGACCAGTGGGCTTATGAGAAACTTAATGTGGTGAGTACCTTCAAGATTATATAGAAAAGTTCCTATGATCAGTTGTCAAAACTAAATTACAACGTGGATATACGAGTAAAATACAGCTTTCTAGGTAAAAAGTTTTTATGTCAATCCGAATATGAAAGAAAGATAGAAAGAAATTGTTTTTTTTTTTTACTGACTGCTATTTCTTAGAAGGGAAGAGTAATGAAACGCTTGCCGAGAACCTTGGTAAAGAAAAATGGTAGAATCAGAAATGCTATGTTCGTAGTCGTAGAGTTAATATCTTTGGAAATTTTCTATAGAAATTAAAATTTTATCTGTTTTCTTTTCAGAACGATGGTTTGGCACTCTGGGAAGAAAAGGGCTGTCCTAGCAACAAGCTGGTAGTCGGCATTCCGTTTTACGGTCGCTCGTTCACACTATCAGCCGGTAACAACAACTATGGCCTCGGTACCTACATCAACAAGGAGGCTGGAGGTGGGGACCCTGCTCCCTTCACCAATGCTACTGGATTCTGGGCTTACTATGAGGTAATTAGTAAAAAAAAGTAGATTTTGCATGATTGAATATCGACTTATCTGATGCGAAGTGATCACTGCAATCTTTGGACATCTGGGCCATTTTATATACTATAAGACATAACTTTAGCAATTTTACAATTCTATACAAGGAGAGAAAAATCTTAGAAAAATTACTATGCTGTCTCATAATCTGAGTGCATTTGAGTGGTAATGGATGGATGGTGTTTGAGTGGTTTGGTGGTAATTACCATGCTAGCACAGTTAAATTCTTATGCTGTACAGTAAAATTTATTGGACAAATAGTGAATTTTTCCCAATCTCACTCAGAAAGTTTTCTGTAGATGTCACTTGCACACACTTTACAGTGAGTGCACAGTAATTTTTCTAAGAATTTTCTCTCTGTGTACATAACATACATAATCAGTCTATAATGTTCCCACTGCTGGGACACAGCCCTCCTGACTTCGAGAGGGAGTAATCTACCACGTGGGCCCAGTGCTGGTTGATAGATGTCACATGTCTTCGAATTTTTGGTTCTTGGACATGCCGGTTTCCTCAGGTTTTTTTTTCCCTTCACCGTTTCGAAAGTAATGGTACTCGGTTCGCATGCCTCGATTCGAAATCACGACCGACAATTCTATAAAATCGTTAAATTGTAGAAAAAATTGCGTAACACAGAAGTTACAAATATGTATGAGTTACAAAATTTTAGACTTGTCACTAAAATTTACATATTTGTATGGTTTTTCTGTTAGAAGTAAGGCTTAGAGTTTTGTGGTTAGGGACATAAAAAAATAAAACGTTGTCGTCCCAGAGACTAAATTGAAAAATCGCATGTGTTCGTAATTACACCATACCCTTCAACCTGGAACATAGCAATTTTGTTTTTCCTTGCGGGAATCAGCTACCTTTATGTTTTCCTCAATTTAGCTCTATTCATTCAATCGTACCCCGTAAACACGTGTAACTCGTTGGAATCGTTAATTTGTTTGATCGTTAGTAGGCAGAGATGTTTTGAACGTGGTTACCTACTAAAAAGTAATTTTCAAACCTACAGGAAATTGCCAAAGTATCTACCTAGTTAGAAGTTATGAGTTATCTCACAGGTACGCAGGTACCTATTTATATTCATACTACTTTATTCTTCCAGATCTGTACCGAAGTCGACAAGCAAGGCTCCGGCTGGACGAAAAAGTGGGACGAGAGTGGCAAGTGCCCCTACGCTTACAAGGGGACCCAGTGGGTTGGCTATGAAGATCCTCGCAGTGTGGAGATCAAGATGAACTGGATCAAGGAGAAGGGCTACCTCGGAGCCATGACCTGGGCTATTGACATGGATGACTTCAAGGGTCTTTGTGGACCAGAGAACCCTCTAATCAAGATTTTGCATAAGCATATGAGCAGTTATACGGTCCCGCCACCTCGTGCAGGAAATACTACACCTACGGTAAGTGTTTATTAATCTTGCTATATTATTTTGCATAAAGAAAAAAGCAAATTTGCCAATTCACGTAATTCAGATTACTCGCAAGTGAACAGATTTAATATAAAAATACCCTTGTCGACAATATACAATACCACGCACTGAAAATGCATTGTTCCCAACTAAATATTTGAAACCGATTCGTCATAGTGAATAACGATTTTCATCCCTTTGCTTTTCCTAACTGGAAACCATAAATACTGTTGACTAATAAACTTTCCCAACGTTTGAACGAAGTAGACACGCGCGATTAATCGCAACAGAAACAAATGGATGGCCCATTACTCATATTGATATAAATCTTAGCCTGAATGGGCGCGCCCGCCGTCGACGACGTCCGACCCGGCCGAGGGAGAGCCGATAGTCACGACTGCAAGGCCGGCCACTACTACTAAGACAAGCACTGCCAGACCTGCGACCACGGCGCGACCAACCACGACCAAGGCGCCTCAAGTTGTCCAAATTGAGGATGATGAGAACGATATCGCTGTGAGACCAGAGCCTCCTAAGGCCCCTGAGGCTCCTGTAATGCCTGCACCTGATGTGCCTGTAGCTCCTGAACCACCTATTGTAAGATATTCATATTTTTTATAAAAAAAATATTTCAGAAGTTTCCTTCTTGGTGGAGTTTGTTTCTAATAACACCGTAATTTTGCAGGAGAACGAGATCGATAATCACGATGTATGCAACTCTGAAGACGACTATGTGCCAGACAAGAAGATGTGCAATAAGGTAAGGTTTCGTGCATTTAACAGTTGAAAGTTATTACGACGTTTTTTTTTCTATTTCATCCTTTATAATGCAATAATTAATAAGTACATAATGTTTTTCCACAGTACTGGCGCTGCGTCAACGGAGAAGGAGTCCAATTCACCTGCCAATCAGGTACAGTGTTCAACGTCAAGCTGAACGTTTGCGACTGGCCCAAAAACGCCGAACGTGCCAACTGCGAGCACTAGACTAGTCGTGCATGAACAGGACGCCATACTGGTTATTGTAGAGATACCGTTTGATCGAAATCGTATTCGCCTTGCAAGACAGCTGATAAATTATGTTGCTCCGTTGCGGGTTGCAACTCGGTTCAATCTGGAATGGACCGGGTATTCCGTCCAAGATGTCTGTCAATAAAGGAGCCATTAGCATATGAGAACTCTGAACATGAAACCAGTATTTAAATTCTAGGAAACATGTTCGAATTCTAGGGTGAATAGCAAGACTCATTTCAGTGGTTAAGTCTTGATTTTCCGCCTTTGTTAAATCCAATGTGACATAAAAAATAGGTCTTTTAGATGAGTTGGTAGTCTGGCTGTTCGGTGCCTTGATTTTGATGAAATGGTGTCTCTCCTCTACGCAATGAATCATAATAATGGTCGTATTTACGAAGTTTTAGGTTACTGAACAATATTGTCGTATTTTGTTATCATGTCGGAACATAATACGCCAATGTTTTCTTGCGTAGGTGTCTATTTATAAGTGGGTAGGCTTATTGTGATGTTTGGGATATATGTTTACTTATGTAAATAGTGTTTCTTACTTAAATACAGATAAGTTTTAATTGGGAGTACCTATATAACTATATAATTCCTAATTACAGACAAAAGATTAAAAAAATAATAATTAAGATTATAGTGTATCACTGCCTTAAAATCTTGTTCAAGACCGGAACGATAAGAATAAATAATTATAAATTAAGAATCTATGTAACTTTTAGCGTTGTATCAATGTCTTTATTGTGTTTCTGTCTTTTATAAATACAAACTACAAGAAAGATTTGAATAAGTTGCGAAGAAAACAGGGACACTTTTATTTGCTCATTCTAGTTTTTTTAAGAACTTGCAGTTTCCGCTGATAACTCTATTCAGCTGTTATAAAGTTATGGCAGAAAATTTAGTTTATTTTATAAATTTTGTTTCGACTTCGGAAGCCAATTAGACTGCTCTCGGCTTTGGGGATTTAAATGAATTTCCCGGAACTTGTCGCGAGTGGTCGGTTGCTTAGCCATTCATAGCTTAATTTATTTATTTTAATAATTTTAAGACAATAAATTATGGTAAAAATCTGGCTGTGTTTTTGTTGTTTGTCCCTAAAATTTTGGTTTAAATAAATGTATTAAATTAGACTGTTTGCATTTCCATAATTGTGAGTTCTTTGAGATTTGCTTTTGTTTTAATTAGATTTTGGTTTTTTGACCGCACAAGGAAGTTGTTGGTACCGGCCACACCTGGCCGGTAGGTAACTATTTTTTATTAGAATATAAACTACAATAGAATGAGCCTGGTCATATATTTTCCTTACGATGTTTAGTAGTGTATGATCTCAGATTCCTCTTTGATTCAGTTTCTTCTAAGCTTTTCGTGATCTCAAAACAACCATATTGACACTCACAGGAAATCCACAAACAACGTAAACGAAATAACTTCGCTCCCCTATAAACTGGTTCGAAAACACTTCCCCGGTACAAAATAACGTTGTATTGTAACACATTGCTGGTTTAAAAGAATCAGGCGCTTTTTGGCGTTCTTTTTCTCTTACTGAAAACGTGTTCGGAATCACAGAATAACAGGCATGTTTAGTGGTTAAATCACGTGAAAATATTTTTTTTCTTCAAAGGATTTGCGAAGGATATTTTCGCCCGTTTAAATATGCGGATATGTCCCATTGAGGAAGCTCTTAGAATATTATTTTATTCGAAGGATACCTAATTGGTTAACCAATTGATTTTTTGGTCATACTTGTATAATTTTAAAGGAACGTGATACGTGTAAAGGAACGTTTAGATGATTTTTTTTTTAGTTTCCTAAACATTAATAAATTATCCTACTAATATTTTAATTTGAAAGTTTTTAGTTTGGCTGTTTGGTACTCAATCACGCAAGCAAAAATGACTGAATTGGGCTCAAAGATAGTTTACAACCTGAATTAACACATAGGATACTTTTTATCCCGGTAGTAAGTTCCCGTGGGATGATTACCAACCCTCACGCGAGCGAAGCATAAGCTAGTGCAAAATAAAGCCCCGGATACACTAGGGAACATTTTGTCCCGCAACATGACGCGCAACACAAAATATACGTGACGCTGCAACGTTGCCTAGTGTCCCGCAACATGACCCACAACATTTTACGTGACGCGGGACATGTTTCTTGCTCCCGCTCCGAGAGCGAGCGCACGGCGCGACATTCTCTCGGGACATTCACGTAGTTGCCGAGCGACATGTTCCGCAACATGTTGCTCCATTTGTCCCCTAGTGTATCCGTGGCTTAAAGTGTGTGGTTAATTAGTCACTTTTAAAATTATTTTGAAAGAGCACTTCCTCTCCCTTGAAAATATAATGATGATCATTATATTTTCTTTGCTCCTGTTTCATGTCTATTATACATATTTATTTGGTTTAGTATACTATATGTATGTATTCATTGTATTATGTAAATAGTACACCACAGACTACCTGCAGTATTTGTCTCTCCTTCTTTACAATCCATCCAAAGGTTGTGTTTGAAAGATCGCTCTTAGCGATAAGACCGCCCATTGTGTCACCCTTTGTGAAATTTTTATATTTATGCCTGTAATTTATAATTATGGGGTGCATAATAAAGACTATTCTATTCTGATGGTGCCGCGCCACCATTTTATTCTGAACGTTATAAATGGTTGCCAAATATTTTTGTTTAATTAGCCGAAACTACGAATTAATTACTTCATTCAAAGTTCTAAATTTGTCGGCAGAATCTGTGCCGAGCAGCCAATTATAATAAGTAAATGAATTCGTTTAATCAACGTTATTTTGCGTTAAATTTGAATCTTAGATACTCTTCCACAATCATTTACGTCGTATTTCTCTCTCTGTTAAATATTTTACTAATCAACTTAAGGCGAGGCCCAAACCTAGGCTACCGTAAAACGCTTAGTTTTTTGTCGCACAGTTTGGCGTATTGGTGTATAAGCCAGAATCAAAAATATTTCATAGAAACAAAAAAAAATTTCGTGATAAAACAATCGTAAAACAGAACTCGTAGATAACTAGCTCTTGATAGTTCCTACTCCTTACTAATAAACGAGCGTGCTCAAAATATGCCTCAGGCACTGGAAGTCCCACGCATCGACGATACACAGCAGGCTGCTTGACGCTGGACTCCGGTGGGAGGGTGGTCGCAGACCAGGTGGGCGCTAGCCCTGCCACCGCAAGGGAAGAATTGGCCAGTCAAATAACGTGTTGGGTGTGACTGTCCAGGATGCGCTGAGCGCTCGGTTCAGTTGAGTAACTGGTGGAACAAACTGCGCTACATGAGGAGGCTTCTTCATGCATCCCAAAGAACTTCTTCTTTCGAAAGTCAAATGACTGACAAATGAAAGAGCGTAATCGGTGTGTGACTATTCATTTGATATAATATGTTTAGCTAGAAGGCGTCGCGGCAGACCCCGTAGAATACGGCGGACAAAACAAACGACCAGTGGTCCACTTTAGCCCTGGACCGGAAGAGCTGGAAGTCATGGGAAGGGTCCTTTGCCCAGCAGTGGGATGATGCAGTAACAGTACGTGGGTAGTTTTTATGACAAGGGCAACACTTCAGGCTTGTTGTCATCACGCTTTCTTTTTTTGACACTAGTGATGTTACTCAGTCATTAACGGTAAGGCACTCGATTCTTTCGATTATGTAATTCAAAAACTCAATTCAAGTTGATCTAAGGTAGGTACTAGAGGGAGGTTCCCAGCAGCTTCGTACGTTAGAAACGCACACAAAAAAAAACTTCAAGGAAAGAATCATAACAGGATCCAAAAAGCCAATGATTTTTTTTTAGGGTTCCGTGCGTCCTAATGAAAAAACGGAACCCATATATAAGATCACTCGCGTGTCTGTCTGTCCGTCTGTCACAGCCAATTTGCTCCAAATCTACTGGTTTACCTGACCTTTTTATGTGGCGGAAATTGCCTTCATACTAAATGAATATACATATATTATTATGAATGAACGTAGGCGGTCTTGAAAGGTATGTGACGCAGAAAAACATGTTCGAAAGAAAAGTATGACGTATTTTTTCAGGAGAAGGCTGTCTATTCTGTTATAATCGCGTATTCAGTTTTTTTTATTCAGAAATAGGTTACCTAGAAATTAGAAACAAGGTGAAGTTTTGTATTATAAAAAGTTGAATGCTCGGTTTTATACTAATACTAGGCGACAACTAAATAAATCTATGTATATCTATATTAATAATAATAAAGCCAAACAGTTTGTTTATTTAAACGCGCTAATCTCCGGAACTACCAGTCGGATTTGAAAAAAACTTTTTGAAATTGATACCCCGATTCTCGAGTAAGGCTATAGTCTATTTTACTCAATACTCAATAATTTATTTTAACATCACGCTAGGGCTTTTAGGAACCGAACAAAAAGAAAAAATCTGAAAGAACGTGCTAACAAGTACCAAATAGATACTCGACGGTTATGACGTAGTTGTTGCGTAATTATTCCTAAATTACTTTCAAATATTCTCATTAATATCTAAATAGTATTCTTTGTATTTATTTTTCCGTAATAAGTAAGTCATTTATTTGATTTTTTTATAACAATAATTTAGTATTCATAACATATTGAGTAATTAACGGACAGTTGATTTGAATATGGCGGTAAAGTGTATAAAAAGGGAAGTGAATCATTTTTAACATTCATTATATTGTGAACTAGTGATAAGGACGTTGCTCTGCCCAAATACAGACTGAGTGTGAATGTGTAAACCCTGCTACTGCAGTGCGATTCTGTAACCATCATCACCGTGAAAACTTGGGTGAAGTGAGCGTGGAGTGAGCTGTCAGTGTCATCCCATCTGATACTAGGGACTGACCAAGCATACATTTACAATCATAATCGAGATTTTAATAATTTTTTTATGATAATTCCCACAAAATAGCAATGTTTTAACAACTAAAATTCTAGTTTTGAAATTAAATAAAGTGATCAATAGAATTAGCACGAAAAATATTATTAAAATCTCGATTATGATTATAAATGTTTGCTACGTCAATCCCTAGCATCAGTGGGATGACACTGACCGCTCACTCCACGCAAGTTTTCACGGTGAGATTTTTACAGAATCGATCATGCTGAGTATCAAACGCTGAGCGAAATCAAAGTAATAGCGCTAACGGTCGATGCGATGCGACGCGGCGACGGGTTGGGTTGGGAACAAGAAACACGCGGACTAAGTCCTAAGTCGCGGGCAACCCGTATTCCCTCGGATACCTAAATGTCTAATTTTTACTTGACCTTTGGATATGGGAGAAATTGCCTCTATATTTAATGAATGCATTATGAATGAACGTAGGCGGTCTTGAAGGAATAATTAAGTTACGCAGAAAAACTTGTTAAGTATAACTTAATAATACTTGTTTGAATATTAATCTAACTACCTACGCATTTTTCCCAGAACAAGGTTCTATTTTCTGTTATAATGTCAGCAAAATGTAACCTATTATTATTATAGTAAACTAGCTGCGCCTCGCGGCTTAACCCGCATAGGTAAGTCTCGATCCCGTGGGAATATCGAGTATGTATAAAAAGTATTGTATGTGTTAACCCTGGTTATAAACTATCTGTGCGCCAAATTTCATTCAAATCCGTGCATAAGTTTTTGCGTGAAAGAGTAAGAAACATACATCCATCTTTTTTGCTTTCTCATGTTTAACCCTTAAATGCATGATTTATTTTATCGTATTGCAAAAAATGCTATTGTATAGGTATTTATCTATAGAATTTGGATAATAAATATATAATAATTATACAATAATATTAATATTCATAGAGTATATACAACGTGTAACGGAAAGGGGGTATCAACCCTGAAGGAGGTGAATGTGCTCATGAAACTCAACAACTTTCCCCAAAGAACATAGGTCGAAATATGAAAAAAAAATTTGACCCTCCCATAGTAAATCAATCAGCTGGTAGTCAGTTTTGTAAGGGATGGCCAAATTTTTTTTTCATATTTCGACCTATGTTCTTTGGGGAAAGTTGTTGAGTTTCATGAGCACATTCACCTCCTTCAGGGTTGATACCCCCCTTCCGTTACACGCTGTATATTGTTTTGACAAAAAAGAATGTGATAGCTGTGAGTTTCTGAACGCACCTCGCGTTCAGAAACTCACAGCTATCACATTCTTAAAAAAATTAAATGACGTACTTTGTTGCCATATGGCAACATTATGCATTTAAGGGTTAAATATCGATACCAATCACGTCTGCGGAGTTTCGCTAGCTATTTTAATTTACCCTGTATATTGGGACTCGCACATTACCCTAATTGCGTATCACACTATCAATCTCCATCGAATCATTTTGAAGGAATCCGTTAATCCGCTAATCCGTTGCTTCATATGTTCGAAAAATGTGTCTGCTCAACAACGTAAATAACGCAATGAATGTTGTTGAACTGTCAAAATGAAACCCATTGTACTGATAGTGTGTTATGCAACTACCCTGCTGGAATATCACAAACTAAACTAAGCGCACTCTATAAACACGACTTTATCACACGCAGGGTGTTAAAACATAGAGCGTGTTAAAGACAGCGAAAAGACAGATGTCTGCCACACGATTACATCTTCGAACACCCACAGCTTCAAAGTTTTTAGCAGCTCGTTAAAGCGAACCAGAGTTTAACAGATCGTTAGGCATTAATTAATTTGTTACAAAGGCGCGTTTCGTTATTTAATGTTATTTTAACCCAGGGTTAGTTAATTATGATAATATCATGAGCTCTTGTGTTATTAAGGTAAATAGGTCGATTGGAGCTGGTATCTAGTATATATGTGGGCGGTGAAGTAAATAAGAATTAATTTGCTCTTTATGTTTTGATTATGGAGCTATTTTTGTTATTTATTGTTGAATGTCAGTGGATTAAGTCTGCTTACTTAATCACACATGCCTAATGAAAATGTGCGTGGGATTTACACATGTGTATAAGGGCCGGTATTTCAATCATTATATAATAATAATAATATAATTTATTTATTCAGACAACCAAAGATTGAAATACCGGCCCAGATTGTCTATAGAAAAGCTATCAAAATGACATACTTATTCGTCGGATAAAAGTAAACTGGCGATTGAAAAACCGGCCCTTAGAATAATTATAATTTAATTGCACAAAATGTACCTTTTTTTTGTAGTTGTTGTAAAAGTTTGTAGTTTAAAATACAGTCTATAATTATGTTGCATATTTGGGGGCATGAAAATAAAATTAACATTAAAACATAATAGGTACTTATTTTAGTAAATATAGAATATACCTACAAATACCTATGCTTTCACAGAAATCTTAAATAATTTACCTTATAGTGAAAAATTAAAAAATCTTATACAACTTATTTATTTATTTATATGTACCTACTTTATTGTACACTGGGTTGTGGAGGTCAGATAGGCAGTCGCTCCTTGTAAAATGCTGGCATTCAGTTGTGTATCCGTGTAGATTGGAAGTCAACCTCAACGTAGTTGGGAAAAGGCTAGGCGGATGATTACGATAACTTTGTTGTACACCACAAAAATACATAAGTAATAAAAAATGAATCGACCACTACAAAATATGGGCGGCCTTATCGCTTTCTGCAAACTTTAATAATATATAAATAATAATACTAGTGGGGTAATTGCGTAACACACTATCAGCAGCAATGGGTTTCATTTTGACAATTCAACAACATTCATTGCGTTATTTACCTACGGTGTTGAGTAGACACATTTTTCGAGCATATGAAGCAATGGATTAGGAATATCCTTCAAAATTATTCAGACTGAGACTGATAGTGTGTTACGCAATTTCGCCGCTTGACGTAAAATAACTAATTGCTACATACACAATGATAAATAAGTTTCCCGTCTATGTTAGAATAGCTACGTTATCAATGGTATTTTATAACAGTTTTTCCTTTGCGTTATAAGAGGACGAGTTGCCAGATTTTTTTTCGGGCGAAGTGAGATTTTGAAACCCTTCGAGTATAAAAAGCGGGATTCTTTCGTCGAAAGCGGGACAAAAGAAAATTCAGAAGTACGAAAGAGAAAGACATGTTGCACCGACCCCAAATAAATTAGGATAAGTGCAAGCCTGTCCCGCGCGGGACATTTAATTTTGGGATAAAAATCGGGACGTCCCGCCAAAATCGGGGCGACTGGCAATGCTTGGTGTTCCGTATCTTATTGTGTATTATAATCTATGGAACAATGGAATTTACATATAAACGATGATTAAAGATGAGTGACGTTCAAACGTCAAAAATGTATGGTTAAATAGCAGTCGCTAATCACTATTTAACTTAAAACAAAGTTTATGAATAAAGGTGAAAGTGATTACTATGTTCTCTTTAAAGATTACAAATAAATAAAAAACTTTTCGAACTAAAAGTTTAACAGAAAATATTACGGTGACAAATAACACCATTATGTTATATAATATGTTGAAAATAAAAACAAAAAGATTTGGGCTCGTCCGGGATTTGAACCCGGGACCTCTCGCACCCTAAGCGAAAATCATACCCCTAGACCAACGAGCCAGCTGAACGAAGCGTCGAAATAGCGGTCGACATAGACGTGAACATTGAACATGTTTAAAAGAGAAAGATACCTACGCCCATACGTGATTGGCTGGTAACCGCACCTATCGTCCAATAGCGAAACAGCGATGTTATAAAATTCAGGCGCCGGTCGAAAGAATGCGTATCACGCACTTTATCACGCATATAGCATTGTTTTCTAACATTATTCTTTTTGTTTTAAATATCTGGAAATGGAAAATATCCTTTACCAACACTATTCACACAAAGTAGATTCTTAATCATTTTCCACTCTTTGATATGATACGTGGATTTACGTGGAGATACGGCGTGAAGGGGCCCGTGGCTAAATAATTACAGCCGCACAGGTCAATCGATCAGGTTAAGCTACGCTTGCCGCGGTTGGTCTGTGGATGGGTGACCATCTTTACATACCGAGACCCATCCGTGCCTCGGAAAGCACGTTAAGCCGTTGGTCCCAGCTGTCATTCGTAGATCTTTGACAGTCGTTACGGGTAGTCAGAAGCCCGAAAGTCTGACAACCAGTCTTACCTAAGGGTATCGTATTACCCAGTAACTGGGTTGTGGAGGTCAGATAGGCAGTCGCTCCATGTAAAATACTGGTATTCAGCTGCATCCGGTTAGACTGGAAGCTGACCCCAACATAGTTGGGAAAAGGCTAGGCAGATGATACGATACGATACGATACGATACGATTCGTGGATTCGTGATGATATGATACGTGGATTTTTTATGGTAGGTATATTGGCGATGACGTCACACACACCGTCACACACGTGTTGTTTTCGTATCCTGTACAAAGCCGTCTTAACCATATTGGGCGCCGGGGTGCGAGAATCAGTCTGCGCCTTTTTAGGGTTCTGTACCAAAATGGTAAAAAGGAGCCATTATGGTGCGACTCGTCTGTCTGTCTGTCCGCCTGTAACAACTGGATATCTCAAGAACTACTAATGCTATCAACTTGAAATTTGGCACAGTTTTAGATGACGCTTGCCCAACTATTTTGTAAATAATAAAGAAATAAAAATATATTTATTTTTTGCATCAGGGACTGAAAGGAGACGTCTTAAAAAGTCAAAGTTGGGTGGGGCTATGAGGGCATGTGAGGTATCATATGAAAGAGTGCTGTTTGCAATTTCTCAAACATTTTTTTCTTTTTTTTAGGCCGCATTTGATGCAAAATGTAAAAAAAAAAATACCACTCCCCTTTATCTCCGAAGTTTGCATAGAGAACATTCTGAAATTATTCTATGTGATAGAAGTTTATGTAAAGATTACAGGAAAAATAAAACGGTGTTTCTAAACAACACACTTTTTCAGAAGAAATGATAATTTAATATATAATGAAACGGAACCCTCGGTGCGTGAGTCCGAGTCGCTCTTGACCGGTTTTTTTTATGTTGTTAAGGGGTTGACAACAATAAAACGGTTCGGTGCCAAGTTGTCACCTATTTAGTTCAGTAACTCCGAACTGACTAACAACTGGCAAAAGTTGTGTTAGTAGCAAAGGTTTTACTTGAAAAGCTCTTTTTCTTGTAGTAATAAGGTGCTTGCACATCGCAAGTCGCAAAGCGAATATGCCGAAAGCTGCATGGGGCGTATATAAACAATATTGGTGCCTACATTTGTGACACGGAGCATAAGGTGGGTGTGACAAACCCATATGATAAATTAGACATTTTTACGATTTAATATTGATCTTAAATTATTGTCATTATAATAGATAGGAAACTGAAACAGAAGATAAAATTTAAAATATACTTAGGTATATATGTAAAAAAAATATGTATGTATATGTCACAAAATATCGAGCGATTTATTAGGGTCTGGGTGTAATATACCCAACCTTACGCTCGCCGGGTTAAAGGTGAGCACCTGCCATCTAATCTCTTCACCACCCTTGGTTGACTGGTAGAGAATGCCTAAGGCATTAAGTCCGCCTTTGTACCTTTTGTGCGAAAAGTTTAAATAAATAAATAAATAATGTATTTTCAGTAATTTTAAAACGGATTATGATTACGCATGGTCTGTGTTAGTTTAAGGCGATTGGCTTGCACCCCTTGCACCCCCGGGTAAAGACGGCCCTGATCCTGTATCTGCATAAAGCTTGACGAATTTGAAAATGAATCACCACAACATAACATACCACACCACACCACAACACACCACTCCACACCACACACACCACATCTCCCTCCTTTAACACACATACCTACACATTAATAGCCGTAGTTAATTATAGGTTCATAATGTTATCACACATATATATAAGGATTTTTTGTACACGAAGTTACAGTAGAATGCTGACTCCTAAGTCACAGGGTCCCCCCTAGTTTAGGAGGCAGGGTTTTCACTATTTACGCAACCTTTGTTTCCCAAAGTTTAATGTTCCTATGAGTATATTTTATGAGCTTTGTGAATTAAGGTTTTTGTGTTAATAAACTTATTTTTATTTATTTTATTATTTTTTAATTGGACTTTTAGGCTTGACTAGCCTGGATGCTTGATTAGACTTCCGTTACTTAACTGGGTTTCTTACTAATTGTTTTGTATCGGTAATTTAACTATCAAATAATTGTATCGAATAATTAAACTTGTGACCTACCCACATTCTTATAATATATTTAACATTAAATTAACGTGCCTTAATTTATTATTTTTCTTTATCACACACTGGTCGTGATTTTAATTGGAAAAGGCTTTGAGCTTCGTCTAGGTCTGTCAAAGGAATTGCTGAGCATCGACCGAGCACTATAAAGTACCAATTAATATTCATCGAATATTTGAAAAAGGAATAGAACCTTCATAGAACCTACATTTGTGTTCGTGGTTCATTTCTTTACACTTTGACGTACAAAAGCAGGTTATTTATAAAAGAGGTTTTAATGAGGTCGAAATTCAAACGATAACTGGCCACCATGCTCTCATGTCACGGAAATTTCGGCTTTAATTTTATGTAGTCATGGTCGATTTATAAGTGTGTTCTGAATGTTATGTTCTTATCAACCTTGTCAATGAGTTTTGTTGGCACAAGCATCAGATGGTATCGGGAAATATTTTCGTACGTGTTATATTTTTAGTGTTATCTAAATTATTGGATAAAGTTGATTGTATGGAATACCTATGTATACTTGATATTGAATCCACGGAAAGGTTAGGACAGGATTTTTTTTTATTGTTATTTGGTACCAGAATAAGTGTTTTTGTTTGAGAAACGTCATTTGTGACATAACTGGCAGATAGCCCATCTGATGTTAAGAGGTACTTACCTTTTCTTATTAAATCTGACATACGTCGCAGGTCATGTCCACATCTCGTCTACCTAGCACGTGTATACGTCATTGGATTGCGCTCTTCGCCCGTCAGTCACGGGAAAATTTGACAGCTAGTAATATGAGTGGATAATTTCCCCGGATTTTTTCCCTTTATATCCTAATACAGCACTGGTAGACTTGAGTGTTCTAAGTTATTTAAAGGACCTGTAGAATACGAGGCGAGCCTATTGCCTAACTAGACACAGTCCCAGACACCGGGCTACTAATAAGAATTTAGGTAATGGAATAACCAAGTACCTATACCTAACACGGCGCCGACCTGGGGTTCTATCGCAGACTGACAGATTTGTAAGACGAAAAAGGAAGATGCGCTAAGGCAGCGAAATTCAAATTTACTTACGTTTTTTGCAATTCGCAGCACCTTAATTGCGTAACATACTATTAGGTACTCTCAATTTTATTCAGAACAGCTGACTCAAAACATTACTATTTTGTGGGAGTTTAAAATAAAATATCACAACAGAAACTTACTCAGAATATCAATTTTGTTTTCTTTTTCCCTAGACTAGTCCTTATATAAGGACTAGTCTTTTTTTTCCTATATTAAAACCCCACAAAATAGTAATGTTTTGACTATCAAAATACTAGCTTTGAAATTATATATAATTATCAATAGAATTAGCATAAAAATATTATTAGAATCTCGATTATGATTGTAAATGAATGCTTGGTCAATCCCTAGTAGCAGGTGGGATGACACTGACAGCTTACTCGACGCTCACTTCACCTAAGTTTTCACTGTGAGATGGTTACGGAATCGCACTGCTGTTCTTCTATCTTTGGGCTCGGAGTACGAATTCCAGAGTGAAAACTAGAGAGGTGATTTCAGTTATGGTATGGAACTCGTAAGTGTGACGTGTGATGTTTGTGTGGTGTGTGTGTGTGATTTGTGTCTGGTGTGTGTGTCGCATAAAGGAAGCCGCTACCCGATACCTACTCTAGCCCAGTCATGACTGCGTAGATATTCTAAAAGCCGTTGTTACCAACTAAATTCCCTCGAATCACTGCTAAAGTTACTGTTCCTCACAGCCACGACGCCAATGTGGTCTGAGCCTGAGTGACGTGTGACGTCAGCATAATGGAGACTATTTGTCATCGAGTAAGTTTAGGCGTATTTATTATAATATTTTATAAGGTTGAAGTTGTGGGTATGACTAATAACCGATGATATCAGCCGTGCGATTCTGTAACCATCTCACCGTGAAAACTTGGGTGAAGTGAGCGTGGAGTGAGTCGTTAATAGTGTCAATCCCTAGAATCAGCATGACTCACAGCTCACTCTAAGCTCACTTCACCTTAGTTATCACGGTGACATTTTTCCAGAATCGACCGGCTATACTATGAAATTATAAAGACGTAATATTTGTTTGTTTGTAAGTTTTTATGTACAGGGTAATCTCCGGAACTATCAGTTGGATATGAAAAATTAATTTTGGATTTGATAGTCCAATTCTTGATGAAGGCTATAAGGCTATATAACATCACGCTAGGAGCCTAAGGAGACGAGCAAAAAGAAAAAAAAAGTCAGATAGAACGCTAAGCGTATACGAAGTACTTGCTTGGGCAGACGATACGATGCGACGAACGGGGTGGGTCTGAGGGGACGGTACAACGAATTTCACGCAGACGAACAAGTGCTGGCAGAAGCTAGTTTTAAGTAAAAGCAGGTAGATAGGTTACCGGCCCAACATTCGATCTTTAAAAACGGCACAGTGGCGCCGATTCCTTTTTTCTCAAACTAAACTAAATTTAAGTTCAGTGCATGTTTTTCTTTCTATTTCATTAAGAAAAGGACAGACGATAAATATTAGTTTAGTCCTGTCAAATTAGTCAGCGCCTGACGTAAATTGACGTATTTTTAGTAGCCAATTTTTTAATCACATCTAAACTTGTCTATGGAGTATCTTAATTTGACAGGACTAAACTAATATTTATTTATCTTCTGTGATTTCCTTAATGAAATAGAAAGATGCACTGAACTAAATTTAGTTTAGTTTGTGAACAAGGGAATCGCTGCCAATATTACACTATTACCTGACACGTGGAAGTAGGGCGGCATGTCGTAATTACGGGAGCGAGAAAGAGACAAGATGATATGTAACTTGGCAAATTAGCCAAGTTATGACGTGCCACTTGCGGAGCTCGTATAACCGTATGAGTCTATCTGGCAGGCCCCAACAAGATTTATCAACAGGTGATAGTTTTTGATAGACATTATTTTGTATCTACCTAAAGAAAATAAATAAGATATATTTTGTACCTTGACAGTTTTTGATTGAACGACGTTTTTATGAAGTGTCTAGCTAGCGGCCCCCTTATGATTATTTTTATTGTTATTATACTTTCAGATAACACAATGACTTAGAAACTATTTTTTGATATACCCATACTTCCCGGGTAGGCTTCACCAAGTTCCACTAAAGTGGTAAAAATCTCACCGTAAAATCATAAGTGAAGTGAGCACTTAACAGTGTTAATCCCTAGCTAATAACAGTTCACTCCACGCTCACTTCACTTAAACTTTCACGGTGAGATGGTTACAGAATGGCACGGCTGGATTGATAGTTCGTTCTAAGGAACGCTAGTAATTATGTCTCGTTAAACCACATCCGGCTTTCGTGCCACTCACAAATTATTGGCGATAAATGTTATTTGGATGCCCATGTACCTTAAAAATCCAAAATTTCGACTTTCTGTGAGCTATACTTCAAAAGATATTGGTTATTTAAACAAACGTCTAGCCAGCGGGCCCTTACTTAACATATTACTCTTTTATATCATACAATACTGTTAGTTCCTAGTGTTAGACCTATCTACGTCTGTTACAAACTTTTATTTAACTTGCTTTGTTAATTACTTAGTGTGAATTGGTAAAATCTTGCAAGCTGAATTAAAACCATTTCCTCATAACCTGTGGAGTTGAAATTATTCATTTCGAATCTGCCGGTCGATTCTGTAAAAATCTCACGGTGAAATCATAAGTGAAGTGAGCTTGAACTGAGCAGTGTCAATAGTGTTAATCCCTAATGACAGCTCACTCCACGCTCACTTCACCCAAGTTTTCACGGTTACAGAATCGCACGGCTGTTTCGAAGACAATGCATTTTTTTTAACTTTTAATATCATTCACCGCAGAACAATTGAAAACTTGACGCTTCCTTTCCTATATCTTTTGAGAATTGCATTCTGTCCACATAGGTAATGAACAAAGTCCGGAACGGACAGAAAATATTGTAAGTAAGTGCCAATACCGTGTCTTTATTATTACCATGAATCATAATCAGCCTATTTCGTTCCCACCGCTGGGATACAAGCCTCCTCTCTTCGAGAGGGAGTGGGCTGTAATCCACCACGTGAGCCCAGCATGTTCAAAATACTTAGTACGAAGGTACGCAATACGCATATCAGCTGGCACTAAAATAGCTGATAGTTTCTTATCTAGCTAAGCCATTCTACGTAATCACTAAAATTGAACATTCTATTTACGCAGCACAGAGCTTTAACCCTTACACAATGTTTGGGGCCCGATATGTAGGTGATGTATTTCTTTAGACCCTTCCTCCCTTGATCTTATTACACCATCCCGATTTAGGGAAAGGGTCCCTAAATATCGCGTACTGTAATAAGACTTTTTACACTCAGGGTCAAGGTGTTATTTACAGTCAGTAGAATTATACTCCATTTATTATAAGCATTAGAAAAATAACATAATAAATAAAATGAAATTAATGGAGTAATTTTTTTAATGGAAACGGTAAATAGATTACATTGCTTTGCATTTATCGCGAAATAGCGGAGTTTATTATAAGTTTCTCCGGTCTCAATACAATTACAATTAAACTATGATTTAATCACAATACACATAATAGCAATACATACGGTCATGACATACGGTGCTGGAACGTGGACACTGACGGTCGGGCTGGTTCACAAATTCAAGGTCGCTCAGCGCGCTATGGAGCGAGCTATGCTCGGAGTTTCTTTGAAGGATAAAATCAGGAATGAAATTATCCGGAAAAGAACCGGAGTAACCGACATAGCTTGCAGAGTAAGCAAACTGAAGTGGCAGTGGGCTGGCCATGTCTGTCGAAGGGCCGATGGCCGGTGGAGCAGACGAGTCCTGGAGTGGAGACCGCGTATCGGCAAGCGTAGTGTGGGACGCCCCCCAGCTAGATGGACGGACGACCTAAAGAAGGTGGCTGGGGTAGACTGGATGCGGAAGGCGGAGGACAGGGTGTTGTGGCGCAGTCTGGGAGAGGCCTATGTCCAGCAGTGGACTGCGATAGGCTGAGTTGATTGATTGATTGATAATAGCAATAAAAGTCACATTTTTTTAATTTTTTATTTTCTACTATAAATAGTACTACACTTATAATTATATTGTTTTGTGTCACGATGCAATGCGATTACCGCCTTATATGTGCGACTTGAACCCAATAGAGCTCGCATGGGCAAAAGTTAAAAGGCTCGTGAGGGAACACAACATTACTTCAGATTTTTCTCTGACAAGACTGAAGGAGATCACCGAAAAAGCTATCACGCATGTCACAATGTTTTCATGTTTTCTAGAGCAATCTTATCATAAATAATATTTTTTTACTGTTAGAAATTCAGAGAGAGAGCAGTGGTGGCCGAGTGGTAACGGCCCCGACTTACGAGTGGCAGGTCGTGGGCTCGAACCCAGGCAGGCGGTTTACTTTGTGTAAATTATTTCATCACCGCTGCTCTCAAAATGGTGAAGGAAAACATCGTGAGGAAACAGCATGTCCCAGAAACATAAATTCGAAGATATGTGACATTACCAACTCGCACTGGGGTCGCGTGTTTTCGGTCCATTCTCTTTCACACAGAGAGAGAGAGAGAGGTCTGTGTCCCAGCATTGGGAACGTTATTTATTTATTTATTTGGTTCACCAACAATTGTATACACTATCATAGGCTATTTAAACAAAATCAACAAAACAGAATAAAGTGTATGTGAAGTGAAGGAGGAGGATGTGAAGTGTGTGTGTGTGTGTGTGTATGTGTGCAAGTGTATGTGTGTAAGTGTGTGTATGTGTGTGTGTGATTATGCTCTGCTATAGTTTAAAATCAACCATTTTTAGATGAAATTAATCATGTCAATACTATCTTTAGAAAGCAATTACCTAATAAATGGGCAGACGGCCGACTCCTGAATAAATACGCAACAGGTAACGTTGATTACATTATTATGCCCGTTTAGACGCTCGGTAATTAAAAATACTTCAAATTGTGTCGCAGTTTACGCCTGAGATTTGATTTATGTTACTGAACTATTCAAGAGTAAAGTGGTTTGCAATCTATAATAATATTATAGAGATTAGAGCCCCCACTTCCGAATTGTAGGTGGGCAGGCGCTTTACGTTGTGTAATTTACTTAATCACCATTGCTCTTAAAATCCGTGAAGGAAAACATCCTGAGGAAACCGGCATGTCGTAGAACCAATTATTCGAAGACATGTGACATCTACTAACCCGCACTGGGCCCGCGTACGCGCGATTACGGCCTACTTCCTCTCACAAAGAGGAGGACTATGTCACAGCAGTGAGAACGTTAATGGCTGATTATGCTATTAATATTATAAAGACGTGACATTGTCCAGAATCGCCCTGTGCAACACAAGTATCGGACATAAACGATAATTAATTGTCTATTTTATTATATAACTTGCAAATACTTTTGTATCATAGACTAGTTGCATGCCAAAATGAACATTATTAAGTATTTTACGCGACTAATAACATTAATCGCCGCCATCTTTGTCAAACGTCATGTCGTGCCAAAAAAGATTAGGCTTTAGAAAAAAGTTGCAAAGGTACCTAATTATCTAGGTAGGTACTAAAAATAGTTAAATGTATTATGATATTGTTTTTCAGTTTCTTAAAAACCACTCGGAGCTATGAAAAACTATACCTTATGGTTCGATTATAACCTCAAAATCTGATACTTTTTTAAAATATAGGTATCTATTCTGCAGCTAGTCCGCTATAAAAATAAGATCTTATAGGAGTTTACTAATTATCGACAATACATCACATAACTTTCCGACGCTCTTGGTTCCAGGGCGAACAATGTATGGGCGCAGAGCAATGTCCTTTGTCAGTTTGTATGTAGGGGTAATCTGACATCGATGCGCTATCTGTCACCATGGATTTGGATGGACATTGGTTACAGTTTGCGCGTCGATCCCTGCCACCCTGTATTTTATGTCATAACAAAAATTAAACGCGGACGAAGACCCGGAAGCTAGTGCATGATAAAACTGAATAGAATATAATACTCTTTATTATGTACACCATGAAAATTACAGACATAAATACAGAAATTTTACAAAGGGTGACACAATGGGGCTCTTATCACTAAGAGCGATCTTTTAAAGACAACCTTTGGATGGATTGAAAAGGGGAAGGAGAGACAAATACTGTAGGTAGTCTGTGGTGTACCATTTACATAATACAATGAATACATACATAAAGTATATTATACTAATCTAACTAAATATATATATAATATTAGACATGAAACAGGAGCAAAGAAAATATAATGATGATGTTTAAGGAGAGAGGAAGTGCTTTTTTATCATAATTTTAAAAGTGGACAAAGAGGAAGCACGCCTTACCGACACGGGCAAGTCAATCCTTAACCGTACTGCTTGAACAATAATATTTGTCATAGAAACTGGTGTAATGCATCGGCAGATGTTTAGGGTCTTTGTTTTCGAGGACATGAATGGAATTATTATAGTTTCAGTCTACCAACTTCGATAAGTTTTCCTGAATTTTCAACAAAGTAACCAATATTCTACTTCAATATCAAAATAAATGTGCATTCTCAACGATTACAGTGGAACTTATAAGAAAATTTCGAACTACGTTATAAAATGTAGTAAAAGTGCAAATGTAATGTGAACCCGCGCAGCGGGCCGCGCACAAGCGAAGCGGGTTGACTCCGCTCCGAACGCTAGTAGCCTCGGAGAAAGCGCGGGTGCTGTCCTCACGCTACCGTTTGCCGCCATTGCCGAGCTTTCCCGCGAAAAACTTATCATAGACTATACACGCATTATAAAATATAAACGCACGAATTATTAAAAAAAAAATAATACCTAAAAATGCGTACTGGTTAATAGATTTTTTTAAGTACGTTCTAAAACAGTTCGCAAGTATGGGTTGAGTTTGATTTGTGGAAAATAGAAAGTAATTTAGTAAAATTGACGTAAAAATTGAGTGAAAAAAAAAGATGATTTATGGTTTAGCAGTTTTTGTGTCACGGACTAGTGAAACTTATGGAAGAAAGGAAAATAGCAACAAAATGCCGTAACAGGTAAGTTCGACGTACTTTTTACTTTCCCTAATTAATCATACTAATGAAAAGTTACTAAAATGTACTTGAATATGCATAGCGTAGAATTTCTTATTGTCATAATAATGTCTATTTTATTTTATTTAAGAAATATGGAATTACCTACATATCATTTTAATTCCACGTTATTCCCTGTAATATATATTATATTATATAATTATGTTAAATTAAGCATGATGCACTGAAGGTTTTGCAGTGGCGTTTGTAAGACCTTGTATTAAAATGTCCATAAAGAGTAGAAGGATTACATTTTTAATGACATGAACGTGCATAGAATTAAATTATTGAAACATATTGCATAAAACCGCATAAAACACATTTCAAAAGCAATTTCCATGTGAAATGAAATTTAGGAGACGATATAAATTGAAAATTATTTTCGTAATAACATGGAATAATTAATTAAATTAAAATTAATTTTTGAAGCGATTAATCAATTAAGAAACCCGACAAATGAAGCCGTAAAGAACGGAAGAAAAAGTTGTACCTAAAACAGTTCAGTTTAAAACCCGATGACGAAGCAATTATGGACCTGAGTGAATTTACAGTTTGTAATTAGACGACCAATGGTTGCTGAAATGAAAACTAGAACAACGAAAACACGGCTGAGTTATGGCGTTCTAATGGTTAAAGTTGGAGAGTTTGGGAGGGAGTTAAACGGGCAATTGTATTGCAGTTAGCTAACTATAATTTAGACGATGTCGTCCATCCCGTCATCCCGCCATCCCGTCAGCGTCTCAAATTATTTCGAAGTACGATTGCTTGACAAATTGCTTTAGTTGGACACCTGGGAGTTGCGCGGGGCTTTTGATAATTTTATTAAGCACGCTTACTACGAATATTAAAAAATAAAATATTGTGATTTTATTTTTTAATATTCGTGGTATCCAGATCTCTACTTCTGCATTTAGAAAATATTGGGCTCAGTTTTCTCCCACTTAAAGTACTGGAAAATATTTTCGTTCGAATTGATTATTCATGATCGGTTTTCAAAAAGTATTTTCATTTGATGTCGGATTTGCACGAAAGTAGGTTAATAAAAAAAAAAAAAAAAACTTCCCATTTTATTAGTGCAGCCTCTGTTTGTTATTTTTTGTAACACCATTTTATTAAATCAGTAAGCAATTGCTGTACAAGTAGGTACAGCTTTCATTACATCGAAATTTCTGAAACATCGAAAATAAAACCAATTTTACTTCAAGTCTGGGCCATATCATTTACATATTTTACATTCAATTGTCTGGTAACGTCCGAAAGTGCCTATAGAGTGACTCACAAAAATAAAAGACGAACAAATGCGTTTTATGGCTCAAACTCCGGCTGTCAATGACCATCGTTATGATTGGGGGTAGGAAGTGGGTTTATGAACCTTTATAAATACCTGAAAACTGCAGATATAATGTATCAAGTTCCCATAGAAGCTTCTCATGTTTCTGTTGTGCTATTCTGTAAAATCTCACCGTGAAAACTTAAGTGAGATTCAAGAGAGTTGTCAATAGTATCAATCCTTAGCATGAGGTGGAATGACAGCCCACTTCACCTAAGTTTTCAAGGTGAGATTTTTTACAGAATAGATCAGCTGTAATAGGATTTTTAAATGAAAACATGAAAGGGTCTTATAGAGTCGGTAAAGCATAAGTAAACCCAGTGTTGCAGGCGGCGTGAATGGAACCATTCCCTCGTACCTTTGGGGCGTGTAACAATTTTACCTTTTTTACAAGCCTCAGTTAATTTTTCCTCTCATTTTCTTTCATCGAGGACATTTTCCTCGATTATGCATTTTCCTCCTCGATCGTGAATTCGTGATCCAACCATAAATTGGCGTTGATCAAAAATAAAAATTCACTTGAACCATAACTTGATGGTTAGGAGATATTTTCCTCGAAGGCCAAGAACTTTGGACGATAAAATTTTAATAATAGAGGTTCTTTTCCTGGCTGAGGGAATATTATTTGGAGTCAGTCACGTAGTACTCTGACTGTAAATCGAATTCGACGATGCATTGAATAGAAAAGTGTTCAGTTTTAGAAAAGGTACCGTTTGATATTGATCTTGTTCATTGGTTAGTAAGCGGGATATACAGATTATCATTGAATATATCCTTGACATGGCGATATAATAATAATCCTTGACATAAAATGCGTACTAAACAAATCTGTGCATAGAACTAATTTCTGCTAATCTTATCTATATCCACAATAGATACTGGAGAAGGTCGTGGATGTAACGTCACTGGAAGATTTACTGTTCTTGATGTAGGCATGCGTGCCGCTCAGCTGGCTCTAAGCCAAATTATTTTTTGCCAAATCTGCGAGAATCGTACTAACGAATAAATTCGACGAAGGTTGCCCTTGTATAAAATTATAATTCTGTAATTTTTACACTGGTACTGCTTGTAAGGAGCCGGAAGAGGCTATTCTGTGGAGTTGTAAAGTTTTAGGTAGGTAGAACAATGTTCATTTGTGAGAGGGACTTTACGCAGCTGTCCCATGAGTCAATTGTGTTTTTCATTAAAAATATCCTGCAATCAAAAATTTATCTGACAAGCTTTGATTATGGAAATTTTCTCTTCAGCGGTTTATTAATCGGTCAGAGGCCTACGTTCGGCAATGGTGAACTTTTTTGTCGACTACTCCTTAAAATACTCCTTTACTGAAAGAAAGATTGATGGTGCAGTCATTAGGAGCTCTATAATTAAAGACATTATGGTTTTATAGAATGCTAATGGTTTTATGAAACGACTGTCGCCTGACCTCCATAACTCGTTTAGTTCATTTCCAAGTTGTTAGGAGACTAAGCGAAATTGTGAAATTGTGGTTTCTTTTTATTTTAAAGTTTATTTTACCATTTCGTTTTTTTTTATGTTAATAAAGAAACTGGGATTATAAGCATACGTTCTTAATGGCTACGCTAGCTCTATTAATGATTTATTTACTAAAAAAAAAATTGGATGACATAAGTGGATTTTTTATTTACTTAATAATTGTTTTTTTTCGCAGATAGTTAGAACACTCTTTATTATGTATACCACACAAATTTACAGTATGTAGAAATTTTACATAGGGTGATACAATGGGCGGTCTTATGATCATGGCACACTATACCGGCACCGCTCCAACCCAGCAATTAACTTGTCATTCAAATTAAAGCCTTAAATCGTGTGTCGTATAATATATTTCATATTGTCAATATGTAAAAATTAACGGCGGGCAGTCAGCGCGCTTGCCGCTACCATACAACTCGACTCGCAGCTCGCGCGCTGCAAGCGAGTGATCCGCGTGCTTATAGCGCGGCGACGGCGACCGCGTGCTTACTGTGCGCCGACTCGTCAGTCGTCAGCGAAACAACGTCGTTGCGCCACCATCGTCCTAGGCGTGTTCAATCACAAATGCCATATAAAATAAAAATTCAATTTAAAGGCACCCAACTCTACGCGCAGAAATTATCAATGAATTCGTAGCGACATTCAATCCTTAGATTGAAGCCATCAGAAAGGATTGAATGTAAAAAAAGAGATCCCTGTGCCATAGGCTTCTACTCCGTTTACCTTTTGTACCCTGATTTGTCTAGACGGTAAAAAAGTCAGCCGGTATATGTATACAATAATAAGCAGATCTACGTGACTTGTAAATTTTGCTATTGTATTTATATTCTGTCCTTCTCACATATTTATGAATTACATTAGGATCGTTATTTTTCCTGTGTTAGCAGAATTTGAATACATTACCCAATGCAGTTTAGAAAACAATGCTTTTGTTTCTAGACACCAAGAAATAAGTATTCAGCTAAGTTGCTAACAGAATTGGCCACATGTGATGAACGAAGCACGGTTTATGTAAGGACAAAGCTAAACGGTATGTTACTTACATTCTATAGCTTCTGCCTAACCCCATTCTCATGGTGCGAAACTGGAGAGTTTGTATAGGTAACTGAGTGCTTAATAGGAAGCGTTTATTTTTATTCAGGATTAAAATGAAATTTACAGACGCCAGCACATCAAGCTACCTGAAACTGTCAAATGTCCCCAATCAACTTTGAACCTTATATATTAGCGATAAAGTTGTAGATCTATTAAATAAAGGAGGATGGCGAGGTTACATGTACAATGGGACCCACTGTTAGGAGTATCGTGCAGTACGGAAACTTATAACTAGTTGTAGAACTATATAAAACTAGCAAAAAAGCAAATGGGCAGTAAGTCGTAGAGGCTGGGAGAAAAAAGATACAGTAAAACGGGGTGAATAGGGATGCAGGGGTGAATCGGGACGAAACTTTCAAGTGGATTTTAACATTGAAATAAAGTTTTTTTGCCAACAGGGACACTTAATCGTTAATTATAATATAGTAAACACATTAGAGACATTTTTGGCAAAAAAACTATATTATTTCAATGTTAAAATCCACTTTAAAGTTTCGTCCCGATTCACCCCTGGATCCCTATTCACCCCGTTTTTATGCAATGTAAAAGATTACAACCTAAAACGAATCTAATAGTCCTTATTTAATAATATAATACAATATTTTGTTTATGTATTATGTAGTTTCAAAAAGGTGATCAAGCAGAATAGAAATATTTACCAACACTACCATCGTGTTTCTGTATCAGTTTCTCTGGCAAAATATAGGTACTTACATACCTACTCAAAATAAAAAATACGTCTGGAAGCTAGGAACTAGAAAATAGTGACATGGTCAAAACGAGATATGAAAATGAAATTAATACTGTAAGCATACACTGGATTGATATAGGATGAAACTGCTCTACTCGTATAATCACCGACTTGACGACTTCTACTCCTAATACGAAACACGGTGCGTTTAATTACTGCATGATGACTTATTTTTATGTAAATAAAAATCTTTTCTAACTTTTAATTCCCATCATCTAGTGACTCAATATTTTTTATATAATCCTATTATAAACTCTTAATTATAGTAAATATGAACTTGCAAGTGAACGTCACTTGGTTAATTTATAAATAATGTGGGTCCAAACTCGCCATCCTCCTTTGACAGATTGTAATAGCTTGAGCGTCTGTACATTACAAATTATACCTCATTTATTAATAAAACTAAAACTACTAGCAAACTAAAATATAGCGAAAATTTATCCGCGTAGATGTCGACTGGTAGAGTATTTCTGTTCGAAAAAAAAATTGAAATATTCAGGCAAAAAGTGCTTCCTTAACACGAAAATCTCAAGTCGAATTTACTTATCAAAATAAAAATTAGATAACTTATCTTCAAATATTTCTCCAATAGCGAAAAAAACTTTGTTTTTCTTGACGGATGAAATTCAATGTCCTATATCAATTAAAAAAGTCTGAACTACCTTCGCATGTTTTTTTGTTGTTACAATAGACTTTTTTACGATACGAAATGTCAATATTTTCTTTTTGGTTCGATTTTTTTTATAGCTTACTAGTTCCTGCCCATGATTTCGTCCGCGTGAAACTTGCTTTAACAAAAAATATACTGGGTGTCCGAAAAGTCATGGATTACCTTTTACCTGCTGATGGGCCACATTGGGAACTACCAATAAAAAAAAAATGACCATGGTAAAAGTCTTATGGTTTCCGAGTTTTTTGAGGTTTAATAAAATTTTGGAAAATCTCTACCTTTGATTAGTTTTTCCATGCCATTTCTACGAATGAAAACTTTTTCGAGTACAGTTTTTGTATTTTCATCTTGAATCATCCTACTATCGATTGAATACAAGAAAGTTACAGATATCATCTTTTAAATACCTAAAATTTAGGTTTAAACTTAAAATTTTCACCAAAAAAGTTTTACCTTATTTTTGACCGGCCCTGGTGAAAAAAAAAAAATATGGGTAGGTCATTTTTTTATTGGTAGATCCCAATGTGGCCCATCAGCAGGTAAAAGGTAATTCATGACTTTCCGGACACCCTGTATACTATAACACTCGGCAATACTGTAGGTTTCTATTAGTGAAAGAATTTTCGGAATCGGATAAGTAGTTCTGAAGTTTCCGACGTACAAACTTACTTTTACCTCCTTATGAATATTACTATAGATTATTAATTGTGACAAAGTTTAGTAAATAATAGTCTATTAAACGACCTAATTACCCTAAATTTGTAATCAATATCACTTAGCGGTTATATGTGGGTGTACAATACTAGTCCCCGACACGTACGAGAAATGGACGGGTGACGTTTAATCACTGAAGTTAATATTAAAAGGACATCATTCAAGTGTCGAACATTTTATACCCAAAAATTAAAGTGCCGGCCAGAAAAAAAAGTACTATATTTTTATGGGAAATAACATCTTGAGCATTTTTTAGTACCACAGCGGAAAGTCAACAATTAACCCCCCGGCTGCTATTCGAGATTGAGGCCCGTGGCTAAATAATAACGGCCGCACAGGTCGATCGATCAGGTTAAGTTATGCTTGCCGCGGTTGGTCTGTGGATGGGTGACAATCTTTACATACCAAGACCCCTCCGTGCCTCGGAAAGCACGCTAAGCCGTTGGTCCCGGCCTCCGGGCTGTCATTCGTAGATCTTTGACAGTCGTTACGGGTAGTCAGAAGCCCGAAAGTCTGCCAACCAGTCTTACCTAGGGGTATCGTATTACCCAGTAACTGGGTTGTGGAGGTCAGATTGGCAGTCGTTCCATGTAAAATACTGGTATTCAGCTGCATCCGGTTAGACTGGAAGCCGACCCCAACATATAACATAACATATTTTGGGAAAAGGCTAGGCAGATGACCATGATGATCCGTAGGCATCATCGTGCGTTCATAAATAGATAGGTAACCACCCAAAGCATTTATAACACAAGAATATTTATTTACATATACTTTATTATACACCACAAAAATAGAAAACATAAAAACACAACACTGCAAAATATACAATGGGTGGCCTTATCGCTTTCTGCGATCTCTTCCAGGCAACCTTGGAATGGACGTTGATTTTCCTGGACATAAAACGGGGTTGTCGTTGGCAGTGGTCTCGAACCTACGGATTTTTCGGTATTTCTACCGATATGGGCTCACATAATTTATAACAATCATACTTTAGTATGATTGTTATAAATTAGTATGTAAGTTTTTTTCTTTAATAAATAAACGAATTTGATTGAATATTGTATTTTTTTGTCAAATACCTACCGACCTACCGATCTCACTCTACGACGTTCGAGACCACTACACTAAAATATATATACATATCCAAATATAGATACATGAATACATACTTACTAAATATATAAGTAAATTAAGAATATTCAGTGTTTTGTGTTTTGTCTCTCTCCCACCCTCACCTTCGCATCACCTGCGCGCGCGCTCACAATAAATTGTACACCCGGTCGATTCTGTTAGAATCTCACCGTGAGAAGTTAGGTGAAGTGAGCATTCATTTCATCTGATGCTAGACATTGACACTAATGACTGCCGTGCGATTCTGTAACCATCTCACCGTGAAAGCTTAGGTGAAGTGAGCGTGGAGTGAGCTGTCATTCGCTAGGGATTAACACTATTAAGTGCTCACTTCATTTATGATTTCGCGGTGAGATTTTTACAGAATCGACCGGCTGCTCACTTTAAGCTCACTTCACCCGAGTTATCACGGTGAGATTTCTACAGAATAGCACTTCAGTTGCATTTTCCTATTGCGGCTATGAACGTGATGACGTTCTGCGAGCGATCGAGTCAGTCACGAGCACCCGGCTCTTGCGCTGCGCCTTTGTATTCATATTCATAGCAATTTTCATCGCTTGAAAAATTACTATAACGATTTCAAAGGAGCCTATTTACTTCCTTTTTTCCGACCTGAAACCGTCTCAAACATACAATACTTTAACATTTTCTGTATCATAAAATATTTATATCTCAAAATTCCATTCTTCTTATTTTACCTTCTTCCTTGTTTGTCTGACACAAGTATACTCAACCGCTTAACGAAATGGTGGCGGATAGATAGTTGGTCCTCGAGCAAATATTGTAAATATCTGAGGATCTAAAGGTTCTCCGGGGAATTGGAGTGTGTACCTACATTTGCGCGGGTACAAATACGGGATCCCGCACAAATACTCTATGTACACACTTGTACAGACGCCAGCACATCAAGCTACCCGAAACTGTCAAGATTTGCCAATCCACCTTGAGCCTTATACTTTAGTGATAAAGTTGAAAATCCATTAAAGAAATTTGACAGATTATAGTAGCTTGATGTGCTGGCTTCTGTACATATTTGTTGGTACGTACATAGGTTTGTTCGTCCATGCATTTAGACTCCGTTTTTATTCAATGATATCTTTTGGCACAGCGACAGTGAGAAAAGGATGGTGGGAAAATTCGGTAATATAATCAGCCTATAATGTTCCCACTGCAAGACACAGATCTCCTCTCCTCGAGAGGGAGTGGGCTGTAATCTACCACGCGAGCCCAGTGCGGGTTGGCAGATATCACATGTCCTCGATTTTTTGGTTCTTGGACATGCCGGTTTCCTCGGAAAGCACGTTAAGCCGTTGGTCCCGGCTGTCATAAACGGCCCCCCCCCCGGCTGTCGGGTGTCTTGTTCGTAGATCTTTGACAGTCGTTACGGGTAGTCAGAAGCCCGAAAGTCTGACAACCAGTCTTACCTAGGGGTATCGTATTACTCAGTAACTGGGTTGTGGAGGACAGATAGGCAGTCGCTCCATGTAAAGTACTGGTATTCAGCTGCATCCGATTAGACTGGAAGCCGACCCCAACATAGTTGGGAAACGGCTAGGCAGATGATGATGGACATGCCGCTTTCCTTATGATGTTTCCCTTCACCGTTATGAGAGTAGTGGTGATGAAATTATTTATACAAAGTAAAGCACCTGCCTGGATTCTAACCCACGACCAAAAAATATATAAATAAAATTAGTTTAATTCAAGTAACAAGACTCATATAAAAACAGATCATGATGAGAGGATTTTAAAATAAAGTGTAAATAGCAGTAAGATTCTGTAACCATCTCACCGTGAAAACTTAGGTGAAGTGAGCGTATAGTGAGCTGTCAGTGTCATCCCACCTGATACTAGTATCAGGTGGGATGACACTGACAGCTCACCTTCTGCAAACAGCTGCAGCAATTTCAAAACTAGTATTTTAGTTGTCAAAACATTACTATTTTGTGGGGTTTTCAAAGAAACTTAGTCACAATATCAATCTTGTTTTTTTTTTTGCTTAGATTAAAACCCAACAAAATAGTAATGTTTTTACACTTAAATTATATAAAATTATAATATATATATATAAGCAAATGTATATGTATATAAGCAAATGTATTCTTGGTCAATCCTAGATTGACCAAGAATACATTTGCCATCATAATCGAGATTTTAATAATATTTTTTATGCTAACTATTGATCATTTTATATAATTTAAGTGTAAAAACATTACTATTTTGTTGGGTTTTAATCTAAGCAAAAAAAAAAAAACAAAATTGATATTCTGACTAAGTTTCTTTGAAAACCCCACAAAATAGTAATGTTTTGACAACTAAAATACTAGTTTTAATTATATAAAATTGTCAATAGAGTTAGCACGAAAAATATAATTAAAATCTCGATTATGATTATAAATGTATGCTTGGTCAATCCCTAGCATCAGTGGGATGACACTGACAGCTCACTCCAAGCAAGTTTTCACGTGAGATTTTTACAGAATCAACATGCAGAGCACATAAATTGCTAACCCCAACATCATATTCAGATGTTTATGCTTAGCCCTGCCAAACCACTGATGCTAAAACGCAGATAATAGAACGATAATAATTTAATATACTTGATAAAGCAATCGTTTTTGTTTGGCGCCGGCCCAGCACTGCAGGCCTGAACAACTCGCTTGCAACAATATTGATTCAGTTATAAGCACTTGCGAACTTGTTAATCAAGATTTAGGATTAATGAAGATTTAAGCTATGTTTGAGGTGATGAGTAGAGAATGTATCATGGAAGAGTGCGGTTCTGGAAAACATACACTGGTTGGGGAGTTTGTTGAACCACTTTTTCTTTCTAGCTAATGTACTAGGAAATGATGAAGGGTGGCCGCTTTGGGGGACTGCCTCATGAAATTTTAACGTTCAAAAAGTGCTGGTTCTCAGCCGAGTTTGAATAAATGATGATCTACGATTAGTTTAGATTTGGTAAATAAATTTTTAATTTTTGTTTAATAAATAAATAGGTAATATATTTCAGTTTTGTAGCAAAAAAAGCATCTACTACGAGTATATATAATCTTCTATTTGGTACATGAATACTGGCCACTAAAAATTTTTGAAAGGTACTTTGTTGAATATGAGCTACTTCACTATTTCAGAATTAACTTGCTCATGTATCATTATTACTAGTACCCCTTAAAATATTCTAAGCAATGTAATGTAAGGCTTATTTGTAAGGGCTGTATTGCATGTACGGCTGCCTGTCCATTGACGCGGAGCGAGGCTGCGGAGCGGAAAAACGGAGAGATATTAACCAATAGGATTGCATAAAATCTCAATGTCATTTTTCTATTGGTTAATATTTCTCCGTTTCTCCGCTCCGCAGCCTCGCTCCGGGTCAATGGACAGGCAGCCTAAGGGGTGTCTATTTGTCGCAAGCGCTACTGATGTGCGATGGCAAAAAGGTTATTGGGTTTCTTCATTAGGAATTTCTCAGTTGCAGCCCGGAGTCTGGATTTGTGCCCGGTTGATGACAATAGACTCACCGTTTATTACTTGGGTTTAAACTGGTGAAATGTGGGTTTACTCTTCAGGGAAATACAGAAAGGAAAGAAAGAAAAATGCGTTTATTGGTAGTAGGTACTGCAAAATAAATACACCTTAACACTTTGACAGCGGGACGTTTTGTTGCGCCGCTAATCCTAGTGCGCGGACGTTTTTCGGCATATTTGTATCGACTATAAAAAAATAACCTAAATGACTATTCAAATAATTCTTTTTGTATCTATTACATTTATTTTTGTATTTAGTATATTAAAAAAAAAATGTTTCCTTTGAGCATTCCAGTATTCCTCGATTGTCTCGTTCACCGCCGTATGAACGCGGGGCCCACACGCGTCATTGTGATTCCTTCCCTCCGCTCCCCCTTTGTACTTACAGCAACGAATTGTATATGTAGCTAAAACACTAAGCTACAAGCACAATAACTCCGACTAATACCCGGAGTGCATGATTTTTAAATAAACAGTATGAAAATTGATCACGGCCTCAGGTCGTGCCTCACGAGTTAGAGAAAACAAAGATTATAATGCCAAAAGGGCCTCAGCTTAGCATAATGTCAGATGACAACACGAGGTGTACCACCTGGCGCTGATTTTCAGTTGCAACCCATGAGTGCAGGTACAAGTAAAATTTAAGCAATTTTTGTTTTTTTTTTTTTTTTGGTGGGAAATTATCAAATAACTTATCCCGCTCTGGGCGGAGCGGGAGGCGTGTCAGATTTTTACTGACTAAAACCCACCCGTGTTCTTTCAGTTGCCCCATTTTTTTGTGTGGCAAAAAGTCAATTTTTACAATGGCACGGATGACAAGAGGCTTAAAAAAATGTGCCTTCTATTTTTAGTCAATTTTGCGAATAACATGGATGACATGAGCCTATTAAAAAGGTACCTTCTATCTTTTATCTTCGAGATTAACGTGGACAAAGTAGCGTGTGTTAATCAGAATAATTAATTACTCTTTTAGGGACAGCTATATTTGGCTTTGCATAGTTTGGTAGCACGACATAAATGAAAGCTCAGTTTGTAATATAGTTACGTTATTATACTGCTTGCAGACATGATACATAACGCCTGCGTTCCCTTCTGTGGGTGTAAAGTATAGGTGTAGTCACCAAAAGAGATAAGTGACCAGGGTCGTCGGGTATAGCTGAAGTTTAGTAAGAAACCGATGGATGTTTTCGAATTCAATTTTTGATAAATGATCTGTTTGTTTTATTTATTAAAAGTTTTAATCGAAAATATCCATCGGTTTCTTACTAAACTTCAACTACATCCCACGACTCTGGTTACCAATCGCTTTTGGTGACTGTACCTACATTTCACCACTTTATTAGTCACCTACAAAAAATGCCAGAGCAATGGACGCCATTCATTCCTTAGACAAGTTTTTACACTGTAAATAAAAAAGATAGCAAACCATTCAAAAGAAAATAAAACCTTAAAAAATATGAAAACTTGAATTATGTTTAAAAAATTCAACACCCCGTCTGAATTTTACCTCGTTACTTTTCGGTGAGGAGTTGAGGACGCAATTGAAGTACAAGTTGTCTGCAAAAAATATGAAAAAACCATGAGTCTTTTGAAAAGACACCCTGTAGGTTTGCTAGGTATGTTTTATTTCGGGTGGCCTGGAGTACCTACTGACACACAGGGTTGTTGTATTACGGACTTGAAAACTGGCCAAAGCGTGTAGAGCAGTCTTGGCGGAGAAAGGGGTTTAACCACTTACCACGCGGACGAAATAAGAAGCAAAACGTAGTTAAACATCAAAATAGGCAGGTACGAGATTATTAAAAGGAAAGTTTTCAGTTTATCCGGGTTATATTAAAAGGAAAGTTTTCAGTCTATCCGGGTTTAGATGTTACATAATATGTGAAGGATTAAATCATGTACAGTACGCATCAGAGAAAACGAACCCCGCCAAGACTTAAAGAATAATCGCTCAAGCGACGGCGGGTGCGTCACGTGACTGGCCCCGAGCAGCTCCCTCCCCGCCCCCCGCGCCGCACCCATCTCTGCCCGAGCATCCACCGATCCGACTCAAATATTATTTGTATGTTTTTAATAATTAGGTATTGTAGTATTTTTTTCGGCTTCTGGCCGAACCGTATACCAAGAATAACTTACAAAAAGACACTACGTGCCGTATAGGATACGAACCCGCATCACCAGGCGCCAGACGATCATTAAGACCGTGCCTTATACCAATAGGCTATTGGCTCAGTTAGTAATCTCAACGAAAATTCGAATAGCATTACTCCTTTCATCGAACAAGTTTGATAACGGTCTAATCTTCTAGACATTAAGGTTTAAATTTCAACTTCCACCAATTGAGATACACCTACCGTCCACAACCTTGTTTTAGAAAATGCAATACGTAACTCTTCAATTACCTAAAAGATAAGGTTGAAATTAGCATAGATTTCTTGTTTGGTTGAATAGATTGTGCTTGATTCCGATTGTTGCACTACCGTCATTTTACTTCAGAAACTTAACTGCTGTATGAACTGTGAGTTAAGGTTGAATTTAGAATACTTCTTCGCCCTATTTACTAAACTGTGATTGAGGGTATAATTCTTTTTCAAATTGTTTCGTTTTCGTGCCGATCAGCTTGTGTGTAATGTCTTCGTCGTAAAATTATCCAATTTCCGAAGTTTTTGAACAGTTGATTCTATTATCCGATAGTATGGTGCGATTAACAACTTTTTGAAGGCTAAAATAATTGTTGTTCTCTGGGAACAGGAACAAAGCATAAAGAAAATAGCACGAGGAATGTGGGCTTAACGGTGAGATTTACGTTATACACATATATTTATTGTTACAACCATGTTGCATTATTACTTACAAGGTGGATTTTTTATGTATTTCTAATATTATTGTTTTCATTACAGAGAAAAATAGTTCGTAGATGGATACAAAGGTATCAAGCGACGGGTGATGTGAAATGCGATCTCACCCAACTGCTTACACTAATGAATCGGAGCGGCACCTTGGGACACACAAAGCCTGGGAACTAATTCGAAATAGTGGTGCAAGCTTCAATATGGTTTCGGGCATGAAAAGTCTTCAAGAAGTGATAGACAGTGACTGCCATCGTCTGCGTTATTAATAGACAATTTACTCGGCAGATTGATTGTGTAACTTATCTGATAAAATTGCATTGGAACGTTTGAGCAAGTGTTAATAATTCCCAATATTTGTGGGATCATTATCTCGTAGTTAATCAAAAATAAACAACCTTTATTATTATGAATCCAGTTACTCTTGTTTACAAGTAGTCTTATAATGTGTTAACGATGCACCATCTGACCTCACATACTTTTCTAATGCTGTGTTAAAAGGGTTATCAGAAATTGTGATAAAAGAGAAAGATGTATATTGCTATATTGTTATAGTTTAGCATGTTGGTTCTTCCTCTGTAATTCACAGGCACAAATGACAACATTTCATTTTTTAACCAGGCTTTTTTCCCCATAAGATCATACAGAGTATAAAAAAATAATGTTTTTACAAGTTTGAATAAATTAATATTGTAGTTATGTTACTAGAAATATCTATAAACGAACCGTTATCTAATGTTAAACGTTCTACACCTCACCCAGGGTATATTTTGTATTTAGTTAATATTTTAAGTAAATAACCCTAATTTAACACAGATAGAAAACTGTATACTCGTAATAACTGTATATGTGGATTCCTAGAAATGTAAATAGTGAAATAAATGAATACTGTTTATGCAACATGCCTGGCTGTTCTTACAAACCTCATACTTAACATTTTTTTTTCTTAAATATGGATGTTTTCTGAAATAAAGTTACGAAAATCACCTAATCAACTATTAGAGAAACTAAAAAAAAGAAAAAAATAAATCTCTCCCGCGGATTTGAACTCGAGACCATCGAATTGCTAAGCCGCAGTCCAAACCACTAGACCAACACGCCATTTACGTTACATTACGAAAAACTTAAACGTATGATATCATCATCAAAGGGGGGTCCGGTTTCTTTGAAGCTTACTGTACCTACATCCTTTTATGGGATTAAGAGCGAACCTTGATGAACTTTGCAGTAACCCTATTTTTCAAAAAAGTTAACAAACTACTTTTAAGCATTGTCACGCACGATCCATATTTCCATTTTGTGATCGCAGTTTGCATGAGATTTTTCCTTCGACAACTTACGTAGAATTTCACACAATAATAAAACTTACAACGTAGCAATCTGTGAGATTGAACAGGAATCAAGGGAGTCACGAACGTCGGACTAAATGCAAAAGCTAATGCCTCCAGGGCATTATTAGTTGTTTTTTTTATATATTTTCATATGATACACGCCGGTGTGTCATATGAAAATTAAAAAAAAAACGACGGGTTGCACTCCGGGAGTGCCGGCAGAAGTGAAAACATGAATATTAACGTTGTGCATTTTTGATATTTTGGAATGGTTAGGGAATAATTTTACACGAATCGCTTTAATTATCAGTATAAAAGTGCTATCATTTATGTGGTAGAATACAATATTTATTTATTGCGCTATCATACGCAAACATGACAACCGCGCCGTAGAAAGAGAGGGGGATACTTCCTCTCCTACGCCGCGCCGGCTGTCTACTCTCCATCCGTCTTACGAATTTTCGATCAGGTCACGTGTCCTGACGCCAGTTTAACATTTTTTACCCATTACAAAAAAAGTGTACAACGCCGCTAAATAAGTTTTCACTTCAAAAAAAAAAAACAACTGACACCTTAACCTTTCACACGGTGAGAATTGTCATTGCAGTTTGCTTCATTATAATTTTTCACTAAATCGATGTATTACTTACGATTAACAAAAACGATTAAAATTAAGATTCGCCTAGTTCGGCTACAGATGTCTAATTCATTTGTAGTAAGAAAATATAGCCTAAAAGACATGTGTATCATTGTAAAGAATTATTTAAATACATTTATAATCTTTGGACATCTTGTCATTATGAATGTGGGATTAGCTCAATTTTTCTTAAATAAAACTGCTGATTTCTTCGTAGTTATTGTATTTTATTTTCCTTCTTCTTTTTCTAACGTCTTTCACCCAATTCTCTTCCACCTTAGTACTTCATCTAACTTATTAAACATTCATTCACTGACTCTTTCACTCCTTTCAAACATTCATCTCTGTCACTCGTTTATGCTTCACATCTGTCATTCATCTTCACATCTCAATTCATTATCCTGTCATAACGTTCCGTTCCTACATGAATATCGCAGAAAGTTATATCAATAGAGGCAGTTATCGTCTACTATCTGCTTAAAGAAAAATATAAAATGGCTATGTATCTAGATATAACTTCTTGAATACAAAATTCTTCAACATGCGTCGAATAGCGTATGGAAACGTTTGAGATCCCAGGGCATTCGACGGATAAATTGTCAAGTAGGTACCTATAGGTAGGACGCTAGCTAGCACATCAAGCTACCCGAAACTGTAAAATTTGCCCAATCATTTTTGAACCTAATGTTTTAGCGATAAAGTAGAAAATCTATTAAAGAAATTTGACAGATTGTAGTAGCTTGATGTGCTGGCATCTGTAGATCTCTATTTTGTAGAAAACTTTATCAGTAATTTCTAATGTTGTTCTTACACTTCTAATATTAAATACCAACATAATAATGTGTCCGCATTCACCTCAACTATAAACTATGCCATAAATAACTATTATATTAGAAATAATAGTCTTTTTGACTTTATATATCTAAATAAATCTCTATGACGTGTTTACGGCTCACATTACCTTTTTACTGACCTATTATGATAGTTATTGTATTGTCGAATAGGTCTTAGACCTTTGAGAGAAAATAATATAAAGATACCATGTACCTATATGAAGTCATATTATACCTCTTTGATGGACATTCGTCTGGCTGAAACATGTGTGGTTATTTGGACACAATAGAAGAGTATTTATAGAAATATGTCTATCAGTTTCGGGTCAAGTCTTCGGCAAATAGGTATATTATGAAAAAAGTTGGTTGGATTTTTGGTTTTAAGACATACTGGTATCCTCACAATTTTTCCCTTCATCGTTTTGAGAGCAGTGATGATGAAATAAATTACGCAATTCAAAGTGCCTGCCTGGGTTTGAACCCTCGACCACAACAACGACAACTCGTGAGTGGCGGCCGTTACCATTGGGGCCCCACTGCTCAATATATTCAAGTAAAAAAGTATTATTCAAGAAGATTAAGCGGGCCGTTGGAAATGATAAAATCGATCGGAGTCGCCGGGCGCCTGCAAGACTAATGGCGATACCGAGAATGTTCGCCTTTCGCTACTTTTGCTATCGATGCCCGCTTGTGGCTTTCCCATTGATATTTTGTTTTGTAATATAACTACGTTTGTAAGACAATTGACCTTTATTTCTGAAAACTAGCAGAGTCGTTGTTGATTTGTTTTAACGGATCAGTTTTTAATTCATAATGACCAGTTTTATCTCAATCCTGGCACTGCCAGACTTTTGGGCACTTTTCCCATTGACAGCTATGCGGACGAATTTTTTGATGACCATTGAGGTCTACCCTTTTGTTATACATAATGTATTTATATCTACATACATGCGTATTAGTTTGAATGTTGTATTAAAGATGGCCAGTTATTGATTGAAATAAATCTTGTCACTGACCATTTGAGGTTGCATCTGGAATGACAAAGAAGAAAATATAGTTTTATTCCAAGTTTTAAGCTTTTCTTAGCAACAATTTGTGTTGGAGATGTTTTAGAAGGAAGAGGTTCATTCCTAAATCATAACAGCCGCAGCAACGGGTAGTTAGAAGCCAAAAAAGTCAACCAGTCTTACCAAGGGTGAATGGTGCTACTCCGTAACTGTGTTGTGGGGGTCAGATAGGCTGTCGCTCCATGTAAAATACACGGAGAGAAAATTCTTAGAAAAATTACTGTGCTCGTCACTGTAAAGTGAGTGCAAGTGACATCTAAAGTGACATCGAAAATCTGAGTGAGATTGGGAAAAATTCACTATTTGTCCAATAAATTTTACTGATCAGAATAAGAATTTTTACTGTGCAAGCATGGTAATTTTTCCATTACCACTCAAATGCACTCAGATTATGAGACAGCACAGTAATTTTTCTAAGATTTTTCTCTCCGTGTACTAGTATTCAACTGCATACGGTTAGACTAGAAGGCAACCCCAACACAGTTGGGAAACGGCTAGGCAGGTTTTTTGATGATTTAGAAGTATCTACATCACAATTTGTTCCTAAGAAACAACTGGAACATTCCAAACGAGTCCAAATGTATAATTATACTTATGGAAAAAAGTTGTCTGAGAATGAATATAGAGTTTTACATAATCCGACATTGAACCAAAAGGGTGGGATTTCCAATATCAGGGTACAAAACACGCTTTATTTATTATGCGGGAACATTTTTATGACGGCGTTGAATATGAATTAAGTTCCTGTAATGTGGAACACGACGCGTCCTGACTTATGATCAACAGGCTTCGATGATGATATCACTGCCTGTATCCTGGTTATAAACTAACTACTACTTTAAACCAATAAATAGGCAACCCAAACTCAAAGCATTTATTTCAATAAAAACAATGACAGGTACTTTTGAATTGACAGAAAGATAAAGCTAGAAAGAAAGAAAGAAAGCGTAGTTACAGGCCTAAAAAACTCCATGGTCACTATTTTAGATCAAAATACTGTGCTACGAGTTGGTAAAAGTAGCAGCTATACAAGAGATTAATCTCCTACGTCGGTAGAGATTTTACGTTTTCTGACAGAAAATCCTCAGTTTATTGTCCGGAGATGAAAGGATCGCTTACTCTGTGTGACACGGGCATATGATCACCCCATTACAAGGATCTATGTACATATACACGTACAGGTATCGAGGGTAAACTGATACCTGAGTACTAAAGTATCTTTATCTCTGCTTAGAACTTTTGTCACGGCGTTGTGAAGTACCTGTATCAAAATACGAGTACCTTCTGTTAGGTGTTAAATGGAGCCTTAAATATTTATTTATACAACGTGTAACGTTAAATGCGCAAAACCTCAGACACCCCAACTGATTTTTAATCCAATTGACCTATTTCACATAGAAAATAAGTCATTAAAAAAATTGTAAAGGTTTTATGTGCTGTTTTAGTTTTACTGGCCATTCTGATCGTTTCTTAAGTCTGCGACGACGCTTTATCGAGGGAGGACTCGTCACCGGGCCGCTGCGCCGCGCTGACATTGGGTTACTTGACCTATTAATAAATAGACACGGCATCGTTTTTAATGAAGATTTTTTGAAAAATGTGACCTGTATTAAAAAGTGGTTTAATTAATTCTGCTCGTTATTCTGATCAAACTATTTTCAGGTTTTGCGCATTTAACGTTACACGTTGTATATACTTTATTGTACTCAAGGAAATACATAACGCAAAAAAATACGATTGTTACTACAAAACATACAATGGGCGGCCTTATCCCTTTCTTTGATATTCTGCGTCAGCTGTCCCTTCTCATGGGTTAGGTTTGTTTTGGTGGTCGCCTAATGAACTGACACAACCTACTGGCACCTAGATTCGTATATTAATAACGAATACCTGAGGTAGGTATTCGTTATACAACGTGTAACGTTAACCTCGTAACGCCCAATGTACAATGTATTGAACAAAGTGACATACAGTATTACACATTGCAAACATGCATTTAAATTAATTAATGTACATTGTAATGTACATTGGGCGTTTAGGAGAAGGTTTTGTTTTTAGTCTGGGCCGGAATGCCGTATGTAGCTTTGTTCAATACATTATACATTGAGCGTTTAGCTCATCTTGCGAAATTTTGCTTGGGCGTTACGAGGTTAAATGCGCAAAACCTGAAAATAGTTTGATCAGAATAACGAGCAGAATTAATTGAACCACTTTTTAATATGCACATTTTACAAAAAATCTTCATTAAAAACGTTGCCGTGTCTACTTATTAATAGGTCAAGCAAACCACTGTCAACGCGGCGCAGCGGCTCGGTGACGACTCCTCCCTCGATAAAGCGTCGTCGCAGACGCAAGAAACGATCGGAATGGCCAGTAAAACTAAAACAGCACATAAACCCTTTCAATTTTTTTAATGACTTATTTTCTCTCTGAAATAAGTCAATTGAATTAAAAATCAGTTGGGGTGTCTGAGGTTTTGCGCATTTAACATTACACGTTGTATAAATAGAATGTCAAGGTTTGGCGTTATTCAATAAGTGTGGCAACTGTATTATTTATTTAACCAGAACGACGTAGACACTGATTAGTCACATAGAAAAATGTGTATTACACACTAGGCTGGTACATAATATTACAGAAATATTGCAATAGTTGTCAGGAACAAAAATATTACGCAGCTCCTCATGAAAACTCGGAGCATCAAAGGTTTCGTGTAAAATTTTGTAAGTAGTTACAAGTTGATCGAAAACTCATCTGAGCTGAAGCGAGGCCTAAACAACCCAGCAATAATCTGAAAATATGTCGAATGTTGTACTCTTATCAGCTGTCAAAACTATTTTTAATGCCAGCCGATCCATTCTGACCGAAATATCGGTGACGTGAGCTGTCATTTCACCTGATGCTCGGATTTGACGATGCTATGGATAAAAATATTTAGGATGATATGAAGCTTATTGTACAGATATGGTCCGAGAAAGAATAATAAATAACATGAGTATGCAGAACTGGAAGGTTGAGTTTAGCATACTCTGCCTGTACAGCGCTTATCCCTATAAGGATCCGGATCGTATTGCAACAAGGACTGTTGTTTAAGCACCGTTCGCAATATAAAGGTTTGCATAACAGAAATTAAATCACAGCCTTTAAAAAGGTCTACAATTGGAAATAGGTAAGGGGGACCGGCGCCAACTGTGAGGATGGCACGTTGTGCCCTCTCAACTTCAATGTGGTGAGTCTTGGCGGCACCTCTCCAGGATGTAATGCAGTAGTCTATTATAGATTGGCATATCTTAATAGCCCGTCGGTCCGCTGCGTGTCTAAGGGTTTTGAAGATGTAGATTCATTTACGCAACCAGGTTACAAGGACTTTTATGTGCGGTTTGAAAGTCAAGAATTAATCTATACCTAATATATGATAACAAAAATAAATATATGATAATATCTATCTATATATGATATCTTCAATTCTTTGGAGAACGAGACAGGAGCACAAGGCGGTGTCGTCAGGAACACAAGAATGAGAGTAAATGCTCAAATATGATGGAGGAAGTTGATTTGACCTATAGGCAAAAGTAATATATATATTTGGTTTTATCAACATTTAACGTCAAAACATTCAATCGAAGCCATTCACATACTCGATTAAAACCCTTTTGGGTAGTATCAAAGAACTCCTCCCAACTCTGTCCACTAAAAAGAGGGCAGTGTCATCAGCAAAGGTATCAATTTTGGCCTTGTGGAGTGTCAAAAAATCAGTTCTTAGTGGGTTTTCGTTCACAGACTCGTTGACCATTTACCTAAATTATTATTTGATACCAGACTAGGCAACATTCAATTCAATTGTCATTCAGTATCACTTAAGTATATGTATGTTGTATATTATAATTATGTATGTTTTTTCTGTGTTATTGTATCTGTTGGTATATTGGCGTGGCTAGCTGACATAATAATATAGCAAATAATTTAATTTTGTGTTCTTTGTCTTGTAATGTTAATTACTTTGCACACCTTGTATTGTAGGTATTCAATCAAGTATTTTCTAACTGAACAGGACAGCTGTGCTGCTGGGGTTTTTGCGCCACTTCTTCTCCCCAGCGAAAGCACTAGGAAGTGGTGAAGGGCGGGCGTTTTGGGGGACTGTCTTTTGTAATTTTGACGTTCGGAAAGTGCTGATTCTCAGCCTTGTTTAAATAAATGACTTTTTATTTTCAATTTTGAAGAGAAAAAAAAAGATAATTAAAACGCGTTTAAATGGCGTGCGATAAGTTACGGAAGCCACAGAGGGCGTTTTCGATAAGTCTTCAAAATTAAAAGGCCGGGGCATAGTGGCCGCGCTGCGGTGCAATTTATAGCACGCATTAACTCTGCTCACAATACGATCAAATGTTTGATAATACAGTCAATTCACCACTATAGAGGATTATTCGCAGATAAGAAACTGATATTAAGCTTTAGCGTGCGAAAGCCATGCTATTGTTAAGTAATTTAAGGGCAGTTATAAAAAAAAAAACATACATACATGCACCAGATCTATAATCCCTGAAAGGTTGGGGGAGGGGGGGGGGGGGGGGGGGTTGTAACCATATTACACTCACATTTGGGGCCTATTGCCATCAACCGGGCACAAATCCAGACTCTGGTCTCTGGACTCTGGTCAAAAGCACCTTGCTCGACCGGGAGATCGAACCCAGCAGGTCATCAAACTCAGCAAAAGAAAACAAAATGGAGGATCCATTTGCACTTAAAACTATTAAACTGAACAGAAGCAGTCTAATATTCGGGTTTTAAGTCAATGGTCATAAAATTGAAATCCCTACTGCCTTGTGAAGATTTATCAGCACCCTTCTAAGAGGGTTTTCAATTTAAAATGGCCGCCTGATAAATAAATCTTGTTTCAAACACTAATCATTGGGGTCCAACAGTAACTCGGGGTACTTAGCTGGATTTTTCCACAGCCATGATTTATTATAAAAAGCGCAACCGTTTTTGAATTTCCGGTTTGAGAGATAAGTTACTATCGCTATGGCAACACTCTGAAGCAGTCACCCTTGGTCCCTTTACCGGATTTAACATACCTATCCAATCATGTTGAAAGATTATGAAAAGGTCTAATGTATGCAGCGGAAACGCCATTTTTTTTGAGACCGAATTTCTCTCTTTTTCTATGTGCTGTTTATTAGAAAGAAAGAAAGAAAGAACAGTCTTTTATTTGGGGCAGGCACAGAAAATACAAATAATAAAAAAAGTTGATGCTCTGTTTTCTAAAAAGATCATGAAAACAATATAAAAAAATATTAAAGCTTTTAAGTTTACCTAAGATAATAACTAACAAAATAGTGAAAACAATAATAAAAAGAAGACCTTTGCGAGGCCGAAAAGGCTCGTATCTCAGCATGATGCTGCGATATTTGAAAAAAAAAAAACAAATAGGTACCGCAGCACTGGGCTCGCTGTGTTGCCACGGACACACTTGCGGACATGAAATAAATATCACACTAGAGGATTAAAAAAATAAATAAAAATAAACAATAAAATGTAATAAAAACTCAAAAGTAAATGAAAACCGCACCTATTTCTTACGATAGTAATTAAACATAAAATATTACGACGGTGAAAGCTTTCCTTTGTTTTATGTTCTATTATATGATTTCGAAAAGTCTTCGATAGATAGGCCGTTCTGTCACGTCCAGCCATGGCATAAAACGTGACAAAACGGATTACGATCAGAAAGTAGGCAGTAGAATCCTCCTTAGGTGCTGAAAGGACTCCTGCTTGGGAAACTTTTTTGATGTTGGTATGGCAGAAACACAGAGGGCAAGAATTCCAGAAAATACTTATAACATAAAAAGACATCATGCCTGCATTCTCTGAAGGTTTAGGCAGAGGTGTACCTATAGTAGACGCCAGCACATCAAGCTACCCGGAACTGTAAAATTTTCTCAATCAACTTTGAACCTTAAAATTTAGCGATAAAGTTGAAAATCTATTAAAGAAATTTGACAGACTGTAGTAGCTTGATGCGCTGGCGTCTGTACACCCACATTCTTCCAGATATGTATTAGTCCCATGTAATAGGGGGCGAGAGCCTATTTATTTATTTATATACATTTTATAGTACACCACAAAAATACATAACATAAAAAAATACATCAAACACTACAAAATATACAATGGGCGGCCTTATCGCTTTCTGCGATCTGAATAGACAGTGATTGACGGGGCTGTCGTTGGTGCAAAATTTTATGTATACAATACACTAAAACATATACATATATATATATACATATTAAAAATTATTCGCACATGCCATTAACGGGACACAAATATAGACTCCAGCGGGGAAATTGCATAACACACTATCAGTAGCAATGGGTTTCATTTTGACAGTTCAACAACATTCATTGCGTTATTTACGTAGTTCAGCAGACACATTTTTCGAATATATGAACCAATGGATTAGCAGTGTGTTACGCAATTGGCGTGCGGGTTGCCAGTACTGAGAATTAATATTAACTTACTAGCTTCTACTCACGATTACGTCCGCGTGAATTTCTTGTTCCCCGACCCACCTCGTATCGCCTGCCCGCGCTATGACTTCATTTTCTTTCTAATTTTTTTCTTTTTGCTCGATTCCTAAGGCTCCTAGCGTGATATTAGCATACTGGGTGTCCGAAAAGTCATGGATTACCTTTTACCCGCTGATGGGCCACATTGAGATCTACCAATAAAAAAAAAGACCTACCAATATTTATTTTTTTTCACCAGTGCCGATGAAAAATAAGGTAAAATTTTTTTTGGTGAAAATTTTAAGTTTGAACCTAAATTTTAGGTATTTAAAAGATGATATCTGTAACTTTCTTGTATTCAATCGATAGTAGGATGATTCAAAATGAAAATAAAAAAAACCTGTAGGTAGGTACTCGAAAAAGTTTTCATTCGTAAAAATGGCATGGATAAAACTGATCAAATGTAGAGGTTTTCCAAAATTTCATTAAACATCAAAAAACTCGGAAATCATAAGATTTTTACCATGGTCATTTTTTTATTGGTAGATCCCGATGTGGCCCATCAGCAGGTAAAAGATAATCCATGACTTTCCGGATACCTACCCAGTATATCCTTCCTCAAGAAATGGGCTATCAAATGAAAAAAAACCATAACCCTTCCTTGGCAGTCGGGTAAAAAAAATTATTCAAATCCTACTGATTTCAGAGATTATCGCGTTCAATCAAACAAACAAACCCTTCAGCCTTATTATTAGTATAGATAGGTATATATATATATATACTATATAAACTTATAAATGGCATGTGGTTGAAACTGTTAGTGACAGTTTTATTGTTCACTTTCAGTTCGCGGAGGCAGAACTGAACGTTGAATTTTTTAATACTGCGTCATTATGTTGGCGAATAATGTAATAAGTTTTTTTTGTAAACCATTAAAGAGTCAAGATAATAAAATAAAAAAACAGGCTGGTAGGTAGTCACCTAAATTGCACATAAGTTCTAAAACTGATTTTGTTTTGAAACTAATAATGGTAAATATAAATCTGATATTATTCAGTAGTTCAAGAAACTGTTGTCCACCTTCGGATGGGCAGACAATTACCTACGAATTCTGTTACAGTAAAATTAATCTGTAATCTAACTTATAAATATACAGCTGACTTAGCCCATTTCTTGAGAAGCACCATGGGCTTACATCACGCTTAGACCTTTAGAAGCCGAGCAGTAACAACAAAAGTCAGCGAAAACGAAGTAATAGCGTGTGCAGTCGGTGCGATGGGTCGGGAGAACAAGAAACACGCTGACGACGATGCGCGCAGGCATTTTTTTTTTTTTAAATACTTCAAGCAAATAAATGTACAGAGGCGGACTTCATTAGATAGGCATTTTCTACCAGTCAAACTTTGGGTGATGCAGAGACAAACTGTAGTAGGTGCAATCATAAAAATTGAGGAATAAATATGTTTAATATAAAGATACGCATAAAGCTATTAAAACTATAAATATGATATTAATTATTTACATAATTACAATTACCTAACTAAATATAAATATAAGCACAAATAAGTATACAAAAATACGTGAATACACTCAAAAGAAATCGGACAAACAATGAGAAAATATTAGCGTTGTGATGATACTGCCAGCTTCTTGCGAATGTACTCGTGAACCTTAACTTTCTTAATCGGTTGGCTGCTATCCTGATTTCCTGGTGGATCGCATTCCACAGAGAGATAGACTGAACGAAGAAGGAAGAGTGAATGAAGTCTGTGCGGTGAGTGGGACATTGGGGAATCTGGTGGATAAAGCCTAACACCTATTCCAAAATTGTGATAAATGTCCTTAACCCAACATTTCTCTTGTTCTGCTAGATAAACAGTAATTGCATACTAAGCAAAATGTTCTCGTAAAGGTATGAGTGCTAAAGCCTACGTGTTCGCTACTCTACTAATAATAAGCCCATTAAAGGTGATCGATCATCTAATAGCACATGTAACGAACTGCGAACACGTGCTTCGATATCCAATTATCAATATAATATAATTAATACACGGGTTTATCGGAGTATTTGTAAGCGATTAACTTCTATGCTGTTTTCTTAGCTTCTTTAAACAATCATATAACGCTGGAAAAGTTAGTTATTAGTCATTTGTTTTGTGTTTGATTTTGTTTACTTACTATGATTTTCGTCTTGTGTGTTTGATAATATTTTCGTTTTGTCAGAATTACTACATCTACCTAGATTATAATATAATGATGTGCCGGTCGATTCTGGAAAAATCTCACCGTGATAACTAAGGTGAAGTGAGCTTAGAGTGAGCTGTGAGTCATGCTGACGCTAGGGATTGACACTATTGGCGACTCACTCCACGCTCATTTCACCCAAGTTTTCCGGGTGAGATGGTTACAGAATCGCACGGCTGGTCTCCTGTAATTGGACGCACACACTAGTAGTATTCTTGTAAACTTGCATGAAATTGTGTAGCCTCTGTTGGAGATCCAAATCAATAAATTTCGAAACCGAAATCGTTGTTACCTTGAGCGCTTTTCTCTGTTCAACAATAGCTTCTGATTTTGCTGTACAACATTTTAACCCCAAAATACTTTGCATTTTAAGCCATAGCAAATACTTTTAGATGAATTTTTCAACACCTATCCTTATACAACATCCATCCATATAGGTAATTCAATTTCAACCCGAAGAAAAAACCCTCATGCACTAGTAATATGATTATTTTAACTACACGTGTCCTCACGAGAACGGAGACAGCCGCGCTTGTTGTTCCGACCGCATTTTATTTATTAGATCTCAGATAGTTTGCATAACTTTCCAGTAGTGTCCTATATAACATGAATGAAATAAAATATGGCAAACATGACCTTATCGCACATAATGCAGGCAGACATATTACTCGTATAAGTTAGAGGATTACATCGCTGATAAAACACTTGAAGATACTGTTGGAGCTGCTGAAGCTTGAGACTATCTTTGCATTGTATAAACTCAATTTCCTTTGTATTGTATAATTGCATAGCACAGATGTGTGTTCTATGTACTATAGAGCTTCCATTTACCGGTTAATATGTCTTTCATTGACTTGAATGTGTCCTGGCGGCTGATAGTAAGTATGTCATGTTTACTCAAATGTCTCGCTGACGGTGGTTTGTGTGTTGCATTTAGCTTCTTTCAAAATGGTTGAGCTGAATGGTGTTGATCCATGCCTCAAGTTCGTGAACGGGCGCCGTTAGTTGGGTCATTACTTAACTGCCTCGGCATATTTTTAATTATTTGATTTTTGGATTGTGGTTTTGTTACTATTTGCAGTACCTACTCTGGTCGCTTTTAACGTGTACGTCTTTTTTTTACATCGTTCTCACGTATAATTAAAAATTCAACATTAATGATGTAACTGAGTGTCCATGGAGTTTCTTGCCCGTTCTTCTCCATAGGTACCTACTACGCTTTGGAATGGGCAACTAGCTTCATATTTTCTGACTGACCGACTTCTTGTCACTTCAAAAGTGCCTGTAAATGTGTAATAAAAAGTGTAATAAATGCTTTGAGTTATATTTAAACACGTACACTACTAAACGGGATCCTGCAAAAAACCGTACCTGCAAAAAACGGGATCTTGCCGTGAGAAAGGGCACTAAGACGACTATTCGAGTCCATCCAGCCGTTTAAGCGTGACAGATTTACGAATATACAAACATCCACTCTAATATAGTAGAAGGAAATTAGGATGAAAGGCTTTACATTACATGATTACGGCAATGATGATTTAGTTAGATTGAACGCGAGCCCTCAAAGCCCTCATTAATTACCTCCTCTGCGAGTATTAGGGCCTTTGTTCTCTCCTGACGCCGGCCACAACTACTTTGAACAGCTTAATGTTTTATTAAAACTTTGCGTAAATACTTTATTTTATTTCAACAGAAAACCCGCATTCATTTTTAAACTCCTACTTATGTTAAATACTTCGTTGTGGGGTTGCATTTTCAATTTCATTATAATGGAGCTCAAAGTTTTTATGAAGAAAACTCGTGATTTCTTTTTTCGTCATTGTTTCAACTCCTAATCTATTATGTCTGCGAAAAACAATGACTTGCCATACAATACCTGTTAGTGTTAAGAATCACATTAGTTCAAAAAGTCGTTTATTTGAAATGGATGATAATGAAAATAGTACTTATCTATATAACTTTACCTAAGTGTACAAACCCGCTAATTATTTTATTTTATTTATTATCCTTTAGATAACGAGCGGGCTTGTAACACTTGGTTACCTATATCTTAAATCATGCTTCATACAGTACCAGGTAAGGGCCTTATCACACTGACGATTTGCAAGCGAGTGCAAAGCGAGGTGAGTGTGGAGCGAGCTCACCGCGAGTTCGCAGCGAGCGCGCGGCGAACTCACTTCGCACTGGCCTCGCTTGCAAATCACCAGTGTGATAAGGCCTTATATATTTGACACATTACTCACATTATAATCCCCATGGACTTTCTTTTTTTTATCCTTTCTTTTTTTTAACAACAGTACAGTGTCTACTTGGTTAATAATATATGTAGAGGTATTAATATTATTACATAAATCATAGTAACGTTATCTGGAAAAAAAAAATGAGGTAATGAGGTCACTACGTACTAAATTAAAAGACTAACTAACTAAATATACAAATAAGTACAAAAAATCCTTTTGTTTTTTGGTCTCTTAGGCGTCGAAGTTTACTAGTCCGCATCACTGTCATCCGGAAACATGCCCAGAAGACTGCCAGCATTACCACGTTGAATGGCGATGCTAATTCTTTGGCCAAAGAACAAGCCAGCCCTCGAGGTCACGGTCACGTGAAGTTTCGACCAGTTGGCGAAAAATTTACTTAAAAAGGAGACGCGCAATCGGGCCCCATGCCCCGAGCGTTTCGACCCCAAACGGCTCAAAACTGTAGTTACCCATAAGGTTGGATAAAAGCTGTTGGATATTGGCGCTCATTCCCTTGTTCATAAACTAAACTAAATTTAAGTTCAGTGCATCTTTTTCTTTCTATTTCTTTAAGTAAAGGACAGAAGATAAATATTAGTTCAGTCCTGTCAAATTAAGATAATCCATAGACAACACGTGATTAAAAAAAATAGGTACTAAAAATACGTCAATTTACGTCAGGCGCTGACTAATTTGACAGGACTAAACTTTTGTCTTCTGTCCTTTTCTTAATGAAATGGTAACAAAAAAGACAACTGAACTTAAATTTAGTTTAGTTTGTGAACAAGAGGAACGGCGCAATTATTGCTCATGAGTGTTTTATCGATCGAGCTCGGGGTTTTGTTTGATTCCACTTGCAACAGGCAGCATTGCTAGTTGATTTGCTGACAATTAGTCAATGCGCTCCTGTCGACAGATTGCTAGCGCGGCAGTCATAGTTTGAACTGCATGCAATTAGGCAACCTTGTGTTCGTAATCTAGAACTAACATGCTGTAATAAACCTGTTGCTATTCTGAACTATTATTGTTAAACTTAATTAATTCACGTTCATATTATTTGCTTCCGCGAATTGGTTACTTTGTCGCACCGCCATTCATCATCATTATGGCAGTCTTGATACACCCACAGTTGAGTAGAGGCCTTCTTCCTTTTGTGCCATGCTTCCCTGGTCTCTGCAAGTCTCATCCAGTACCCTAATTGCGTAACACAATCAATTTAAATCTGAATCATTTTGAAGGAATTTTTCGAACATATGAAGCAATGGATTAGCAAAATAATCTATTGCTTCATCATTATCATCATCTGCCTAGCCTTGTCCCAAATATGTTGGGGTCAGCTTCTTGTCTAACCGGATGTAGTTGAATACTATATTTTACGAGGAGCGACTGCCTATCTGACCTCCACAACCGAATTACTGGGTAATACGATACCCCTTGGTAAGACTGGTTGTCAGACTTTCGGGCTACTGACGACCCGTAACGACTGTCAAAGATCCACGAATGACAGCCGGGACCAACGGCTTAACGTGCCGTTCCGAGGCACGGAGGGGTCCTGGTATGTGAAGATGGTCACCCATCCACGGACCAACCGCGGCAAGCGTAGCTGAACCTGATCGATCGACCCGTGCGGCTGTTATTACTTAGCCACAAGCCCCTCAAAATAATCTATTGCTTCATCAGTTCGAAAAATTTGTCTGCTGAACAGCGTATATAACGCAATAAATGTTGTTGAATAAATTGTCGAAATGAAAGCCCTTTGAGTTTATACTATTAGTGTGTTTCACAATGCTGGTCTTCCCCGCGATCTGCTGTATGTCATCCACCCAATCTGTTGTTCTGAAATTAAATTAAATGTTTATTTCTGTTAGTACAGACGCTAGCACATCGAGCTACCCAAAACTGTCAGATTTTCCCAATCAACTTTGAACCTTATGCTGTAGCGATAAAGTGGAAAATCTATTAAAGAAATCTGACAGAATGTAGTAGCTTGATGTGCTGGCGTCTGTACATCTTTTAAAATATTTTTACCATTTTCTACCGTTTCTCGGCAACTATAGTGTAAGACCTCTAGGTAGGGGAGAGCGGGGCTAAAAGTTCCGATTTTTAATTAACCTCAAAAATTGTTACGAATCCTTGATTTCAGTATTCATACAATGCGATCAAAATCAACGCACATATCTAACTGTGGTATTAAGAAGTTATTTGGGGCATTTTTTTTGTAATTGCTTTATTATTATTTTTTTAATGTCTAAAGTCGGAAAGTAACAACTTACCCCGACTTGGGGCAAGTTGTTAACAAGCCGGGGTAAATTGTTACCATATCTGTTAAAGCTATTATTTGTGAAATAAAAACAATACTTAAATGATTAAACTAAGCATGTTTATTTAAGGTAACTAAAGCGATATTTTCTACTCCAAATCTTAGCTTTTTGACTAATCTGTATATGACAAAAATCTAATTCTTCGGCAACAGCTTTTCTTTTCGTGTCATCTTTGATAACTGCATCCGCTGCTTTTTGCATCAACTCCTGTGACACAGAACCTCGTGTTGATTTTCGGGTATAAGTCCGCATCCTACAAAAGAAGAAAATTACAATATTTTGTATTCCATTGTTGGTAAAAATGAACATTAGCGAAAAAAGAAACATCTAGTCCCAAGCACACGTGTTGAAAAAAAAGCAAGATATAGGTTACATTACGAAACATACGTAATTTATGCACAGTGTACCGAAACAGTAGATAAATTATTTAATTAAAACATTGAAACAAGAAGCTAATCGTTAAAATTCGTGAGATAGACCAAAAATACCAAATGTGAAAATATTAACTTACGTGAACCAGCGACGCACGTGCTGCTATTCCGATGTTTCGGGTGCCACTAGCATGTTTAAGATGGTGGCTGTGGGTGCACTGTGGTGGTCTATTTCAAGACGTGTTTACTAAATATTCCTAGCTCTTTTCCTTGCGAAGTTATTTCAATCGGAACAACTTACCCCGGTAACTTTTAGCCCCGCTCTCCCCTACTACACTTCTGGCCGAGTATTCTGCCCACCTCTTCACCGCGATTGTCAATATTTCATTTTCTTCTTGATACTTAATTCTAAAACTTTTTCACAAAAGTTAGTGACTAAAAAATAATCAATGTTTAACACAATTTAAAAATTCGTTAAAAAGTTTTAGGTCGCAGCAAAATTTTGAAGACTAAGCTCATTTTAAATTCATCTATTTTTAGTAGATCACAGTTCTTGGCGCAGGCTCTAAAAGGCTTACTATTAAAATTGAATTCTGCTAGCCAGAATAGAAGGTGCCTTATAAAAAAAAGAACTGCTGGTCGATTCTGGAAAAATCTCACCGTGATAACTAAGGTGAAGTGAGCTTAGAGTGAGCTGTGAGTCATGCTGACGCTAGGGATTGACACTATTGGCGACTCACTCCACGCTCACTTCACCCAAGTTTTCATGGTGAGATGGTTACAGAATCGCACGGCTGTTTCTATATACATGCAGACCTTAAAATGTTAAAGTTTTGCCTACACGAGTAGCTCCGTAATTAAACGATCATAAAGTAAACCAGGTGCTGGTAATGTTGTAATAAATAAATTACATTTACATATACAACGTGTAACGTTAAATGCACAAAACCTGAAAACAGTTTGATCAGAATAACGAGCAGCAGTAATAGAACCACTTTTTAATATAGGTCAAATTTTTCAAAAAATCTTCATTAAAAGCGTTGCCGTGTCTATTTATTAATAGGTCAAGCAAGCCAATGTCAGCGCGGCACAGCCGGCCCGGTGACGACTCCTCCCTCGATAATGCGTCGTCACAGACGCAAGAAACGATCAGAATGGCCAGTTAAACTAAAACAGCACATAAAACCTTTACAATTTTTTTAATGACTTATTTTCTCTCTGAAATAGGTCAATTGAATTAAAAATCAGTTGGGGTGTCAGAGGTTTTGCGCATTTAACGTTACACGTTGTATACATACACATGTGTTATTAGGTAGTATGGCTTACCTTATTTGTGGCAGGAACATCGACGCGCAAACTGTAACCACGAACTATTACCACTACCGTATCGTAAACGTAAACGTAATACCTACGAACTGTAGCCACTACCGTATAAAAAATATCGTCGGTTATCAAAAAGAAAATCAGCTGTTTTTTTTTGTTCTGTTTTTTTCTGTTTCATAGAAAAGTGCAACACCTACGAGGTTCTAAATGTCTGAAGTTAATTATATTTTTAATAACCGACGAGAAATTTCAACGCAGGTGTTTCAGAATCATGTACTGAATCCATGGTAACTGGTTGCGCATCAATACCCCTGTAAAATAGCCAAACAAAATATACACTTTTATTAAATAAATATTTAATTAAAGTTGTTATTTACATTCGGCACAATTGACCCTTTTCCAGATTACCGCAAACCTTTGCGGTACCACCACCGCGGGTACAGTACCACCTGGTGTGATACCCGGGCAGTGGTAAATAAGATACATCAAGCTTTTGTAAGAGTCCATCGTACAGGATTCAGTGGCAGAGACGGTCTTCAAAACCGAACTTCTCTAGAACCCGATGTTATAAAAAAATCAAATCTATACATACGAGTATAATAAACCTGCAGACGAGGCGTTTCTGTACATTGAAAAAATTTACGAAAAAAAAAATAGTTGGCGTATTAAAGGATAACCAACAGATGCCTTTTCATAAATTTTTGGATTTTTTTTTCAGTTGTGTGTAAATAAGTAGTACCTAAAAAGTAGCAAACTGATATGGTTAGTTTTTGTACTCAAATATAGTGTAGAACTCGGAGTAATGATTCGTTTTTGTTTCATCGCAATCGCTTTGCTCTATCAAAAGATAAAATCAATTTAAAGTATTCTAGAACAACTTTTAATTACGTAATGTGGAAACACAAAATTACATCTATTGCAGTGATATAGTTCTAACGAAAACATATAAATAAAATTATTATGTAAATAATCAGGTCATAAAGGCTGTGTTATTTGAAAAAGAAATGATAATGATTATATTGTTATAAAAATCGTCGAAGTTATATTTCGTGATACGTTGGATAATTTTTTTAAAAAGAGAGCCTAACATGACGAAATACAAAATTAATAACTAATATGTTCATACCGTACATAGCTGGCAAAATTGCATTAAATCCATAATATCAGAAGTAAGTACGAGTAAAGACAATATGGCTTTAGAAAGTCAGAGTCCATAAGAAGCTAAACGTTCCTAACGTTTAGCTTCTTATGGACTTATGTATGTATTTCTTTATAAATTCTTTGTTTAGAAAGTATATGCTTTAGTAGCATTTATCATAGACATACTTAAGATTTAGTTTGTACTCCTACATGGTTTTTGAAAGAAGATCGAACATTTTTGTATGAAGCCTGGCATACCTAAAGTTGCAAGTATACATAAAAAGTCGATTTTTGATGTACAGGTTTGAAACATATGCCAATCGATGGAGAAAATTATTACAAACAACAAATACTATTGACAAAAATGTCGTAAGTGATATACTTTCTGAGTTATTCCAGTTTGAAAATATAAAATATGTTAAAAGAAAAACTCCATTTAATTGATTCAATAGTCCATTATTATCAGTTTGAAGCATTCCGCGTCACTACTAGTAATAAATTGGGTTATCATATGCCATCGATAGAAGTAGAAGAAAAATGGTAACGGTACCTAATTATGAGTGAATTCGCATTTCTCAAGCAAATTTTTTTAAAGTACCGTTGCGTTTCCTTTGAAAATCAAATAATCCGTTCAAGGCAGCAAATCAACATTGAAAGTTTACTAAACGATTTTTATGATGAAAAGGAGAATGGTGAGGTTGGAACCACGAAATTTGAAAATTAACGAAGCGCTATTATAAGTTTATATTGATTATAAATAACAAGTTTTTAAGAGATATATAAAAAAAAAAATGAGTCTCTACCCATAGTGACTCAATATTTTTTTTTGGGAATCAAAAGTTTGAAATTATTTTGATTTATTAAAAGATAAGTTATCGTGCAGTTACGAAACACAAGGAGCTTCGGATTACATTTCAGTCTACAGTAATGATTACAACAGATTGACCTTTTTACACTTATGTACAGTCACAGGACAATAATCCACTACCACCTCAACGACCATATTCGCCTGCACGGTACTGCGCGTATACATACGTGTGAGTGATTTCAACACAAACATTTACTCGTCATACGCTATAACTACGAGAAGGTGATAGTGTGTGGGGTCAATACTAGACAAAGATAACAATATACTTTTGTTTTCTTCATATTAGTGTTCGCAACGAGCCAATTCGAAACTAAAGCTAAAATTTGAATCTATAATTATCTGTTCATGTGGCAAAGTGGAGTCAATGTATGACTTGTAAACGAGTGCCTGTTGGTTCGAATCCCACCCGTTTGAATAGATAGATTTTATGATTTTTTTAGTTTTTTATTATAAATAAACAATCAATGCTTATTTTTTATATTTAAATTAATTTTATATATAATTATATAATAAAATTAGCTTTTAAACCGAAAATTACAAAAAAGGAATCAATTATAAAGGAATAGGTAATATTTTAGGTTGAAATTAAATAATAGTAGGTTATTTGCAGAATCATTTATTTAAATTATTATTAAACAAGTCAAAAAAATCAAAAATGTTATCAAGTCTGTTGATATTATTCATAAATGCTTTTAACTTTATTGAGATTATAACTTAATAATTCATTTTCTCAAAGAGAAAAGATGATTGAAGCTTAACCCCAATCTTACAATCATAAACTAACTTACGTATTACTTACTATTTATATTACGACCAGCACTTCCCCTGTAAAAAACGGCGTAATATTTTACCCGTCACACGCACAATTGAAATCTATTGTTATCTACAAACATGGCGTGCAATCGACGTTTGAAGAGTAATTAATATTTGGTATCCATTATTGTCAATGCAGCTAAGCAGACGCCGACGCATGGAGGCAACAATGTTTGCACATACATATATCTGTGCCACGTAAATTATCCCACAATTGAGTGCAATGGGATTTAGGCTACGTTCAGATGACAAGCGCTCAGCGAGCGTTGAGCGCGCGTTAGATTTTTGTATAGTGTTCACATGGTGTGCGCTTGTCACGCGTTAAACGCGCGTTATCGCGGCCGCCCTGTTTCAGTTTTGAGTTCAACATTTGTCGAAGATGGACGTAAAAACAGTTTTAACGGTGATTTTATACCGACGGCAGAAACGACGATCTATTTCAAATTAAATAATAATTCCGTACACGGAACGTTACGGAATTATTAATTAATGAATAATTACGTATTAAAAGCTTCGGTTTCCATTTCGAACGATTTCCATACGAACTAGATGAACCCTAAAATACGTCTATCCGCGTCGAAAGCGCGCGCTCAACTGAACGGAAACATAGAAAACCAATGATCTCAAAGCGCGCATTGACGCGCGCTGACAACAGCCGAGCGCTAGCGCAGCGTTGAACGCGCGCTTTGTTAAAACGCGCGTAATCATGTGTACGGTTTGAATAAAATGTATGTAGTTGTAAACGCGCGTTATCTAAACGCGCGTTGAGCGCTTGTCATCTGAACGTAGCCTGGCTACGTTCAGATGACAAGCGCTCAACGTACACATGCTTACGCGCGTTTTAACAAAGCGCGCGTTCAACGCTGCGCTAGCGCTCGGCTGTTGTCAGCGCGCGTCAATGCGCGCTTTGAGATCATTGGTTTTCTATGTTTCCGTTCAGTTGAGCGCGGGCTTTCGACGCGGATAGACGTATTTTAGGGTTCATCTAGTTCGTATGGAAATCGTTCGAAATGGAAACCGAAGCTTTTAATACGTAATTAATAATATAATAATAATAATAATATCGTTTATTTATAAAAATGGTGCAGATTTACAATAATATACCTTAACAATTATATGTAGAGGACACAGTTGCTCATTTGCCTGAACTAGGTAGAACCTGTGTTTCAGGCTAGAAAGGTGCTTAGAATTTTAAAATATAAAAATACAAAATTAAAACTGAGAAGACTAATTAAAAACTGATATTATCTTAAAAACTAACATGTTTTATTTACAGACAATGAGTAAATCCTCTGTCTCACTGTATGATAAGCTAAGTAAAAATTGCAGAATAATCTTTTTACAGACGTAATTATTTAATTTATAGATACTTAATTTCCTATTTAATTTATTGTATAGAAATGGGCCTAAAAATGTATAGAATCTGTTTGCAAAAACATATTTAGAGGATGCATTTGACTCACATACAATATCATTCCGTCTCTTATTAGTGCTTTGGATGTTATAGGAAAGCATGGTGTGCTGTTTTAATACCAAGTGCGTTATGAAAAGCTGGCGAACAGTCAGCACGTTACAGGATTTGTATAGGAGAGCTGTAGGATAGAGAAAGGGATGGAAGTTTGCTACTTTTAAAATTGCTCTCTGTGCTCTTTCAAGAGGTAGTAAGTAAGTTTTTGGTGCTCCACCCCATGAAGTAATACAGTACTGTATTATAGATTGACCTAGGGCCAGGTAAATTTGTGAGACTAGTTTCCTATCTGCAATTACTCGCAATTTTTTAAAAACAAATATTAATTTGCGCACTCTTGTAACCAAACTGTCAATGTGTGGTCTAAATGAGAGCGACTCGTCTATTAGAACCCCGAGATATTTTATGTTACATGTTTTGAGGATACAAGGACACTTACATACGTTGACTGAGCGGAGTCCGCAATGATGGGCATACAGATGAGAGTTAGTAATATTAAGATGCGGTTTGCGGATGCAGAAGTGGATATATTTTGTCTTGTCGGCATTTAGTGTTAGTAAGTTGCTTTGAAGCCAATTATACACAGTATTGAAACCTATTTGAGCATATTCGTACAATTCACTATTTGTTTTAGCGGTGAATATTAACGCCGTGTCATCTGCATACGATATAATTTTGCCATGTTTAATATTTAAATTACACAAATCGTTGATATAAATCAGGAAAAGGGTGGGGCCTAGAATACTTCCCTGGGGAACACCAAAACCTGTGTTTTTTTGCTCGTCGCTACTAATATTGTCAATTTTAACACATTGATAACGATCGTCTAAGTAGTCAGCAAAAAGTTTCAGCGGCGTTCCCCTTATTCCTAAGGCCTCTAATTTGTACAAAAGCGTCGAAACGGAGACTGTATCAAAAGCCTTCGCCAGATCAAGGAAGATCCCCAGGGTCTGGTTTCCTTTACCAAGTTCTTCTGAGACAAAATCTGTTAGACTGTGTACTGCATCGGCTGTGGATAATTTCGCTCTAAAACCAAATTGCGCAGATGATAAGAGTTCATTTTTCTCTAGATAGTTAACTAATCTACTGTTAATAATTTTTTCTAGTATTTTAGATATTGAGGGGAGTAGTGATATTGGCCGATAATTGTTTACTAGGTCTTTGTTTCCGGATTTGAAGATAGGGATGACAATTGCTTTTTTTAGACATTTAGGGAAAATGCCTTCAGAAAAACACATACGAAAAATATGGGTTAAGGGAGGTACAAGGATATGCTTAAAGAGTTTAAGGGTCTTATTGCTAATGTTATCCCATCCAACAGCACAGTCATCTTTTAGTCCACAAATTATTCGGGTAATTTCTTCTTCGTCGGTGTCTAGCAAGGCAAAAGATTTTAGAGTACGTCTATTTTCACACTTTTGGGAGGAAGGTTGAACCCAGTCAGGTTTTGGAATCTGCTCAGCAAGAGTTTTCCCAACATTTACGAAAAAATTATTCACTTCGTTGGCTGACAGGATAGGTGAAGGATTAGTAAGCAGTAAACTCGAATTTGATTCGCGCTGTTTTGACATATAGGTGATGTTTTTGATATGTTTCCAAAGTTGCTTGCTATTGTTTCCCGCTCTATTTAATTCATTTTTATCGTAACTTCTTTTTAAATCCTTTAGTAGTTTATTACAAAAATTCCTGTATCTGGTATAGGTGACTTTAGTGACGAGATTATCTGGGTCCCTCCTATATCTTAGATGAAGTTTATCTCTCTGTCTTATGCACCGAATTAGGCCAGGAGTAATCCAAGGTTTAATATTATAATTTTTCTTGTTTACTGTAATAACAGTCGAGTTGTGTAATATAGCTGATTGAACATGTTTTATTAAGTACGATAAAGCAAAATTAGCGTCAGGTGTATTGAAAACTGGGTTAAAATCAATGTTGCATAAATCATATTCAAGTTTGTTTGTGTTTAGTTGCGTTTTGGTCTGCGGGCGATTTTGCTTAGGCAGCGTTAAGTTAAGGCTCAGTAAAACTGCGTGATGGTCGGTAATTGTAGAGTTAGTAACAAGCGTAATAAACGAAAAACTGGATTTGATTATCATATGATCGAGACAGGAACCGCTTTGATGTGTAGGCAGTGTATGTGCGGACAGAAAACCATGGAATGAGCAGATATTAAGATAGTCTTGGATCCCTGCGTTGCAGTAATCAGAGCTAATGTTTATATTTATATCTCCTGTTAATATTACATTTTTAAAATTGCCTACCGCTTGAAAAAGTTGGTTTAAGGAAGCATGAAAAGCATCCAAGTTTCTAGCAGAAGGGGATCTATATATAGCAATTATTGCTGCGGTTGTACCAATTTTGATAATCAAGCAATTACTCTTACAGTCGTGTAGATTAGGTTCCTCGACTGTGACCATTAAAGAATCTTTTGAATAGACAACCACACCATCGTTTTGATTGTTATTTATTCTGGTAAAAGACACGTTATACCCTGGTATTACTGGGAGGTTATCCTGGCGATTTGATAACCAGCACTCGGTTAGTATTATTATATCACAATTAAAGTTAAGTCTATGAAGAAAAATGTTAAAGCTATCCATGTTCTTATAAATACTACGAATGTTTTGGGTTAATATGGTTAGTGACTTTTGATACACGGAAAGATATTGTCTGCAGTCCTCAACCTTACATGACTTTGAAACAGTTTGAAAACTATTATCTATGTCCGTAATTAAGGTACTATCCATAGTATAATAAGAATGAAAATAAAAAGTAAAGTCTAAAATACAAACAGGTATGTGGCGCTCTTAGGCGCCTTCATAATCGATTGAGTTGATGTACCTGTTCTCGGCAGACTTTTTAGCTGGACAATCTTGATCTCCCGTTTTGTGGCTCGCTGATTTTTTGAAGCGCAGACATGTTGCACATTTTGGCGCTTCGGCTTTCTTTGTACAGTCTTGAATATTGTGGCCTTCTTCACCGCAATGACCACACGTAGGGGCAGTGGCTTTGCAGAACTTGGCTGCGTGGCCGTACTGCTGGCACTTGTAACATCTAGTTACCAGAGTGAAGTCACGTACTGGGCAGGACGTCCAATTAATAAATAGTCGTTCCTGGGTGATCAGGACCTTCCGAATGACGGCTGGAACTTCTAGTATGTAATTGCAGTTTTCAGTATCTTTTCTCCCAGATTTGTGGCTTAGTATTATTGAGGTCATAAAAGTATCTCGGGATATAGTCGGCAGTTTGTCAGCTAAATTTTGATCATATATACATTTAAAGACCTCATTTTCAGCCATAGATGCGGGCACTCCAATTACTACAATGCGAGGTTTGCGCTTTCGGGGTTCGTCGACGGTAAGCTCTGACGAAGCAGTTTGGACAGTTTGCTTGAGCTTGTCCAGGTCATCTTTAGTCTCCGTGCTGATTATAAGGCCTCCTTTTCCGATTTTGCGTACGCCACGTACTTTCAGCTTCATCTCACCTGGGCATATGATGTTTTGAACCATGTTCCTGGTTTCGTCACTGGTTTTTGAGTTGTCACATGGGAAAATGGCCACGGAACTTAGTTGGATCGGACGAACAAAATTGCTGGATCCCTTCTTCACCATATCGGCAAACGATGTATCACTCCTCCCAGCACCTTGCTTCGTACAGGACTCCTGAATGGTGCGGTTCATCTCTGTAAGACAGTCCGCTAGGTCTCGAGCTTCAGTCATGGTCTTAAGGGCGGTATGTGTTTGTATGGCACTTGATTTCAGCGACTGGTATCGCACGGCCATTTGAGAAACTCCGTGTCCAACTTTTCGGCAAAGAGTGCTGATTCTTAACTTCTGGTCTGAATTGAGTTTTCCTTCATTAGCAGTAGCACATACCTCGTTCAAGCATTGTTCAATGGACACCATCCAGTTCTGGATTTCCGGAGTGGGGATAGGTTCAGCTGGGTCAACGGCAACTTCTTGGGTCTGCTTGGGTTGTTGAGGTGATCTTGGTGTTGGTGTCGACGGGGGGCTGCGTGGAGTCAACCCGCTTCGAGGAAAGGGGCTGCCGTCCATACTTCAGATTATAAAAATGTTTATTATTATAATCTAGTCACATCATCCTAAACATCACTTGATTTATAAAACACGCTAGTATACTAAAAAACTGGGTCAGTATTTATGCAAGTGTTAATTTATTTATTTTTATAATGCATTGATGTACACGTCTGTATGCGTCGACTCTATTCAGTAATGAGACCAATTATTCATTAATTAATAATTCCGTAACGTTCCGTGTACGGAATTATTATTTAATTTGAAATAGATCGTCGTTTCTGCCGTCGGTATAAAATCACCGTTAAAACTGTTTTTACGTCCATCTTCGACAAATGTTGAACTCAAAACTGAAACAGGGCGGCCGCGATAACGCGCGTTTAACGCGTGACAAGCGCACACCATGTGAACACTATACAAAAATCTAACGCGCGCTCAACGCTCGCTGAGCGCTTGTCATCTGAACGCATCCTTTCACGCCGATCACTTGCTATCGCATGCTGTCTCACTCTATCGTACAATGGCGCACGCGGCCGCTCGTCAGCTCAGTGCAGCCTGTTCATTCATGCCGTACGGATGGAAATAACAATGACTTTTTATTATTTTGATTTTGCATTTCTTGCAAAATACACGCTAGAATCACTGCTCTCTCTTCCGTGGTCCTATCCATCTCGCGCTTGAAACTAAACTGATCATGAAAGAACGCGGCAGTATGCCACCCATGCTGCAGCATGCTGACGCGTGCGATCGCCTTTTTGTCTGCGGAATGCGACAGCGCGCGTTCGCATGCGGCAGCATGCTGCAGCACGTGGTAGCACAGGCGGAACAAATGCGATTCCGTGCTGCCAGATGAGGTCCAACCCTAATACGCTCGCGACATGGCAGGCTTGTCACTAAGGCAAATGATTATTATATCGCACTCTTTCTAACTAGATAATGATCAAACAGTGCGATATGACCAGATCGTGTATGTGTGCAAAATACTTGTTATAGAAAAAGGTCGTAAGTGCAACTTGTTTTGATGCGATAGATTTGTGAAACTGCAAGTGGACTTCTGTCTCTTAGTGTACGTTTTTACTTGAGGGCTTTCCTTTTCTACACTTAAATCTTGTTAAATATATAACAAAAACAGTCCGTAAAAATATATAATTATGATTATTTTGTGAAATTGATAACTCAAAACGGAACGTTTTGCTGTCATTATTGGGTGGCTGTCAGTGTCAATTCTTATTCTTAGGTACTTTTGGATTAATTTTAGATTGTAATTCCACAAGGTAGACCTTGTGGATCTTTTTTCTCCCAATGTCTATAACTTACTTACTTTTCCATTTGGTTTTTTGTTAGTTTCATATAGTTTTTCAACTATTTATAAGTTTTCATTATGTACGCTACCCTTATTAATGGGTCCCAAATTACATGCAATCTGGCCATTCTCCTTTTCGCAGAAAATCTACACGTTTTCTATGTGTGGATTTCCTGCGAAAAGTGATAAGAGAAAAAATGTGAAGGAAACATCTAAATTATTAATCTTGTAGGAAAGAAGTTTTATTTTATGTACTCATACAGCGAATAAGACACGAATCTCTTCTAATTTATTATTTTTTTACAGGATCTCTGACCCGAGACCCTTTCTACATAGGTTGTACATAAAATCCGGTCCTAGCCTCGTTAGTACGCAGGACGACATACCAAGCTACACATTTCCAGTATAAGCTGACTTCTCATTGTACGAAAAGTCTATATAATGCGAAGTCAGCTGGAACTGGTTTGATGTGTAGTCGTTAGTACACAGAAGCGCTCCGGTAGCCCGTAGCATGCCCCAGGGGCCGTAATTCGGAACACATGTACTTAAGTACTAACTACATCAAATGACATGTTTTTTTACCAGCAACCTAATTGCGTAACTCACTCGGGATCACAAAGCTTTGATAAAAGAACGAATCCATTTTAGAACATTCGTTTGATCTACAATTAAATATCACAGAATTGAATGGAGGTTGAAAACTCCATTTTCTTTTTTTGTAACGAAGTTCTTTAACGCGACTTAGTGAGGTCTAAATGAAAATCCAAGATGGTGGCTGCGATTTTTATAAAAAATTCGTCATTCTAAAATTTTCGCAGCCATCATCTTAGAGTTCCATTTTGAATTTCGTTTCTGCCGGGGTCTCCGTTTTTATTTGTATTATTATGTAAGCTTAATATTAATGTCTTATACTCATAAACCTTATTTTTCTGTCTTATAAAGATACATTGTATAATATTTACATAATTTAAAAGCTAATCTTTATTTGGACTTTGCCTTAGTCAGAAATTAACCTCTCAGGGACGGGCTATTAATATTATTCCATAAAATGATGTATGTTTAACCTCGAGTAAAAGGTTTAGGAAGTAGATTACTGACGTCTGTTTCGATGCGTAAGGCTCAAGGTTAAGGTTGTATGTTCAACTACGGAGAGAGTTATGCCTCCTAAGGGATTGCTTTTATCTGAAACAACACGCATCGTAGCTACTTACAAAGACCATGAAAAGTATTACCAATATTAATATATTTCAGCGAAGAACTACCATCCCTAACGTTTTATGTTACCATGTAATATCAAAAAGAGGTTTTACTTATTAAATAATATTATGTTTTATATATTACGCTCAGGGGATTTGATTGTAATTTTTTTGACAAATCCTGTTTTGGCAGTTGTTGGTATAAGTTTGGAGCTCTGAACTTTCTAGATACGATCGTTGAGGGCGCCTAAATTTTGTTTTTACCGGTCTAAGGATTCGCAAATATAGCCTTGTTTGTTGCCAAAAATATGGCTCAAGTTTTCATAGAAATTTCTTCTTGTTATTTCCAAACTGATATTCAGTTATTTCTTGGTTTATATAATATTTTATTATCAAAAAGATTAAATGTATATTTGCAAAAACTTTTTACAATTTTACGTGTAGAGATAATGTTTAATTTTGGACATTGTGAATAGCGTAACATGACACCCCGCTTGTATTCCCCGAAGAGTTAGGCAGAGGTGTAGGTGCCTATTATAGTACTCCCAAATTTCACCAGTTGTGTTGCTATGACATTGGCGCCGACTACCTTATTCACAAACTAAACTAAATTTAAGTTCAGTGCATCTTTTTCTTTCTATATCATTAAGACATTAAGAAAAAGACAGAAGGTCAATATTAGTTTAGTCCTGTCAAATTAAGATACTCCGTAGACAAGTTTAGACATGATTAAAAAATTGGCTACTAAAAATACGTCAATTTACATCAGGCGCTGACTAATTTGATAGGACTAAACTAATATTTATCTTCTGTCCTTTTCTTAATGAAATATAAAGAAAAAGATGCACTGAACTTAAAATAAGTTTAGTTTGTGAACAAGGAAATCGACATCATTGTGAAATATTTCATATTTTATCTACATATATAACAAGGAGGGACCCGTGACTAAATAATAACAGCCCCACAGGTCGATCGACCAGGTTAAGCTACGCTTGCCGCAGTTGGTCTGTGGGTGCCCATCTATACATACCGAGACCCCACCGTGCCTCCCGGCTGTCATTCGTAGATCTTTGACAGTCGTTACGGGTAGAGTCAGAAGCCCGAAAGTCTGACAACCAGTCTTACCTAGGGGTATCGTATTACCCAGTAACTGTAACTGTGTTGTGGAGGTCAGATAGACAGTCGCTCCATGTAAAATACAGGTATTCAGCTGCATCCGGTTAGACTGGAAGCCGACCCCAACATAGTTGGGAAAAGGCTAGGCAGATGATGATCCACATATATAACTAGTACTAATGATAAAGCTGATCGCCGCCCCACACCCGCTGAGTTCGTATCCGTAGCCTGAGTGATAACGAAGTAAAAGCGCGGGCAAGCGCTGCCATGCGACGGGGTGGGGGAGCAAGATATTTCACGCGGACGAATTCGCGGTCAGGAGCTAATAAAAACCTTTGTCGTTAATATACTATATTCATAACTAGACTTACTGCAGTCCATATTTTAGCCCAAATAGTAGGACATAAGCCCATACCGTTACTGCGAGTAGGTACTGCCGTAGAACAGTTACTGTGGTAGGTAACCTTATAGGTTCTAATATTTTAGTGTCCAAAACACAAAGTAATTGATTGATTTATGTTTTATCGAAGGTAAAGTGGGTGTCTTCCACAAAAGTGGCCCAGCTAAGTGCTGTTTCATGTAATAAATACATTATTGGCTTGTTTTATCGCTGAGATTTTTTCGACAATCTTTACGTTGTTTTATGCCAGTTATAATAATGTGTAGGTACGAAAACTGTTAGGTTATTGATCAAGACGTAGGGTACTGTGTTCTTATTCTTCAGCCCAGCATTCCATCGTACAGATGCCAGCACATCAAGCTACCCGAAACTGTCAGATTTTCCCAATCAACTTTGAACCTTATATTTTAGTGTTAAAGTTGAAAATCTATTAAAGAAATCTGACAGATTGTAGTAGCTTGATGTGCTGGCGTCTGTACATAATCTGCCTGTAATGTTCCCACTGCTGAGACACAGGCCTCCTCTCAGTGAGAGGGAGTGGGCCGTAATCCACCACTGGCCAAGTGAGGGTTGGTGGATGTCACATGTCTTTGAATTTATGGTTCTAGGACATGCCGGTTTGTTTCTGATGATGTTTTACTACCTAGTATCTAGCTACCTGCGGGGTAATTCCGTACTCCGTAGCACAATATCATCAGAAATGGTTTTAATTTTGACAGTTCAACAACATTCATTGCGTTATTTATGTTGCTGACCAGACAATTTTTTTGAACATATGAAGCAATGGTTAGTAATATCCTTCAAAATTATTTAAATTGAGATTGATAGTATGTTACGCAATTATGGTCATTATCTGCCTAGCCTTTTCCCAACTATGTTGGGGTCGGCTTCCAGTCCAACCGGATGCAGCTAAATGCCAGTATTTTACATGGAGCGACTGCCTATCTGACCTCCACAACCCACTTATTGGGTAATACAATACCCCTTGGTAAGACTGGTTGTCAGACTTTCGGGCTTCTGACGACCCGTAACGACTGCCAAAGATGTAGGAATGACAGCCGGGAGCAACGATTTAACGTGCTTTCCGAGGCACGGAGGGGTCTTGGTATGTGAAGATGGTCACCCATCCACGGACCAACCGCGGCAAGCGTAGCTTAACCTGATCTATCGACCCGTGCGGCTGTTATTACTTAGCCACAAGCCCCTCCACAAGTATTTTTGAAGTCTCATACACAAATACGTCGACTCATACTGGAAAAGTAGATATTACAAAACACAAATTTTCTGTATCTGGGTTTCACAAATAGGCTCCAGTTACGTGTTTGTGCTAAGTCTAGTCATATTTGCGTCTAGTTTAAGTAGTCACATTTGGGCCGAGCATTTGGGCTTGTAGTAAGATAAGTCTGTAAACTTTTCCCACGGGTTTGGATATGGCCACGAGAAATTCTATGCTGAACTAAGCCTATTTGGCGCAGCCGTTAGGCACACAGTACTTTTATAAATGAAATTTTCTATTATATATGTTTATATTGTTTGTCTTAACCTGGGTGAAATAAATGTATTATATTTCTTTCTAGATTTATTTCATTTTTCATCCAGCGCTCCATAACCCAAGTAGCGGATGTTGGATAAAAATCAGCCAGGCTGAAAAGGAAGTGGGCAAAGATCGTCACCCACTAAACGCCTGAGGGAGGACATCGGCGTCCAAGTAGACCACGGTGAAGGTGGTGTGACGATCTGATCACGTTTGAATTTCCAATATGGCCAGTGATCGCACAAGACAGAGAGGTTAGGAAGGAAGGAAAAAGGGGCCTGTGCTCAGAACTGGACACAGTAGAGAATAAAAAAAAAACTTTCTATAGATAAACTTTGGTTTAACGGAGACTTCATCATATCTCCGTATAAATAAATCTTCATATGGTTTATATTAAGAAGGATTTCTATAAAATAATCTTATAATATCATATAAAGTGCCACCATCTGGGAAGTTAGTTCGAAATGAATTCCTATGAGTGAATGAGAGAAATGTATTCGTGTTATTCGGCACCGAACAACTTTTAGGTTTTCTTATAGATTTCTAAGTAGGTATATAGACTGCTTGTCCACATACCTACCTATACTGGGGAACAGGTATGTCAAGAGCATGAACAGAATTTACTATTCCATGTAGCTAGCGTTTCACGTGGTTAAATATCCTTACTTTATGAATTAAAGTACAGCCGGTCGATTCTGGAAAAATCTCACTGTTGTAAAAAGTCGCTGCTGTGAGTCATGCTGATGCTAGGAATTGACACTATTGATGACTCTCTCCACGGTCACTTCACCCAAGTTTTCACGGTGAGATGGTTACAGAATCGCACGGCAATAGGTTAATTTAATTTCTTAGTTTGATTGTCGTTTTTGACATTTTGTTTTGGGTTGACGTCATCACGTCAACGTCGGCTGTCGTTGAAAGCCAGCGCCGGAGCTCTGTCTCGCATAGGGACTCGTTTTGCGTGGATGTGACGCATATCTTCCCCCCACTTGTTTTTTTTTTTTGTGTTTGTGTTATTTCTCTGCGTCATGTTTACCGCAAATAAAGGTATATACATAGTTCCAGGTTTACTTTCAAACTATTGTTGTTCAATCTCAAAAACTTTTGGCAAAACACATTCTACCAGGTAATAGCTACTTCTTCAGGGTCAAGGTATAAAAACATGTCATTATTCAAATTGGACTATGTATGGTCTGTTCCAAAAGTGTTTGACAAAAGTGTAAACAAATCCTGCTCAGGTTAAATTCCGCAATCACTCACTAAAGGAAATTGGGAACACATTCTTCTGTATTTAGGAGGTTTCAACCTTATACCTACCTACCACCTACCTACTACCTAATTTTTAAAAATTATGGTTTGAATGACGTTATCGTTAATCGACGAAAATTGTTGGTTATTTTATAAAATTAAGCTCAGTTGTCAAATGAAGTGAAAGTGAGTAGAATTTGGGGCTTATGTACTCAAATAATAAAATCAAAGCATTCAATTTGTAAGTGACTTGAGACGTTGTGGGTTCACATCCAGGCAAGTATCAATGTGACTTTTTAATCCATATATACAGACGCCAGCACATCAAGCTACCCGAAACTTTCATATTTTCTCAATCAACTTTATACAAATAATAAAGTTGAAAATCTATTAAAGAAATTTGAAAGACTGTCTTGATGTGCTGGCGTCTGTACTTTCTAAGTTTATCTTAGACATTACTGAGATCGGTGATGGAAAACATCGATACTTAAAATTAATTATCATCATCATCTGCCCAGCCTTTCCCAACTATGTTGGGGTCGGCTTCCAGTCTAACCGGATGGAGCTGAATGCCAGTATTTTACATGACGCGACTGCCTATCTGACCTCCACAACACAGTTACTGGGTAATACGATACCGCTTTGTAAGACTGGTTGTCGATACTTAAAATTAATATAGGTCTAAAATCGTCAATCCGCCTTGAGCAAGCGTGGTGATTAATGTTCTTACCTTCTCTGTATGAGAAAAGGTCTTTGCCCTGTAGGCCTGCAGTGGGACAGTTGTACACGGAGAGAAAAATCTCTTAGAAAAATTACTGTGCTGTGTCATAATCTGTGCATTTGAGTGGTAATGGAAAAATTACCATGCTAGGACAGTAAAAGTTCTTATGCTGTACATTAACATTATATTGGACAAATAGTGAATTTTTCCCAATCTCACTCAGAAAATTTTCTGTAGATGTCATTTGCACTCACTTTACAGTGACGAGCACAGTAATTTTTCTAAGAATTTTCTCTCCGTGTAGGCTGGTATTATTATAATACATATCTAGCGATATGAACATCTCTATCGATTGCCTCGTTTAAATCCTGAAAGATATGTACAGCTACTAGATACTAATGTACAAGGACTTAGCTGCCCAAGAATAACGTGGTATTAAAACGGATATGGGGGTGTTATTTTATACACCTAGCCATAATCCGCGAGGGTAAAGGTTGATAAATTATAATAATGTAATATTCATTCGGTTCGTAGAATCTTTGGAGCTTCCTATTGAGTTCCTGGTTTATGTAATTATTATTATCAGATTAATGAATATACTCCACTCGTGACAGATCAACCTACGTACGAGGTGCTTCTTGATTATTTATATAAAGGAGGTTGGATAGCAGCGGCTTGTATATTTATAGCATTGCCTTTCTTTTGAAGGTATAAATTTATTTACGTGTATTTTTTTTTCTTAAGGCATTATGTAAATAATATCAATACCACTGCCCTGAGAACGGTGAAACTGGCATGTCCTAAAACCAAACAAAACATTCGAAGACATGCGACATGTATCAACCCCCACTGGGCCCGCGTAGTGGATTACAGCCCACTCCCTCTCACTGAGAAACGGCCTGTATCCTAGCAGTGTGAACATTGTCGGCTGATTACGCAATTTATTTACAGTGCGCAGAGCGGTGGTTCTATCACTTCTCCAGATTTTGCTCAAACCAAGTTGCCAGTTAAATGAATTGCTTGCGAACCGTCCACCAATCTTTCCGTCCTCCTCCCCAGTAACATTGTGATTATGGCATCGCTACCAAACAGCCATAAAGTCAGACAATATGATATATGGAACGTTTAACCGGACTTGGTTTACTTTAAAATGAGAATAAACTTGTATGGCATATTTCACTTTTATTTACGACCATGACTGTAGTTGTGAAACTTTAAAACGAGTTTGTAAATAAAGGAAATTAATATTCGAACGTGACTAGCATAGTGCCGGTGGTTCTTACATTAAAATGCCTTCTTGCGGTGTATGACGAGAAAAACAACTGCCGTGCGATTCTGTAACCATCTCACCGTGAAAGCTTGGGTGAAGTGAGCGTGGAGTGAGCTGTCATTCGCTAGGTGTTATCACTATTAAGTGCTCACTTCACTTATGATTTCACGGTGAGATTTTTACAGAATCGACCGGCTGTTATCATTCTATGTCAAAAGAAGCCAAAGAAAATAGGAAAATCCATGTAAGTCCCGTTAAGGATTTAATTAAATGGAATGTACGAAAATATTTAGTACAACGCCCGAACAAATTATTTCAATCCCGACAATGTTGCGCTGTATATTTTAAGCTTTTGCATGTAAGTGTGTTGTATAGTAGATGAAATTTTGTATTGTAGAGGAAAACTCGATGTTTCGGGCCGGAATGCAACACAAAAACCCCATGACTGTGGAACGACACAGTTTTGCCAACGTACACGGATACTGAACGACTTCTGTCCTTTCTTTGATCAAGGTTAATGGCCTTAGCGAAAATACGCTCCATCCACTAACCCGGCACTGTATAAGAACTGAATCGATTCTGTCGTGTCAAGGAACATAAAACCATAGCGTTTCAAATCTACTGATTGAATGGCTCGGTTTTTTTTGTTATGTTAATACTAAAAGTAGGTTTGACAAACAAATGCAAGCGTGGTTTTGTTAAAACCTAAATAAAAGTTGTGAAACGGGAGAGTTTCAGTGTGAATAGACGAATAAAAGACCGACGGTGGCGCGCTCGTTTATTTTGATTTGTGATTTTTACTCTTGACTATTTTGTGCTGTTAGTTTGTAGTTGGTTCGTTCTGGCTATGATACCGAATGGTTGCAAAAAGTTTTCACATGTTTTAGAACACTTTGTGGCCTAATTATAGTCCTTTTACAGTTATTCTTACCGCTATTTCGCATCACTTTTAAAAAACAAATTGATTATTGTTTATCAGTGGGAACTTGTAAATGGCCTTCAAATGCATATTGTTTAAGAACACTGTTTATATTAGCTGTAAGTTTTCCGAATATAATTAAATAAAGTAATAATAAGCCAATAATGTTCCCACTGCTGGGACGCACGTCTCCTCTACATGAGAGGGAATGGGCTAGAGGTGTGAGTAATATATTCGTAATAGGTACAGGTATTATAATACAAGCCATGTATATTGTCATGTATGTTGTCATGTATATTAGGATAAGCGAACATAGAGTAATAGGTTACCAGGTATTAGTCAAATAACAGGGACGCGTAATGCTATTATTATTTGACGACCAGCCGTGCGTTTCTGTAACCATCTCACCGTGAAAGCTTGGGTGAAGTGAGCGTGGAGTGAGCTGTCATTCGCTAGGGAATAACACTATTAAGTGATCACTTCACTTATGATTTCACAGTGAGATTTTTACAGAATCGACCGGCAGATCCTAAGCCTGTTAAAGTATGAAAGAAAATTTAATCACCGTTTCACTTCTGTAATAGGCATACGTGAATAATAAATGTGCATATTCACGAGAATCTTGTATTTCATATTAATTATTGTTGTTGAGAATATTACGCAGGTATTAATATTAGATTGAGTAGATAATAATGAATCGGTTCACTAATAGTTGACTAATACCCAGTAATATAATTTATGGTATCATGATATGCAATAACTAACTTATTATTCAATAATAGGATTACCTTAAAATTACCCTAATATAATATCTCCGCCCCTAAGAAGAACCACTGACCAGAGTGGGCCGTAATACACCATGCGGGCCGAGTGCGGGTTGGTAGAAGTGATCTATACAGGTTGTCCCAAAAAATAGTGTCAAGCGGAAGTCCAGAGATAGAGGCAGCCCTTGGGGTGTCCGAATCACTCCCATGTATGTTCCGCGATTTTTGATAGTTTTCGTGTTATTTTTTCTGAATTTTTGACAATTTTCGACCTAAAAACGAAAACGACCTAAAGAAATGATTGCATAGGGAATGTATAAAATAAAGAAAAAAAGGTTTATTCAACACAGAAACAAGTGCATACAAAAAGTTAATTTAACCGGTAATAAGTTAAAATAATACATATATAATTAATATTTTAATATATAATTAAAATTATATATTTTTTTATTAAGTTAACTCAAATACCTTATAAAAAACAAAAAAAACAAAATGGGTCTCCAGCACAGAACCGAAATACCTAGTCAGTAGCTGCACGTCATGACTGTGACAGGAAGGCACTCAGCATGTTGCTGTGCTATAGGGACTCACAGCAGAGTGCTGATTTTCACTGGTCACCCGAAAATGACGTACAGAAATCAAGTCGAGTTTTAAGGTTTCGAGGAGGAGTTCTGTACCATAATTAGCATCATAAACTGGGACGTAAAACATGCTTCCACTGCCACTTGGAAATACATTACTAACTTTTATATTAGCAGTTATTTCTTCACCTCTAATGTGTTCGGTATCAAATCAACAATACCAGTAATAATGTTGCCAATAACAAACAGCTCGGCAGCCAATAAAGTGTGGCCATCTTATAACAATTTTTGTGACATTTTATTGTGTATAAATATTATTTTATGGTGTATTTATTATGTGATATCTGATCGTTTTGACAGTTCATTAGATTTTTGGTACATTTGGACGGAACAATGGGGAAAAGTAGTCTTGGGAAATTAGAAGTCTGTTGAAAATATTCGTATTTCCTGTTTACTAGGGATTTAGCGGACGACAAACATGGTTATTTCATCACCTCATGTTACACAGTTCACTATCGGTCTAAATTACTGAATAGGTAATAAAAAGTAATTTAAAAAAATCGATTTCATAAAGAAATTAACTCAAAATTATTAAATAATTTTTTTATATATGTACGAGTATATATGGAAATTAACCAACACGTATATCTTGAAGACTACTGAACCAATTTTGATAAAACTTGCACTATTCCCTAAGTTGAAGTAAATGTAAGCCAATAAAAAATGATCACAATCCGAGCAATAGTTTCGGAAAAATGCGTGGGCAAACATACACACATACACCTACTTATAACATTTTATACATTTGTTTGGAAGCCCTAATAGATTATCATATGTGAATATATAGTACGTCCAATAATATTACATACATGTGTCGAATAAATAACCTCCTTCTTTTTTGATGAGAAGTAACAATGACTTCAAAATTGTTAGAAAACAGATACCCTAAATCAGTTGTGACAACATTATTATTACATGAATACGTATACAACATGTAACGTTAAATGCGCAAAACCTCAGACACCCCAACTGATTTTTAATTCAATTAACCTATTTCAAAGAGAAAATAAGTAATAAAAAAAAAATTGTAAAGGTTTTATGTGCTCTTTTAGTTTTACTGGCCATTCTGATCGTTTCTTGCGTCTGCGACGACGCTTTATCGTGGGAGGAGTCGTCACCGGGCCGCTGCGCCGCGCTGACATTGGCTTGCTTGACCTATTAATAAATAGACACGGCAACGTTTTTAATGAATATTTTTTGAAAAATGTGACCTATATTAAAAAGTGGTTCAATTAATTCTGCTCGTTATTCTGATCAAACTATTTTCAGGTTTTGCGCATTTAACGTTGCCGTGTTACACGTTGTATAGTACGCGTATTCACATTTTGACATTGCCTTTTGTTAAGCTTTAACAGCAGACTCGGTTATCTTCAATACCTTGTTTATGTTGCTCCATCATCTTTTTTTTTTGCGTCAGTAAGTTTCCTAACTGAAATTCTGCGGTAGGGTCCTGTTAATGGTCTCCTCCCAGTCCACTAAAAGTGTTCCAAGTTACCGTTTGCGCAACTTTCCTTGTTCCAACGACTTTTTCCATCATAATAAACTGACGAAGTTTCCAACTGTCCTTACTAAGCACATGGCAGATAACCGCCTGAAAAGCTAGGTCATTAATATTAATTATATTTGTAGTACAAGTATCTAACTGGTTTTATTAGTTAGATTAACGCCATCATCAGATAGTCGAATATAATCTCGGTTATGGCCTTTGAAACAGCGGGATTGCATAATGCTGGAGCTGTGATATATTGTGTGTTTGCTGTACGGAGAGAAAATTCTTTAAAAAATTACTCTGCTCGTCACTGTAAAGTGAGTGCAAGTGACATCTACACAAAATTTTCTGAGTGAGATTGGGAAAAATTCACTATTTGTCCAATAAATTTTACTGTACAGCATAAGAATTTTTACTGTGCGAGCAGGGTAATTTTTCCATTACCGCTCAAATGCACTCAGATTATGAGACAGCACAGTAATTTTTCTCTCCGTGTGTGTTTGCTGAGATAGGGGTCTTTTGGCCTCGTACAGGAGTTTCCGTTTTTTAGTTTCATTTTACTTTTGTTTCATTTTTTATGTTTATAAGAGTGTGTTTAGTTTAGTTTGTGATATTCCTGTGCGAGTCCCTATAAATACTTTTTCTTTCTTTTCTTTCTGTGACACTAATAGTCTTGAAGCGAAACTAAGTTTATGTGTTAAAACTTGGTAACGACTGAGTTAAACGTAATATTCTTTCTATAGAAAATAATATTTAAAAAGGAATATCGTTAAGTATTTTCAAAAGAGTTATTTTAAATGTTATTTCTTCATATAACTTTTTTCTTGTCATATTGTGGGTCGTTCACGAGTGTAAAATACATTGTTCTTAAGCTGTAAGTTTTGCACCTTCATTCGCGCGTTTTAAAGCTCAACTGTAAAATGAAACTGCGACGACGCAGCTTCAAGATTTATGTAAGTATTTGTTTGACGCCTATAAAGTTTCACACTCAAGATGCCTACTTGTCTTGAGATGGTAGGTGTACTTCGTTGAAAACACGGTTGAATATTGATCCTGTTAATCAAACTTTTAATTATAGAAAACCAAACAATTTTGTTTAGTTTAATAAAATTGCTGCAATCGATAGGGAACGGAGAAGGCTATACGTGGAGTTTCCCTACATGATCGGATCAGAAATGAAGAAATACGCAGGAGAACCAAGGTAACCGACATACCCCGAAGAATTTTCAAACTTAAGTGGCAGTAGGCAGTGAATATTGCTCGTAGAATATATGGCTATGGGGCCGAAAGTTTCTGGAACTGTGAACGCGTACTGGAAGACGTAACGTTGAAAAGCCTCCCAAAAGGTGGATTGATGACCTTGTGCAGGCCGCAGGATCTGCTGGATGTGGAGAGCATAGAACCAGTCGAAGTGGTGGAGCTTGGGGGAGGCCTATATCAAATGATGGTGATGATGAATCGATAAGATAGGAAGAAATCTGATCAATCTTAGGCCACGTTTATCACGTAGCGCACAACATGGGTCTCCTCGTAATATTTCCTCGTCGAACGGTTTTGAATACTGTAGCAGGTGTATGTGTTTCATGTTATATTGTGTAAAAATTATACATCGTTATATATATTTTTTTCCCAAGCGAACATCTTTAAATCACCGCGGCTATACTATCACTCTTTCTTCCAAACACAAAACTTAATCCAAAAATTTGAAAGGTCATCCTAAAGGGGATTGATGGTTTTATATTTTTGTTTTTTTTTTTTTTTATAAATGTTTATTTAATACCTACCACGGCCACGCATGAAACCTATACATATAGATCGATAGCTGACATTAATGTAAACAGAAAACATAATAAGACCAAACCCCGTAGTGTCACATTTCGAGATATTAATGTTCAAACTTGGTCACGTAACAACAAAAAAAAAAAACAAAATGGCGGACAGGTAGGTATGCCACGGGCCTTCAAATCCCTTTACTTGACTGTTCGAATGCAAAAAGAGTTATTTTATTGCTAGCCTGCACTACATAAGGTCGACTTTTGCAGACAACCTTCACAGTACGTCGCATTCAGCGTTAATCTTTGCCAGATCTTTAATCCTGTAATGCTTAAATATAGGTAGCAGACAGTACTTTCGTTTACGTCCTTTTGCGAATGGAAGTACATTCCCTTAACGTAAGTAGGTTCCTACTTATTTACCACGCATAGCATAATTAGTACCCTGAAGTATTCTACCCGCAAGAGTTTGTAGCATCCAGTTATCTTGTTTATTCATGATGCCAGTTTATTCCTTATTTATGTGGGTAGTGCTAAATAATGTAGCAAATCTCTGATTATCTCCGGCAAAAAGTTATATTAACTTGTTTTTTTTTTTCTGCGCGTGTTGGATAGGGATAGTATCGAAGTATTTATTTTATGGCTTATAAGATTCTTTGTGTAGCTGCGAGTCAAGGAATTTATTTTTTAGGAACAGTTTTCCTAATATTTGCGTCAAAACTTGCCATTCAACTTGCCATTGCTTGACATTATAGTTGAATATTACTTCGGGGGAAAAGTTTTTTCGTATTTTACACCTAGGTATAAAGTTGTACTATAATCTCTTGGCTGTACTGTTTGTATCTGGCTGGTTTTGATACCATGAAATAGATGACATTTAAAAAAAGAAAAATAAAAAGTAAAAGCGATTTCCCGCCACTTTTCAATTGTTTTTTTTTTCTGGCAAAATGAATGAATTTAACGAAGAAATTCGATACATTTTGAAATTATATTACAAAGAAAGGAAAAATGCGACACAAGCCGCGAAAAAATATGTGATGTTTATGGACTTAACGCAGTGTTAGTAAGAGTAGCACAAAGTTGGTTTAAGTGTTTTCAGTCCGGGAATTTTGACGTCAAATATGCAGCTCAATCTGGTCGCCCTATTAAGAAAAAAAAAGATTTGTCGTTTTTGAAACAGTGGAACAAAATCGGCATGTATAGTTACAATATAGCTGAAGAGTTAGGGGTTGACCTAAAAACAGTTTTGACCCATTTTCAAAAGGTTTGGGTATACAAAAAAGCTCGATATTTGGGTGCCACACGAGCTCACTGAAAGAAACCTAATGAGTCATGTACTCATTTGCGACTCTCTATTGAAACGTAATGATACCGAACCATTTTTGAAAACATTGATATCTGGTGATGTAAAGTGGATCATCTACTACAAGAACGTGCGAAAAAGATCATGGTCAAAGGGACGTCAAGCTCCACAGACTATAGCGAAACCCGGATTAACTCGCAATAAGGTGATGCTGAGTGTACAGTGGGATTGGAAGGATCAAATAATTGTGAGCGGACTGTACTGAATAATAATTGTCTGGATTATCAACCATGAGACCACGCTAAATATTTTTTTAACTATTTTAATTTCAGCATAGAATCGCTTGAAATATTATCAGAGAGACAATTCCCATAGTTTTAAGAAAGTTCACAGTCTGATCTCAGTCTGAATGTTTCAAAAATACGTGTAATTTTCCAAAAAAAATTCACAAGTTTTTGACATTGATTGTCGCTGAAATGAGATTGCGACTTGATTTTGAACGTTTTAAATTACGGGAATTGGTATTTAGGTTGAAACAAAAACTGAAGGCAAACATTAATTACTGACAAAGAGGTATCACTTTGGAAACAGATACCATAAGACAACCTCCTCACATTATGTTTGTCAGTTGATTGACAAGCGTTGGCCTTCCACGAAACTGCGATAGCAAAACTTTTTTAAGGTTACGTTTGTAAAGAAAAAACGGGACGTTACTAAGGCTCCGCTGTCCGTACATCCGGCCGTCTGTCACAGGACTGTATCTTTTGGAAAACCGTAGGAGGTATTACTATGGCAACTTTAATAACAAATAGCACAAATAAAATAAAGTTAAGAATTGAAGGGTAGAGAAACGTGTTTTTCGGCCTTTTTAGAAAATATCGTTAAATATTGTACAGCATTCAAACTATGTTGTTTCAACTCCTGGGACACAGGCTGTAAACTACCACGCGGGCCCAGTGCGGATTGGTAGATGTCACATTTCTTCGAATTTTCGGTTCTAGGACATGCCCGGTTTCCTCACGATGTTTTCCTTCACCGTTTTGAGAGCAGCCGGTAGATTCTGTAAAAATCTCATAGTGAAATCATAAGTGAAGTGAGCACTTAATAGTGTTAATCCCTAGCCAAAGACAGCTCACTCCAAGCTCACTTTACTCAAGCTTTCACGGTGAGATGGTTACAGAATCGCACGGCGGTTGTGATGAAGCTATTTACACAAAGTAAAACACCTGCCTGGGTTCGAACCCACGACCTACAACTCGTAAGTCGGGGCCGTTACCACTGGGCCACCACTAGTCCACGGTATGGAACCCTTTGTGTGCGAGTCCTACTCGACCTTGGCCGCTTTTTTTGGTCCTAATGTCTCTAGGCGTTCACAGGCCATAACATAAATCAGTCTACGCTTGACTCAGCCACGTATAACGTTGTCGGCATGTAAACATTTCTGTTCGCCGTTACACCAGCCAGTAATATTAGTTACTAGCATCCACCCGCAACTTCGTTTGCGTAGAATTCGGAATTCCCGCCGTTTAAAAATATGTTGCTTAAATAATGTAGTTAATGTAATTGGTTTATTTATATATGTATAGAAATATAGATTAAGTAGGCTTAATAAATTCGTGTCTGTGAAACCATGGAAATACACATACAAAACAACCTAATCGGTCAAGCCGTTTAGTAGTTGACATACCAATAACAGCGCCACCTACCGGGTCCAATTGCTTGTGGTTAAAATAATCCAGGAAACCATCGAAATACCCATATAAAATTTCAACGCAATCGGTTCAGCCGTTTAGAAGTTATGTGAAAAAGATAAGAACGGAAGGATAATTCATACTACCCGTTGTCTTATTACCCGTTTTCCCGTAGGAATGAAGCATTTCCCCGCGGTAAAAAGTAGAATATGTTCATCAGGGATAATGTCGGATTCTAATGTTAAAACAATTTTTCAAATCGGTCCAGTAGTTTCGGAGCCTATTCAATACAAACAAACAATCAAATCTTTCCTCTTTATAATATTAGTGTAGATAATAAAGAGAATACTCAAAATAGACAGGGAATAATTTAACATTCCCTCTTTCCCGTAACAAATGACTCTAAATACGAGTAACTATATATATCTATTCTAATAAAAAAGTTGAAGAGTTTGTTTGTTTGAGCGCGCTAATCTCTGAAACTGCCAGTCGGATTTGAAAAATTCTTTTCGCATTTGATAGCCCAATTCTCGAGAAAGGCTATAGCCTATTTAATATCACGCTTCAACTTTTTGGAGCCGAGCAATAGGAAAAAAAGTAAGAAAGAATACTGAGCGAAAACGAAATAATAGCGCGGGCAGGCGATACGATGCGACGGTGTGGGTCAAAGGAACAAGAAATTTCACGCGGGCGAAGTCACGGGCTGAAGCTAGCGACTCTATAAAATAATACGGGTCTCAGTGTAACGGCAGTTTACCTCGTGACAAATACTCTAAGGATTTGCAACCCACACTCGTGTTCTCGCTTAAGATGTTTTGCGCCCTCGTCCTTAGATGATACGGATTTGTATGATAAATATTTAACTGTAAATCTTGAAGCTGCTTATATTTTATGGCTGTGGGAATGGCCTGTCCTTGGCCGCTGACCACAGATTTTTATGTAAACACATTTTGTTCATACGAAAGAAAATAAGTGTATATTTATGGCATAGTAGCTCACCAGTTACAAATAATACTAATAGACTGGGCTCGCATGGTAGATTTATGGCCCACTCCTTCTCATAGAGAGGAGCCCTGATTCCCAGCAATGAGAAAATTATAGGCTGATTGTGATTTAATGGTTATCCATACCGTATGTACGCCATGGCAGCCAATCTTATCTTGGGCGCGGGATATATTACAGTGCACAAGTGTGTATGTGCAAAAACAGGCTTTATCTTCCCTCACTTTAATAGTCCAATGGGACGACAAGTAATCTGACACTACCGGATGCACGGGGGTATCACACCGAAAACTTCCAAACTCCGCGATGTTACTATGAAATTCCCAATGGAAATCTCCATTAGCACTTTGCCCGACCTAAGAATAGAATCCAGGACCCCACGCTCAACAGTCGTGCTTTCGACCACGAGACCAACGGGGCAGACTAATAATATACAAACAATTTGTCACCTAAATATAGCTGGTCCTTGGAGCCGGATTAAACAAAAAAAATCAGTAAAAGTGAATTGAAACTGGTCTTATAAATAAACAATATTTGTAGGCATCATTCATTTTTCATCATTTTAAGCATACGTGTACAGTACACCCCAGGACGTAGGTAGATATCACTATTACAAATAATGTTGAAAAGGTTATAACCATTCCTGAAAGTTACGAAAATAATTCGTTTGATCCATGACCTTTATGGCTTAATTCAAAAGCTTTAATGAATTGAGGATATAATTTAAGACAATAAATTATAATAACAGGGTGGGGATAGGTATCCTCGCACAAAAATGCATTGTTTCCACGCTGCCTAAGGGGAGATTTAGATGTGAATACGTCTGAACAATCCTTTTTCATAGCAGTTGAAAATCGTCAGTAATTTTCTTCGGGAAGAGATTATAATATTCAGTGTTCTTTAATTGTTATCTTTTTCATACTTCGAAGTGAGCAAAATAATGATGATTTATTAAAGAAAGGGCTTGAAGGTCCGTGGCATACTTACACGTCCGCTATTATTTTTTCAAAATGGCGGCCATGCATTTAACATATATAAATCGATAGCTGACATCAATGCAAACAGAAAACACAATAAGACCAAACCCCGTAGAGTGTCACACCATTTAAAAAAAAAAAAACAAAATGGGGACTGTTGGGATGTCAGGCTCCATGGAAAAATCTTAAATCCCGTTTGGAAGTGGAAACTACGATGTAATAAACTGAATTCACCTGGATAAAGAACTTAAGACTAGGCGCAAGTGAGCCACCGACTATAGCTACCGGTGGCCAAGCAACAAGCAGTTCTCATGTTTTTTCATACGTTTTGTATGGATTCGCCGCACGCTTGTGGTCAGCGGCGGCCCTTCGTTGCTGTAACGAATGCTCGCACCGCAGCAGGTAGAGATAGCCACCGGTTGTTGTGGCCGGTGGCTCGTGTGCGCTTACCCTAAGACGGATTATTTTGCTAGCGACGGAGAATTTTACAGTTTCATAACGACAGAAGGCACTGCAGTAGCAAGTTTATAGATTTTAAGCTCTGAGTTTATTCCAGTCTGTCATTATTCCTCAATTATTATTAACAATTCAAACTTGGAGATATTATTAGTCTGTGATAATATTAATTATTTCATTACTTTAAAAAGGCAGATCCTTTAAAGCAAAAGCTAGATTTATTATATTACAAACTATACAGGGTGAAATTGAAAACATGCGACAAATCGAAATGGGAGATTGTACTCATCATTATGAACAACTTTTACCATGGGACCAAACCTGAAATTGCGAAAAAAAAAATCAGCTGTTCCCTACATTTTGACGAGTTATGCGAACATAAATGTAGGGAACAGCTGATTTTTTTTTCGCGATTTCAGGTTTTATCTCATAGTAAAAGTTGTTCACAATGATGAGTACAATCTCCTATTTCGGTTTGTCGCATGTTTTCAATTTCACCCTGTATAGGTAATTGGATTGAGGTATCCAAAAGTTTCCCAAAATATTTTTTTTTACTAAGATATAAATAGAAAACGATGGTATAAAAAGCATTGGTACAAAAGGCCGAACACTGGGTGTTATATGGGCGATCGGCAGAGGTTGGTCCTTGGACCCCTGGCCGGTTGAACCCTAACCCTTTAGGTACCGCCAAGTTTTTACAGCGTCCCAACTTTTTCCGAACAAATGACTTTTATTTGTGAAAATGAAAGGGCTTAAAGTCAGTAATGAAACAGCTAAGAACGAATGGGCTTTAAAAGTTATTGTTATGGGAACGACTAAAAATAATTTAGGGAGACAAAGCGTTGGCATTGCAAACAAAAGTGAACTTTAGTCGTTTTCTGTTCGGATATTAATTCCATGAAAGTATAAGACTGTGATTGTTAATTTTAACATTAGCTGTGCCCGCGACGTTTATTCATGTGCATGAACAAAAGGACTTTTACTGGCAGATATCTATCTATATAGGGTGACTGGTAATTAGTGACCGATACTTAAACACATGATTCTACTCATGACAACAAACAACTTTTAGGTACTATCGGACCAAATCCGAAATCGCGAAAAAAAAATCGGCTGTTCCCTACATTTATGTTCGTACGAGTCGTCAAAATGTAGGGAACAGCTGATTTTTTTTTCGCGATTTCAGTTTTGGTCCCATAGTAAAAGTTGTTTGTTGTCATGAGTAGAATCATGTGTTTAAGTATCGGTCACTAATTACCAGTCACTCTATAGATATCTATTATATCTGCCAGTAAAAGTCCTTTTGTTCATGTGCAAACGGCTGGACCGATTTTGACGGGACTTTTACTGGCAGATACAGATGTGTCTGCCAGTAAAAGTCCCGTCGAAATCGGTCCAGCCTTTTGGCCAAAATGTACTTGTTAGATTAAGTACCGTGTATACTTTCATATGCATTGAGTAAAAAGCTGTTATTTTAACATTACAAAGAGAAACTTCAATTTCATTTATTTGTATAGTTTTGTCCAATTAGTGACGAGAACATTCTAGTAGAAAACAATTCTGTGATTAATCATTGAGTACCTATGTTTCTCTACACACCAATTCATAGATAAACACAAATCCAATACTACATCTATCAGGCCTCAATCCCAATCTAACAGAGGGCGTTATCACTTGAGATATACGAACGGTCCCTCAGAAATACTCGCGATAAATTGGATGAGACGAGAGAAGGCGACAGAACAGCCTATAGTTGTATACATGGCTGGTTTAACGAGGGACATATCGACTCAAGGACACTGTCATATGTGGTCACAAGTTACGAAAAAAAAATATAAATAACAACAATTCGAAACCCAACTCATTTGTTTTAAAAGTAACTCAACCTGGATTCACGAGCAGACACCGTTCGAATATCGAAGTGATGTTTAGAGAATAGTAATATAGTGAAATAATGAAATTATTGTGATAAGATTCATGCAAGACTTGCAGGGTCGACTACTCCGCGTATAAAGGCAGTGATGTCTTTCAGTTTCCAGTATGAGGCGAAAACGGATCTTCGTTTTCCATTCATCTTTCAAACTAATGTCAGGAGTGGAAATGCCAATTATGCTTGACAATTATGTTTTTTGGGTAATTAAGCTTGTTTCACATTATTTGAAACTAAAATCAAATACTGATTATATTATTGATATTCTTCCAATATGTCCCTCGTTTAACCATTCAGTCGACATAGACTAAGTATATAGTACCTTATAGTAGAGCCGAGGAGTTTCCTCTCTAAACGCGATCAATTGGTAGCGGATTAAGAATCGCTCCCACTTTTGATGTCAAGCTAAAGGTCGATGTTTTGTTTAATTGCCAATTACAGAAACAAAAGGACCGCTTTTTCTACGTAAAAGAATACGTAAAATAGGACAATAGCCCACCTCCCATTTTGCGATGCATGCCCTCTTACCTGTGCACTTGATGCCCCTATAACTGCGTCAGTGAGTGCAGTTCGCGTAGTTGAATTTTGTGCTAAACATATGAAATAGACTTTTTGCCATCGATATAATAAGAAGAAGTAAAACACCGCCACCTCGCCTTTGTATGTATTTTTCTACTCCTTTTGATCTGTTTATATGTGTGTGCATGAGTCTATATAAATAAAACAAAGTCAGGTTAATCACACTATTAATAACTCGAACGATTTTTACGATCTTTGATTTGTTGGATTTGTCTCCGCCGCGAATAGCAGAATGACACGAACATGGGAAAAATTCAGGAAGAAAAATATTAATTTTCTCATACAGTCGTTCTTATTGATTCTGAGGCGGTAAGAAATTTGCCGGTCAGCTTGTGGTTAAATAAATAGAATTGTTTCGAAATGTGATGTGTGAGGTGTGGTTTAACAGTAATTTGTAACTGGCCAGACAGCTGTGTTGCTGGGTAGTTTGTTGCGCCACTTCTTCTTCAAAGCACTAGGAAGTGGTGAAGGGCGGGCGTTTTGAGGGACTGTCTTACGTAATTTTGACGTTCGGAAAGTACTGATTCTCAGCCTAATTTGAATAAATGACTATTGATTTTGAGTCGTACTTAATGATTATGTCTCTTAGTGGTTTTAGCAATATATTTGCGAGTGTAATTTTCTGTGGAACCATTTCATTGCTTCGGTTTTCTATACAGTCTTTGTTTACTGGTGCGTGGTATTGAAAATCTAAACGCCTGAATAAAGCCAAAGCTTTGTTTCTCCTTTACATTAAGATCTTACAATTCCCAGCTTATCTTATTCACCTCGCAATGCAAACTCTGTTAATTTAAAAAAGAACATTCTGCAACTCATTGTGTGAACTAAATGAGAACGGAAAGGAAAATATCTCGGTCGCAATTGTGTCTTCTAGGACGTAGATAGCAACTGGAAGTTATAGGCGCTCAACAAACTCCCAAGTATTAATTAAACTTTTAACTTAAACTGTCCTGCTAATTTATACTAATAGAATGTAACTTATAAAACCAATTATAAACTGAGAATTCTTGACTTCGATATTCATCTTGTTACGAAGTTTTTGGTGGAAACAATCTTCGTGTCCCGACAGGAATCGGATATCCACGACGTTTTTAGATGGTTGCTGAGTCTCTGCCCTTTATAAGTTACAATAACGCATCAGGAATCGATTTAGGTAGAATTCCCTTATATTGTAGGATATGGCCTTCGGCAGAAACGTATTCGTTTTTGTGAACGAAGAGGCAACAGCCATTCTTACTTATCTGTACTTCATATACAGCATGGAAACCACATATATGCAATAAATTATACCACATACTAGTTATCGCATTTTCTGATAAAATACAAAAAAATTAACAAAATCGGTCGCGAAAAAATCAGCTGTTCCCTACATTTTGACGAGTTATGCGAACACAAAATATCAAGGGAACACCTGATTTTTTTTTGTTCAGTTTTTGTATATCGTCAGAAAAGGCGATAACAAGTATTGGGTATAATTTTATTGCATATTGTATGTGGTTTCCATACTGTATATATTACATTAATATAATAAAGTTTAAGTTTCTTTGTTTTTAGGGTCCAGTACCTAAAAACAAACCAACTGTTTGTTGGTGCCAACGGAAGCCTAATAATAAGCGTCCGTCTGTCCGTCCAGCTATCTGTCAGCGGGCTATATCTCATGAACCGTAAAAGGCAGACAGTTGAATTTGTCACAGTGTGAAAATAATTTTTTTGCACTATTGCGGTATAAAGGGACCCTTGACAATTCAAAAGTGGCTGTAATTGGTTTATTTTAAGTTTGTTTCAGTTTGAGTTTGTAGTCTCCATACAAGAAACGTGTTTTTTTCAGCGTTTTTGGCCTTGTGGTACGGGACCCTTCGTGTGCGACTGCGACTCGCACTCGTTCGCTTTTTGTTTGTTTGTGCGCGCTAATCTCTGGAACTTCCAGACGGATTTGATTTTTATTTTGCATTTGATAACCCAATTCTCGAGCAACATCACGCTACAACACTAAGGAGTCGGGCAAAAAGAAAAAAAAACAGATAAAACGCTAAGCGAACTTCGTGTTCGCTTAGCGTTTTATCTGTTTTTTTTTTCTTTGTATGTGCGGGCGGGAAATGACGCTGTTATTTTAGTATATTGCGGTGTCTTACGATTTAGCGCGGGCAGAAGTTAGTAGTATTATAAATGTAAAGATGCCTTTACTTAATTTTGGGTACACTGGCGGACAAAATAGATGGGCCGTTTATTAGGCACTGGGCTGGGAGACATGTGCGTACAGACGTACATGTGCAAAATTAATTGTTATTTTTTAATTGTGGTGTAACTTTTGTTTTAATTTTATTTTTCACTAACAATAGGTTAAGGCAATACTAACACATTATGGATCCTGTAATCTGAAATAAAGAGAGTTATTATAATCTCAGCTGTCCGTATTTGGACATTTGGTACAGACGCCAGCACACCAAGCTACTCGAAACTTTTAAATATTCCCAATCAACTATAAACCTTGTCCTTTAGCGATAAAGTGGAAAATCTATTAAAGAAATTCAACAGATTGTAGTAGCTTGATGTGCGAAACTTAGTCAGAATATCGTTATATCGAATAGTGTTTTTTTTCCTAAACTAGTCCTTATATAAGGACTAGTCTTTTTTTTCCTACATTAAAACCTCACTAAATAGTAATATTTTGACAATTAAAATACTAACTTTTAAATTTTATAAAGAGATCAATAGAATTAACATAAAAGTATTATTAAAATCTCGATTATGATTGTAAATATATGCTATGTCAATCCCTAGTATTAGGTAGGATGACACTGAAAGCTCACTCCGCGCTCACTTCACCTGAGTTTTCACGGTGAGACGGTTACAGAATCGCACTGCAGATATTTACCACTAACATGATCCTCATGATACTGTCGTAACGTGGCCAAAGTAATAACAGTCGCACAGGTCGATCGATCAGGTTAAGCTACGCTTGCTGCGGTTGGTCCGTGGATGGGTGACCATCTTTACATACCGAGATCCTTCTGTGCCTTGGAAAGCACGTTAAGCCGTTGGTCCCGGCAGTCATTCGTAGAACTTAGACAGTCGTTACGGGTAGTCAGAAGCCTGAAAGTCTGACAACCAGTCTTACCAAGGGGTATCGTATTACCCAGTAATTGGGTTGTGGAGGTCAGATAGGCAGTCGCTCCATGTAAAATACTGGTATTCAGCTGTATCTGGTTAGACTGGAAGGCGATCCCAACATAGTTGAGAAAAGGCTAGGCAGATAATGAGTATATAGTATTTTCAGAATGTCGACTGGCAAGTTTTGTTGCACAACTTGGGTGTTTTGACAGTTTTAGCAAGAAAACTTGCAGTAGATTCTTCCGCAGTGCAAGTCCGTTGCAGGTAGCAACTTGCGCACACTTTGCTTGTGGAAAACGTGTATTAGAAGCGTAACGTAAGGTACTTTTCGTGATATAGCCCGTCAGTTGGCTTTTATTACGTCCCCAGCAAGAGATATTTATTAGACTTATTGTTTACTAGATACGGCAAAATTCTTACCTACATGGAATACTAAAAACCTCACACTGGAATCGCCATTCAACCTTCTTGAGCGTAGTGATTGTGGTAGCAAAAGTCGTTACTGGTGACTGCATCTGCAACAAATGATACATGACACAATCAAAATACGCTTGTACAAAGTAAAGGGATTTGAAGATTTTTATATGGAGCCTGGCATACCTACAGTCACGCCATTTTGTTTTTATTTTCAAAATGGCGGCCACGCATGAACCCTATTTAAATCGATAGCTGACAATTTTTGCTAGGTGCCACTATTTTTTGCACTTGTCGCCATTTTGTTTCGTCAATTGACATCCAAGTACTTAGAATATAAAAAGTTGAACGCGGTCTTAATTCACTTTGATTGTACGCCGTCATCCAAGTGCGCTTTGCTCAGTGTTTCCTCACTCAAAAAAAACGTCCAAATAGTCGTCATATCTACTTTGTTCGAGCGTCCTTTGATTGTGCCAACGCGGCTTTAGGAATTATTTACTAGATACGTCAAGCTAGCTACACGTAATTATAGTCACTGCATACTGGAATCGCCATTCATGCTTGTGATCGTGGTACCAAAACTCGTTAGCAGTATCGTACTTTCCACAATGCTCTGTGGCATCTACATGGATATTTATGTGTACAATATATTAGCAAATCGTGGGCCTGGCTCGGGGAAGCGAAACGTATTAATATGGTGTGTATGGGCTATTTTCTGTCGACCTGTCACTATTTATCCATTGTTACTGCTGTCTGTGGGTTGACAACACATTTGTACTTTCTGCTTTATAATAGGGAAAGCATATTATTTAATGTATGTTACAAACAAACGTCATTACTGTTTTCTATTTTGTAAAGTTCACTAGTGGCAAAAAGAAAGAAAACTGCTTTTATTGGCATTACAGCAAAAAATGCACCTTAAAACTATAAAAAACCCGAAAAAAAATATTATAAAGCCAAAACTGTCTCAGCTCAGCATAATGTCAGACGAGAACACAAGGTGTACCAATTTTTTTTTTTTTGTTGGAAATTATAAAAATAACTTCTCCCGTTGGAACAAACATGAATGCAGAGAGAGAGAGTGTTGCTAGACATACAAAATATTAAGCTTGATCACAATGTTGCAACTTAATAAATGACTTTGTAATCGATTACAATTAATCTTACTAAAATGAAAAATTATTGCAAATTGAGTAATAAATTGAAATAAAATTAAGTTTAAGTATAATGTTTATGTTGAATTTATTTTAACACGATTTATTTCATCAAGCAAACGTTCTTAGTTTCCGAGACTTTCAGCTTTCTTTATGTGACCCTAATTTATTGCTCTCGAGTCTACGAGTATAATGGCAGAATTTAACGATAGCATATTCTTACAGGAATTTTCCGGACACCATTTATATCATTAGTCCCAGATATGACCACTGGTACTGACAGGAAAGGAACTCATAGCTAAATACCGCCATACAATACAAGGGCCCAATCCGCCAATTTTCTTGTATATCAAATGAGAAAAGTAGCCCCGAATGAATACGGACCATAATAGCCGACCCTCGTTACTTTTAACATACAACTCAATCAGTAGTCACCCATTGGGAATAGTGCTGTATTGCTAACTGCATTGGTCGACGCGATAAAAATGATGGGCAGGAGACCTTTTGTTGCTGTAGTACTTTTAGTTTGAGATTGAATAAGAAACGTCATACATGTTTACTTTGAAGGGCAGGATAGTATTTTATTCCGGAATTCAATGAAAAGTGTATTACAACTATAATGATTTCAAAGGAAGACTGCGATAACGACCATGACCCAAATACAAACGTCCTGGAAATTAAAATCAGAAATGACATCTACGAAAAATTACTTGATAGCATGAACAAGTTTCAAAAACAACTTTCCTCTTAATCCGCTTAAGGAAAATGGGTGAAAAATCGTTCACAAGATAAAACCGCACAATGGTCCACTTGAAGGACTAAGTGCGGAAACCAAGCCAATAACATAGAGCACAGAATACCGCAAGACGGTTGTGACGTTGAATAAAACGATATTAAACTTTGTCCAATATTTGCACTTACATTTATAGGTAGGTATAGTTATAACCTCAATAAATCCCCATAGCCCTTTCCCAACTATGTTGTGGTCGGTTTCCAGTCAAACCGGATGTAGCTGATTACCAGTATTTTACATCAAGCGACTACCTATCTGATCCCTACAAACCACTAACTGGGTAATACGATACCCTTTGGAAAGTCAGGTTGTCAAACTTTTGGGCTTGTGACTGTCAAAGATCTACGAATGACAGCTGGATCAACGGCTTAACGTGCTTCCCGAGGCACAAAGGGGTCGTTCGTGGATGTGTGACCGTCCATTAGATATAGAGTGTAATGGATGGTCGCCCATCCACGAACCGACTGCGGCAAGTGTAGCTTAACCCTCTATTGACCCATGTGGCTGTTATTATTTAGCCACAAGCCATTCGAGCTGAGGTAACCTGTCAATATCAAAATCTAAGATGGAAATAAAACGAGAACAAAAAGGAATTAAGAAGAATAGAATAGCAGAAATTCCTAAAAATGTCATCGGCATCTATCATGCTGCGAGGGGAAGATAATTATTTCACGCATTCCGATCTTAATCCAGAGAAATGGATCTCAGTTGGATTCGTTCATCCGAGAAGCGAATGAAACTTATTTTTAATCATGGAACATTTTAGAAGAATTTTTCTGATTACATTTTTATTAAATTAGGCGTAAAATGAGAATGTTATACCAACTGTTATACTGTGGAATTTTTTCATAAACTACGAGGTTTCCAAGCATAAGCATGGATTTATTTATATAACAAATTGAGTTTTAGGTATGGTCAATTTTCACAATATCAAGACACATTTTACATGAGAAATACGCCTGTAAGGTCATATCTGCTGGTCCATTCTGTAAAAATCTCACAGTGAAAACTGAGGCGAAGTGAGCTTAAAGTAATGGCAGCTCTTTCTAAGTATCATGGTGACATTTATATAGAATAGATCAGAAGGCCAATTGAAAAACGTTCAAAATCTAGACGCAATCTCATCTCAGCGACAATCAATGTAAAAAACTTCTCAAATGTAGGGATATTAGGGGTATATTTAAATCACATATTGCCAATCCTTTTACACCTGCAGCCTGTGGGTCAGTTATTCGCAGCGGGCGTACAGCGACCTGCGTGTCCAATATAATAATGCACTCAGGGTACTGTTGGGGCTGCCATGGCGTTGAAGTGCGTCAGGGATGTTTGCTGAGGCGCGGGTGGATGGCTTTGCTGCTATCGTTAGGAAAAGATGCGCCTCCTTTCTCGCTCGCGTTCCTGGCAGTTCCAACACTATACTGGGTGTTTTTACTGATCGGTGGGAGTCCCCCATGCTGCAAAGGTGGGTGCGGCTCCATGTCGCAATTTAATTTTGTTGCCAATACTAACATTCGTTTTTTAAGTATATTGTTACTAACAAAATATGGACCTGGTCTGAAATAAATGATTATTATTATTATAACCTTTATTTAATTAAATAAATATAAATTATATTTTTAAATACATATTAGAATATAATAAATATAAAAACATTTAAAAATATAAAAAATAGTAGCCCACCGGTAACGGGAACAGGGTCCAAGCTACCGGCAGTCAGGGCTCCAGAGAGAGGAACCTCCTGACAATGCGAGCCGTGTCCAGAAGTACCGCTTTCTGAATCAAGCCCTTGATCCAGCTGCCTAACGAAAGCCTCCTCAGGTGTTGGTCGAGGCTTTTGGCTATTAATCCATTGGCTGTCACGACTATCGGCACAATGATCGCTGAGTCGATTATTATTATTTGACAGATTGAGACTGAGATCAGACTGTGAACGTTCTTAAAATTACGAGAGCTGCCCCTTGGCTGTCATTCCATCTGATGCTAGCGACTGACATTATTGACAGTTCACAATATACATACAACGTGTAACGTTAAATGCGCAAAACCTCAGACACCCCAACTGATTTTTAATTCATTTGACCTATTTCAGAGAGAAAATAAGTCATTAAAAAAAATGTAAAGGTTTTATGTGCTGTTTTAGTTTTACTGGTCATTCTGATCGTTTCTTGCGTCTGCGACGACGCTTTACTGAGGGAGGAGTCGTCACCGGGCCGCTGCGCCGCGCTCACATTGGCTTGCTTGACCTATTAATAAATAGACACGGCAACGTTTTTAGTGAAGATTTTTTGAAAAATGTGATCTATATTAAAAAGTGGTTCAATTAATTCTGCTCGTTATTCTGATCAAACTATTTTCAGGTTTTGCGCATTTAACGTTACACGTTGTATATGTATATATCAGCACTAATATATTTCCGTATACCTGAAGGTAAGATCACTAAATTAACACCCTTCTATAACTTCCAAAGACACCTCCATAATTGTTGTAATCTGTATAATGACGTAGTATCACAAAGTTCATAATGGTAAGTCCTCAGGAGCAGGCGTCGCCCGGGATTAGGGAAGCGCCGTTACTCCGCACTCCAACTTTTAATCCCACACATGAGGGTGAGAGTACTTTCTACAGATTTTTAGAGATGTGAAGTCTGAGGATTTTTTTGCTCGGTTCTGAGCACTTCTGGGTTTTCGCAATATAGCCGTAATTCATTTGACTTTGAGGTCTTAACCGCATGTGTTAATTTTATTTAAACACAAATGCTATACTATTTACACTAGGTACTAAATGAAATGACTAATTAACTAAGTTAACTTAGGCCCGGCGTCCACTGGCGGCACGGCATGGCATTTTTAGGCAACGAATAAAAATATAACTTAATCGTATGGAAATAAAGTTGAAATTTCAATGTTAACGGTTGTAAGTACAAAAAAAATACCGCGGTATGCTTAGGCATGACGTGTCGGCAGCCTTCGGTACGCTTCGGCATCCCTCGGAACGCTTTGGCAGTCTTCGGGATACCGCGGCAAGACAGCACACGCCCGAACCCCGCGGCCCCGCGCGTAGCTTCATTAGCAAGGACGCCTCGGCATGCCTAAGGACGCTTCGGTAAGCTTAAGGATGTCACGGCATACTTAAGGATGCCATGGCATTGTTACCGCCAGTGTGCGTTTACATGTAGGGATGCCGAAGGATTACCTGCCATGCCGAGCCGCCAATGTGCGCCAAGCCTTACGTGTCGAAGTACTCGTCCGTATCGCTGTCCTCCAGAAACGTGCCCAGAAGACTGGCAGCATTGCCACGTTGAATGTCTATACTAATTCTTTGGCCAAAGAATGATCCAGCTCTCTGGTCACGTGAAGTATTGACGAATCTGCGAGAAATTTTCTTAAAAAGGAGACGCGCACTCGGGCCCCATGATCCGAACGTTTCGACCCCAAACTGCTCAAAGCTGTAGTTACCTGTATGGTACAGTATTTTTACGGTATTTATATAGGGGAGGCCGGGGCTGGAAGTTCCCGGGGCACGTTGTTCCGACAGTAATAACTTTGTAAAGAAAAGAGGTAGCAATACACGAGAAGTGCGTCGTTTAAGCATCAGGTGACACGCCGCGCTGGCGGCCATCTTAGTTGCTCCGACGGCGGCGGAAGAGTGGCTGTGTGCACCGTGCTATTAGAACACCACGTGAGTAAATTTTTTCGTATTTAAACTTTTTGGTCTATTTTTATTGGCTTTATTATTGGCTGATTTATGTGCATCTTTCCAATTTTAGAGTGGCATTAGTTAGGTATCTTATAGCTTGAATGTTTTTTCAATTGAATTTTTTAATTTGCTAACATGACAGTTTTTATACAAAAATATAATTTGGGGCTACAAGTTCCCTCCTAAAGGGGCTGGTTGTTCCCCGGAACAACTTACCCCAATCGATCCATAAATGGTGAATCCTAAATGAGTCAGATGAAGAATTTAACGATGAATAAAAATAAAAGTTACCAAAGTTGATTACGACTGATTTAATGATAATTTGATAACTTCAAGATGATGAATAATATTGACGTTAGCAGTTTCATTTTGGTATTTGATTATAATTGTGAGTTTTGATCTCACTTATCATTAAATTTATTAATGAAACGTGTGCATGAAGGTTACCTGTTGTGTTATGTAGTTAAAATAAGTGCAGTTATGTTTGTGATAATTTTTTTAACTTGATAAATCTCTATTATAGTTGAATTAATAAAAGAAACATTTATCTGAAGATTTCCAGTTATATTTTGTTGTCTTTTTTTAAGTTCTGTTATGGAATTGCCAATATTTTTAGTTATAAAAAAGTTTTTATCTCGAGTATCCTTTCCAGTACGATTTTTTTGTATCCTTAAGTATGTAGGTCGTAAGATTTATAAGCTAATAGATCTCAATTTTTGTAAACCAATACAAAATGTGAATCTAGTTGTAGCTAGTAATGTTTTTTCGTTGTTTTTTAAAGTTTATAGCATTGCATAACAACTAAATAAATGAACCTAACTATAGAAATGATTTATTGTTTTATTTAACCAGAGAAACCATACATTATCCTTATACTTTATTAATATTATCTAAGTGGCACAATTTGCCCCACACATGGAACAACTCGCCCCAAAGTGGGGTTGAATGTTCCCTTCCGAAATTTTGCAAAAATATGCCTGTACAAAAAAAATATAGAGAAACTAGCAGAAATGATTTTACTATTACAGAGACCGATTAAGACTTTTTAATAAAATCTAATATCAATATTGAAATCTTATCATTTTCATCATAAATTTTCATGTTATTTGAAAATCGGAACTTTCAGCCCCGGCCTCCCCTATACAGTATTTTACCGCTTGTAGGTCTCCGCAGTCGCAGCAGCGGTGCCAGTATAGCCTGCCGTGCTAGGAACAAGAGATGGCAAAAGGGTATTAGATGATTTTGAATTTAACGTAGAAGAACATCTTTACATAGTGTATCTTTGCAATATTTGGGAGAGTCCTTCGACAAAGTGATTATAAACAATAAAACTGCATGTCGATTCTGTAAAAATCTCACCGTGAAAACTTCCGTGGAGCGAGTGAGCTGTCTGTGTCATCCCACTGATGCTAGGGATTGAATAAGCAAACATAATCGAGATTTCAATAATATTTTTTATTCTAATTCTATTCGTCATTTTAAATAATTTCAAAACTAGTATTTTAGTTGTGAAAACATGACTATTTTGTGGGGTCTTAAAATAAAATAGTAAAACAGAAATTTAGAATATCAATTTTCTGTTTTTCTTAGTCTAGTTCTTATATAAGGACTGTCGCTTGGACAATTACTAGTATCAGGTGCGATGATACTGACAGCTCACTCCACGCTCACTTCATCTATGTTTTCACGGTGAGATGGTTACAGAATTGCACTGCTGATCAAGTTACATAAAATAGGAGAGTTAAAAGAGCAGTCATCTTTGCACTGCTATGGCATTATTTTTCCTTTGTTTGACCAAAGGTCACTCGGGTCAATAATACAAATATAATAAAATATACGCTAACAAGTAACAACATCATCAATCCGTTTCTCATCCAATATACACGGGTTACAATAAATCTTATCCGTGTCACATCACTGATAACGTAACATAAATTATTTGCAAAAATTACGTTGAAATCCGATTTGGAATCCCAGAAAGCGAGTGTCGAATTCGGATATATTATAATTTATGATATTCGTCACATGTGACTGATATTATTTTAGGGAAGTTTTAAGAACGAAGGATTATATTTATGTATTGGATTGGGAAACATTTCTGTATTTGAGAATGATAGGTGAAGAACGCGTTTAGCGTTTTACTAGTTATTATTTATGTCTGTGATCGTATTACTGGATTTTCAATACACACAGTGGCCTCCAAAAGTTAGTTGACATTTTTCCACTTCAGCTGTAATGCCACATTATGATTTCAAATAAAAAAAATAATCAGGCACTCCTTTTTTATGATGATAAGTAGTAAGGTAGTTGAATAAGTAAAAAAAAACATTATAGCAGTACCAACATTTGGAGCACTAGAAGTTTAAATCATAATTTGGTGTGTCACCTCTGAAGTTGAAAAATGTCAACTAAAGTTTGGAGGCCACAGTATATATCAATGTCAATTTAACTAAACAAAAGAGGAATAGGAAAATAAATCTCGGTTTTGTAGGCTCCAGACTAGGATTTATTTGAAACATTTCTTTGTGATACTTGTCGACAGTTCGCATTTTGTATCAAAGCCTTGTGATAAATTCAAATTATATTTAATTTATTCTCTGTTCACAAACAATGACACTCACTATATCGATGGTTAAGAATCAATAGTGTCTATCTCAATAAAGTTAACTTAACAGGAGTTAAAAAAAAATAAGATTTCTCGGCTTTGAATAGAAAGATACTTGAAATGTTTATATATGTAAAAATAGCAAAAATATGCTGAAATACGATAGATATACTTGGAGATTAAACGAACTTACCTGAAGTGAAGTTCTATCCAAATTATACGAGTTGCTTCGTCCGAAGAGATTAAGATAACAATGTAGTAATACGTCTAGGGTATCGCCTTTCATCCACTAAGTTTGAATATTTTTTTTTTTTTTTTTGTCGGTACTTTGTCTTCCTGATAGTTATGCCTGTACCGCCACTCATTTAGTTGAAAGCCTGGAACCTTTTTTAATATTTCACTTTAGGTATGGGGTTCATAGGGTTGGGAGGGAACTAATCTCTTCGGACGAAGCAACTCGTATAATTTGGATAGAACTTCACTTCAGGTAAGTTCGTTTAATCTCCAATTATACTTCGTTGCTTCGTCCTTCGAGATTAAGATAACAATGTAGATTTTGAAAGATGGTGAAATATTAAAACACTGAATTTTTATACTTAGGTACATGTATATTAATCAAACCTTACAAGTAATAAAGTAATTAAATTGTAGTTTTTCTTTAATTAGGGGTAGATAAATTTAAGTTATTAATTTTAAGTAATTAAATCTAACATCGATCAGAGGTTAGGATTGATAAGGCAAATTGATCAGTTTGTTCACATTGAATGTCTCTATGATAATATCTAGCGAAAACATGGAGCTACCACTCCACCCAGCTGCTTTTCGTATCGTGTCAATATTGACACCAGCTCTATGAGCAGCTGAGGTGGCTGCGTGTCTGGTGGAGTGGGCAGAAAATACTGAAGTGTCAATTCCGCTAATTGATAATATATCTTTTATCCACCGACTGATGGTATTTGTGGTTACTGATTTTTGTGGTTTTTTAATACTTATAAAAAGGCTATTGGCATTGTTTCTCAAATGTTTTGTCCTATCAATATATTCTATAAGAGCCTCAGCGGGACATATTTCCGGTCGATCTTTGTAAAATGGAATATTTAAACAAGGTTGAGATAAACCAGGTCGAGATGTTTTTAACAAATCGTTTATCTTGATCAATATAAGATTATCAGTGACGTTCATATTTTCTAATTTGATTTTGCTAATGGTTTGCACCCTGTGTGCAGTTACAAGTATGAGCAAAGTTACGGCCTTTTTGGTTAAATGTTCGAAACTTAAATTATTATTTGGGTACCATTTTGATAAGAATTCTAAAACTATTGACGGGTCCCAAGTGATATTATATTTTGGGGCTGGAGGACGAAGTCTGTAAAAACCTTTGAATAGCCTAGCAACGCGATCATCAGACCCTACTCTCGATCCTAAGATCAAAGACAGAGCGGAGCGATGACTGTTTAAAGATCCGTATTGTAAGCCGGAATGAAATAACTCAGTGAGAAAATACATAATCATCGGAATTGACGCCTCATGTATTTTGATATTGTGAGTCTTACAAAAGTTTACCCAACGTCGAATGGCAACGTCATATTGTTTTATTGACCTTTCAGATAAAAAGCTATCATAATATCTAAAGATGATGGTGGTACTCCTCTGTTTCGTAACGCCGTCCTGATAACTTCCCTGCAATCAACGTGAGCTTGGGGACACTGTTGGAAATAGACAATAACACTTTATCAGAGGGTCTAAACTGAACTAATTCTGAACAGAGAAGTTTTTGATAAAGTGGAAACCAGGGTTGCGTGGGCCAAAATGGAACCACAACAATACCCTCCGCCTGGTCGTATATAAGTTTTCTTAATACTTTTAATATAACCGCAAAAGGAGGAAATGCGTAGAAACAAAGATTTGACCAATTTAAAGTAAAAGCATTCACAGCGCATGCTCCTGGGTCTCTATTCCATGAGACGTACTTAACACATTTGTTATTCAACCTTGATGCGAAAAGATCAATTTTTGGTTGCCCAAAGGCTCTCACAATCTTTTCAAAAGCATGATCTTTAATCTCCCATTCGGTATCGGGGTGAGATTTTCTAGACTCAGCATCTGCTATTTCGTTATCTTCCGAGCTTATGTATGAAGCGAATACAAATATACCACGAGCTTCACACCACTGCCACAAAGATTTTGTGATTTCAGTTAAATGTGGAAATCTTACTCCACCCATACGGTTGATATACGAAATAGCAGTTGTGTTGTCAACGCGTAGTAACACCTGACAATTTTTTAATCCTTTTGCGAATGTTTGTAAGCCCAAGAAAGCAGCCAGGAGTTCTAGACAGTTAATATGTTTGTTAGACTCTGTGTTACTCCACTGGCCACTGGCGGTCTCCGCACCGCATGCTGCCCCCCACCCTTTTTTGCTAGCGTCTGAAAATATTTCTAGACAGTAGCTGTCCCGTCTAATAGGATTCACTGCGGTATCAATAGATTTTAACCACCAGGAAAAATCGTCCTGCAAATACTGTGGTAAAGACATGTGGCTATCATAATTACTCGTTTTACACAATGCAAGGTATTTGCATCTTTCCATCTGCTTGGTGTAAAGCCAACCGTACTGAATCGCGGGGCAGGACGAAGTGAGGAGGCCTACCAAGCGAGCAAACTGTCTTATTTTACAACGAGATTTCAATTGAAACGATTGTAACTCTTGTTTAATTAGATTTCGTTTTTCCTTAGGAAGGCTAACATGAAATTCTTTTGTATCTATCACAAAACCAAGGTATTTGCAAATATTACTCGGAATCATACAACTTTTTTTAATGTTAATTATGAATCCTAAGGACTCTAAAATATGTTTTGTCTGTAAAATATTATCTAAGCAATCTTGATAATTATTAGAAATGATACAAATGTCATCTAAGTAGATAGATGACAGATAACCTAATGATCTCAGTAAACAAATTACCGGTTTTAATAGCTTTGTGAACACAAATGGAGCTGTGTTTAAACCAAACGGCAAAACATTGAATTGGTAAATTTGACCCTCGTACCTAAATCGTAGGTACTTTCTATACGTCGGGTGTATAGGTACTAGAAAATACGCATCCTTTAAATCAAAGGTGGCCATGAAACTGTTTCTTGATACTAATTTTAATGTTGTTCTTAGATCTTCAATTTTGAAATGTTCTGTTACGATGTACTTGTTTAGAGACTTTAAGTTTAAAATAAATCTGTTTTTGCCATTGGGTTTTTTAATCAGGAAATAACTAGAAAGAAACTGTCCTTCACATGGTTCACAATGTGAAATAGCACCACTGTTTAGAAGGTCAGTGATGGCCACCTTGTATTTAAAGGACTCACATGAAGTTAATGCAGGTAAACTTGGTTCGTGTAACTGATAGACAGGTTTAGTAAACGGTATCTTGTAACCTCTTATCCACGATAATACAACGAGGTCATTAGTTATCAATTGCCATTGATCATAAAAGTAGGATAACCGACCTGCAAAACGTACCAGGTCTAGCGCCGCGGGGCTTGGCGCTGCTGCAAGCGCGGCTGCTGTCGCGGCTGCTGCTGCACCGGTCGCGGGCGCGGCGCCGGCGCTGTTCTCCTCGCTGTTCCCGCTTGCCGCGCTGTCGGGAACGGAGGCGTCTGGTTTAAAGTCTGGACAGGGGCCTGTCTCGGTCTCTGCGCTGGTGCAGGTCTTCGAACCTGTGTGTTTATTTTAATCTCAGCGCCTGATTTTGATATAGCTTTTGCAGCTTTTAGAGTATCGGTCAGATGTTCGCCAAATAGAAACTTATCGATTTCTGTATTGAACAGTAGGCTTAGCCAAGTTGACAATCTACAAGCGATAACGCTAGTAGAAAACTAATCAAATGTATAGGAATGACATCATCTCAACGTTAAGTCACGTGGTCAGAACAAACGAATAGAAAATTCGTAGCCATGTTTACTCGTTCAAAATTGTAGAATGAAATGTAATCGTTTCTACAACGTTGATCGCTACATCCCATACAAATGGTAGCCATGTTACAATTTTGACAAGCGCTAACGAAACGATATCGAAGTTTTTGAACGATAGCTTAGCGATCGCCGAGACCCAAGAGTTAACGATAAACAAATGACGCCTATTATGATACAGCTGTGTTAGTGTGTTAAGACCGAGAATTATAAATATTTATCGAACTAATATTATAAATGTGAAAGTTTGTATGTTTGGATGTTTGGATGTTTGTTACTCAATCACGCAAAAACGACTGAACGGATTTGGATGAAATTTGGCATGCATGTAGCCTGTGACATGGAAAAGAACATAGGCTACCTTTTATCCCTATTCCTTTTATGGGGATAGTCTTAGGTAAAAACGTCTTATACCCACGGGAAAACACGTTTAACATTTCCCAATGACCACGCGGGCGAAGCTGCGGGCAACAGCTAGTTTACCATAATTTTGGACTATATTTGCCATCTAGCATTTAAAATGCATACTTTAAATATGTTGTGGTGCGCTAATAATGAAGTGTGGCTTAGGCGCCAAAAAAGAGACATAAATCGTCAGTGCTCGGAGACAATAATCCAAGGAAGAGCCATGCTGAGATGTTTATTGAATAGGTTATAAGTAAGATTATTTTAAGCTTTAATGAAATTTTATTTACATTCCCTAGTTATAAATAATAATTGAATTAAAATATTTAATTGATCATATAAATATGAATAATAAGTTATTGATAGTATTTTGAAAATGTCTAGTTAATTTTATGTTCAATGTAATGTAATTAGATATTATATTATTAATAAAACAGCTTTATTATTACAAATAAGTTTATTATTGTTTTTATTAAAAACACTAACATTCAAGATGTGGTAGTGGCGTGCACGGTAAGAAGTAAGGATTTTTCAGTTATTCAATACTTTGTATTTACAATTCACTCAATAACTACATTTTAGGTATTTTTTGTTACTTTACATAAAAAAACAATTACCTACAGTTACTGTACATAAATATTGGTTTCATTCTTACATTTCAAGTGTAAATTAAAATAGGTTTTGTTTTAATATTACAAAAATATCAATTATTATACTATTAAGAGTATAATAATTTACGATTTTTGCAATTTGCAGCTCAGTGTCTGGGTGTACGTTGATCAAAATATAATTCGCGACTGTAACAAATACGTATTTACAGAATTATAATCATTAGAATAAGTAATACAACTTCTTAAGTTAGTATAATCCTAAATGTCAAGATTTCGCGAATAAGGGATCTGTCGAAGGTAGTGATGATGGTCTCAACTGTGGTAAAATTTCTATCAAATTGTCTACAGTAGCAGCTAAAGGACTTCAAATAAGATTTAGCCTTTCTTCCATTCCAATTCTTCTCGATTCCAATCGCAACCTTTCCATCTCCCTATCGTGATATTTTTTTTCCCAGTCTGCCTCTAGTTGTAGCCGGCGATGCTCGACAGCCACGAACTTGCTCGTGGCTCGTTCGAGGGGCGTTTGTATTCGCCGTGTGCGCGCTCGAAGCAGCCCACAGCGCCACTGCGTGGATGTGGTGGGCGACGGGCTAGCCCGATGCCGTCGCCGCTACGGAGCCGCCCGTGACGTGGACGTGGTAGGCGACGTCGCTGACGGCGTCGGCGCGGACGCAATGCCGGGCGTCGTCGTTAGCACTGGTGGTGGAGGATGGCATGGAAGTTCTCCAGCGGGAGTAGGTGGCAGTGAAGGACAGGCGAGATGCTGGTGTTGCTGAGAATAAATAATTACAGTCATATATTAAAATGTGCTCAAATGAATTATTTAGCCAAAACATTGAATATTAAAAAAAAAAAATTAAATGTACCTTGTATATAACCAGAAGGAATGAAATCCAACATAATTGCATCTGTGGCAGAAAGGGATGGGCAGGCAATATGTACAGAATCTCTGGTCGGTGGTGATAGAGAGTTTAGCTGTGATGGTGGCGCCTGAAAAATATGTGGAATTTAAATTAGAAAAAATACACTTCAGACAAGCAACGAAAAACTGATATCAAAGCCTCTCCAATTCCAGCTTGACCAATGACAGCAGTCAAACCCATTATGCCCAACACTCTCCCTTCTGAACCAATTAGAGTTTGTTTGCTGCTTGGACTACTACCAGTACCAGAAGCCTCACAACATCTTCCCAAGGCTTTTTTCTTTCTTTTAGTTTTCCAATCTGCCCACACTTGAACTTAAACATTCATGCATGTTTTCATCAATCATTTTCTAGTACCTATATGAAGTAAACTGATTGTTGTATGTACTTCATCTTGTAGAATACTAAATGTTAATAATAAGAAACCAAATAATATTTTACAGTGGTTTGTGTGAGAGTCTTACATTCTTCCATTTGTCCAATGGCTGTATTACTCCTCCAGCAAGGGAGTTTAGTAACTCTCCCAGTTCCTGCCATAGTCGGTCAGCTTTTATTCGGCCTTGGGGCCTTGCTGGGGCCTCGTTAATTCGCCATTTATTTATTTATTTTTATAGCAATTGCTTGCTGCACTTACAGTCAACACCAAAGCGCGCAGCAAGCCAACAACATAAGATTTAACTAAAAACAAAACTATTTCAGAGAAACAAAGGGTCTATTGATTAAATAGAGTCAAACACAATTGTTTTGTTTGTTTCTTACGTATTAGTTCATGTCGCATATCACGTCATTGTTTACGTTTCAAACTTTCAAGTATGATAGATTATCAAATAACAAAGGAAGATATTTACGAAATAACTCATAATTGACGTACCTTTCCATGAATTCCAATAAAACTGCGAACTGTTTTGGGCTTGCTCAAGATCTAGATTCCATCCTATAAAAGTTATCACTTCATTTAAGGTATCTTTCATTCATATGCAGAATCATATCATAACATTTCGAGACACAGTAATGTTTAAAATTACATTCCAAACTGTGATTTAATAATAAACCAAATATAAGAAGAACTTTACCTTATTTCGCTTACTTTCTAAACTTTATTTGCCCGCGCACTAAGTACACAGTCTGACTTCGACTTAATTTGACTTTTGTAATAACGCTCACCATAGACTAAAGTATAGGTTTTTTCTAGAGACGTTGACGAATGAGCGTTCTACTCAGTCGTGTCAACATGGCTACCAACTTATCGTTTTCTAAGATCGCTTACGCCGAGGCGTTAACGATTGTAGAAAGAGATTCGATACGAAACGTTTGTAACTTGGCTAGGCCCGCAGTTGATCTTTTATATCTTTCTTGATTGTAGAACATATAAAACTGCGCCGTGTCATGGACTCGCTGTGTTGTGAGTCACACATCAGTCGACTGGCTTCGATCAGTAATTTTATTACCGACTGATCTTTATAACCTGCAGAAAAGAGTATGCTTAGGGCTTCACTTATACAAGATATACTTGCTGCGACCTGCACCTGCTTATTCTCTAAAGCTTTGTCTTTTTTTTATTAGCATCTCCGATAAGGCGGCCTTTATCTCTGGATTTAACTTGGGTGCATCAATCTTTGTGCAGTTTTTTGGAACCAGATGCTTATCAAGCAGCTCCTTTCTAGCATCCTTGGTCAAGCCTGTTGTTGCGATGTGTTCCCAGCGAGCAGATAACTCGCATCTAATGTCTGGTCCATATTTTTTATCCTTTGATGGAGTTTCGCCCAAGAGATTCAGAATCTCTTCGTCCAGCTCAGGAAGCGTTACTTCAACAGGTAGTTCCGATTCCCCTGCCTGTACTGCTTCTGTAGCAGGAACATCATGTATCGTCGAGGTGGACGTACCCGGTTGTGGCTCATCTGAGTCAATAATCGGAGATGACGCGACATCACCTTGAACTTCCATTTCAGTTGGAATAGAAAATGTACCAAATGTAGGTATCGGATAGAAAATAGCGCGGTGATAGTCCTCAAAACTATCCACAACACCAAGTTTATAATCCATACCGATATTCAGAATTACGAAATCGAGTGATAACATTTTGTTATGTAGGTACGTGAATATGATCACAACTACCAATGTTCCTAGTATACAACTAGTGGTTTTAGAGCGGCGATAGTCCTTAAAACTACCCACAACACTATGTTTTAGTCCGTACGGATATAAAATGCAATTATTATTAAGTAGGTCATTAACTAAAGTGAAGGCAACATTCCTTTCAAATGTACACAATCACTAGTAGTATATACCCAATGAATTGGGAATCCAAAATTATGTGAAGGTAACATCCCCATAAGATGTACACAACACTATTTAAGATAATATGACATCATGTCAGATTATGATACGGATATAGTCCGAAAAACTATTCACAATATCTTCCGTTTGTAAAAATAACACTTCAGCTTACCTTCATGGTCCGATAGTACCGGCGACATAATAATATTCGTCGACGAGCTACTACTCTCGGAACAACTTCGAACACGCGACCTTCTGTCGCGTTTATTAAGTTTCCTTTCGAGTTTTCGAATCTTCTTTCTTAAATAATCACTGTCGTCGTTTTTGTGACTACGTTTTGGCATCTTTTTGCACAATTCAAATGAAACGAAGAAAATAACGTGGTGATCGGCGACGCACTAAAACGCGAATGAGTGGCGGTACAGGCATAACTATCAGGAAGACAAAGTACCGACAAAAAAAAAAAAAAAAAAAAAATATTCAAACTTAGTGGATGAAAGGCGATACCCTAGACGTATTACTACATTGTTATCTTAATCTCGAAGGACGAAGCAACGAAGTATAATAGAATTAGGTTAAGATTGGCCTATTTACAATTAACGTGAGTTAGCTGTTTTAAATCTACCTGCATCAAAAAGTGAAAAACGTAAAAACACTGAGATAGACACTATTGGTTCTTAACCGTCGATATTATCATTATTTCAATGAAATGTTGTGACGGCTCCCACATTGAACTGCTGCAAGAATCGACTGCACAGATTAAGTATCTCCAAGCTATTAAAATTTTATCACACGCATCAGATGATTAGCTGCTAGTGTCATCATCTGCCTAGCCTTTTCCCAACTATGTTGGAGTCGGCTTCCAGTCTAACCAGATGAAGCTGAATACCAGTATTTTACATGGAGCGACCGCCTATCTGACCTTCACAACCCAGGTAATGTGTAATACGATACTCACTGGTAAGACTGGTTCTTAGACATTCGGGCTTCTGACTACCCGTAGCGACTGTTAAAGATCTACGAATGATAGCCGGGACCAACGGCTTAACGTGCTTTCCGAGGCACGGAGGGGTCTCGGTATGTAAAGATGGTCACCCATCCACAGACCAACCGCGGCAAGCGTAGCTTAACCTGATCGATGGACCCCTGCGGCTGTTAGTACTTAGCCACAAGCTCCTCTTTGCTATTAAATTAGCTGCTAGTGTATCTAACCAAATACACTGGGCCGAAAAGAAAGCGGGTCGGTAACAAAAACCTCAATAACTTCCAAAGTATTGAAGCTAGAGGTTTATGAAATAAATACAGTATTATAGGCAATTTTATAGTGCCTAAATCAATGTCATACAAGTTTAAGATTATGAAGTTTATTTTGAACAAGAGTACCTAAATTAAGTAAAAACGAGCATTTTCACTAAATTTCGAAAAATGTGCTACCGTTTAAAATATGCAATTTTTACACATTTTAGTATTTTGTATTGCCACCACGAGCTGTTAATACAGCTGTTATCCGGTTTGGCATGCTTTCCACCAGATTTCTCAGCCAACGCTGAGGAATATTCTCCCGTTCATCTATCAGTGCTTCTTTCATTTCACGAAGCGTGATTTCAGAGGAATTTCGCTGGCGTACACGTCGTCCCAGTTCGTCCCAGGTATGCTCGATGGAGTTCAAGTCTAGGCTGCCTTCTGGGCACTCCATGCGTGTGATAGTGACATCTTCAAGGTAGACAAACACTATCCGAGCTAGTACCAATATTACTTTTCCATCAATTTATATGTACTTTTCGAGTCTAACTTATGACATAAGTATGTGAAGGAAAAAACATGACGAGGAAACTTGGATTTATCGAAACCAATATTATAAAGAGAAAAGATTTGATTTTTGTATGTTTCTTTGTTACCATTTCACAGTAATTTATTCATTTTAACGAATTAATTAATTTCTCTCTTTCAGTCGTCAGTAATTTGACTTTCAAAAGACGAAGATAAAGCGTTGTTTACCTATACAAACAATATCAAAAAGGGGTAAAACGGCTAAACTGATTTGGATGAAATTTGGCACATGGTTAGGCCATGCCAAATTTCCAGGTCAGGACATACGATACTTTTTATCCCGATATTCCCACGGGATCGAGACTTATGATAGTGAAACCGCGGGGCGCAGTCAGTAGTTAAGGGCCTTACTCTCGTTTAGTACCGTAACACGGTCACTTTATGAAGCCTACTCCTCATTAACGGCTTGGTTAGAAGATCTGAAAAAAATATATGTTTGCCATAGATTCATGAACAACATTTTTGAAGCAGGATTTTTTTCTAAGGCTAATACTTTTGCCAGAAAAAAAAGTCTTTTGCCAAAAGTCTTTTGCCAAAAAAAAGTCTGAAATCGCCAACCCGTCTTGAGCAAGCGTGGTGATCAATGCTCGCGCCTTCTCTGTCTGAGAAGAGGCCTTTGCCCTCCAGTGGGGAAAAGGCTTGTATTATTATTAACCCAGCGGCATTTAGGTTGGGTCAAAATTACCCCGTTGGCTTACAATTTCCAATATTTTTAAAAGTACGCGTGCGACGTTGCCGTTCTGTGCAGTATCTGGAGCCAATATTGTACATTTTGTTATTGTAATTTTTTAAAGTCATTTTAAAAGTTGATTAAACTCAATTAAACGTTTCTGAATTATTATATTTCTGTTTTATTATCAAAACCAGAATACCTTTATACTGAAATAATGACACAGTTTACGAATTTACTTAAAAATTATGGAAATACGATGTATTAAATATATGGGTAATATTGACACACCTCAACGTCCATGTATCTATTTCCTACCATAATGACGCCGGGTTAAACTATGATCCTTTATGAAGACAAGAATTAGGTACGACGTTGTAAATTACAAGTCGTTCCTTTTAAGGCTAAGGGCAGACTGTCCTGACGTTTTAAGCCAATAAATGTGGTCTCGGGTCTAGTTCAAGTCATTAATCACAGGATACAAGTGTTTTTCAGTTCTTTGGTAACAAAAAAGAATAATGTACTTTTTGAAAAATGTACCCATTGTTTACTCAACACGAGATCGCTAGTTTTTTTTTACATATCAAGTGAAATTGATTAAAAAAATAAAGTTTTAAGTACATACTCAAAATAAATTATTTATTAAGTATTTACATAGTTTCCAAAGCTAACAGTCCTAAAATAATAATAATAATATGTACAAGTATATAAAAAGGTGGGCAAATAATCAAAGGGCATCAAAAAATTCGTCCGTATCACTGTCAATAGGAAACGTGCCCAAAAGGTTTGCAGCATTGCGACGTTGTATGGCAATGCCGATTCTTTGGCCCAAAACTAGTAAAAAAAAAAAAAAGATTTTTTTGTTTAATTTTTCAGTTCATGTCTGTTTGAATGATATGTGGTAGGTATGTTTTTTTTTTTATAAAGTTATAACGCGAAGCTATTTCTAACCGCTCCCGCCACAATCCACGCGCTTCAGGCGGAAACGCCTCTTGTTCCCGCCCGGCCAATGAGAGCGATTCGAAGCTTCTAGAACATTCTAGAAGCTTCCTTAAAAAAAAAATTCGACGGCCAGACTTGGAGAGGCCTATGTCCAGCAGTGGACTGCGATAGGTGGAGTTGATTGACTGATTACCTTGTTTTCTGAGAGTCGAGGGGATCTAGAGTTCGGCTTATAATTTTAAACAAATTATGCGGTTGTGAACTATCAGTACCGCTAATTAGTAAATTGAGGTTGCCATTTAAGCGGTATCACGGGTCGTTGGAACGCTACAATTATCCAAAGGGCCACCAAGAATGTAATAAAATGGACAATATCACCGAGAGTATCTCGACTATCCTCTTGTAAGATAATAATATTATACAGTTATTGCGACGATATAAGTTGAGATACTTTTATTATTATTCTATTTCCAGTCCCACCATATAAAGTTGTGAATGAAGATTGCTTCGTAATCTCCAATAAACAGATTCGGGGCAGTTGGGGAATAAGTATAAATATAAGTTCCTACATTTGGGACAATGCTGCTGTCTTACCTAGGAATTTAATAAGGGAATAAACTATTTTTTAAATCATGAGCGTGACAGATCTGCTTTATCATCATAAATTCCTTGTCTGAGCCACTAAACCACTACGCTTGGCCAACACGTCTTGATCGTGGAATGATGTGATATTTAGAAGATGGTGCTGCACATTATCTGAGCATCCATTAAACACTTTTAACTACACCAACAGGAATCCACCGCCAGAAAAACGACACAACAATATTCAAATTACGACTAAAAATCGCACCATTCTAAACTACGTATCGGGTATGTGTCCACGTTTAGACACTTCACAAGATAAATGATTGTGTATCCAAAGCTTTACAATGTAAGGGTCTGTTCCATACATCACTCTGTTTACTCTAAGCTCCGCTCCTATTACTGCATAGTTTTTCATAGCCAGGTTTCGCCGTTCTAAGGCATTAATGGGCTATTATGTGCCATAATGCTGCTCTAAATTGACGGCATACGTGTAAAACGGCTCGACGAAGGCTTACTTACGTTTATCGCGCGTCTCCATTAATTCCTTGTCGAATAAACGCGAAGTCACCTGGCGGCCTTTAAAATTTCCTTTCATGGTTTTGAGGACGCTTTGTAAGCGCTTGGTTTACGTGGTTCACTAATAATTGAGGAGCCTTCGTGAGTATACTTTTAAAATGAATGTTAAATGCGATATGAGGGATCTTTCTTGAAAAATTGAGGTATGTAAAAGCTTGTCATGCTACTTGCCACCGTTGAATAAATCGATCGGTATGGGACATTTTGAATTGGTGCCCTGTGCTTAATTAAAACCCTTGCCATAAAATGACATTTGTTAATCATCTTCTTGTTGATAGTGGTTATTGTCACTGACTATCCAACTTAATTTCTTATTACTCTTCCTTTTCTTCTTTGGCCTCGTATTTTCCCCCTGTGCAGGGTCGGCTTTCCCCATCATTCGCCGCCATTTATTTCGGTCTTGTGCATCATCTTCCGTAAGTCCTATCTCCCTTATGTTCTTTTGTACCTACGTCATCCATGTGGTTTGAGGTCTTCTTCTTAACATTTTTTTTTTTCATTTTCATTTCTTATTACTAAACTCCTTAATTAAGAGGATCACCATTTCTAATCTGCAAAACTGGTAGATTTTTCATGATACGATGAGACCAATTCACACTCACACTCTCACACATTTCACAGTCCCCAAAAACAAACCTGGCATCGGCAAAAAACAGTGAAATAAAACACATGCATGTTGGCAGACGTTTTTGCCGATTCCAGCTGCCGGTCGAGCGAACGAAATGGGGCATTTCATTTATCAGATTTCGCTTGTAGCCTGAGAGCGTGTGTTTTTCATCGGGTCCATACTGGCCCACAGCTCTCTATGAATTGCCAATAAAGTGACAGAGGTACAGGCCCCGCCAAATGTCGCCTGCAGACGGTTCTAAAATTTTCAACCCCTATCTAATATCGGAAAACATTGGAGTTTATGATTGTTGTGTCTGACTGTTATTGTATAGGTTGTCCGGGAATTTTATGTTGTTTGGTTTTAATAAAACGTTTTATCTAGTAGTTGGCATTGAAAAAAAAAAAAATAATATGTGGATACATTACAATGTATCCACATATTATTTTTTTTTTTTTTTTTTTTTTTTTTACCTACAGGTAGTTTTAGGGTTTGGAATGGACACGGTGAAAAATGAATAAAATTATTCGCTCGATATTAGAAACAATATTCTATTTGTTAATTTTATCAAATGTTGCATGAGTAGTAAAAATTGATAGCACACTTAAGTTGGAAATCTGTTTTCGCGCCTTATACGGATTTATATAGTTCCATTACGTTTAGTTCTTTCTATGTAACTTTCTTGTTACCAGTTTGTATAAACTCAAACTCAAACTCAAAGCATTTATTTCAAGTAAACCAATTACAGGCACTTTTGACCTGTCAAGGGGTCGGTCAGTCAGAAAGATGAAGCTAGTTGCCCATTCCAAAGCGTAGTAGGTACCTGTGGAGAAGAACGGGCAAGAAACTCCACATAATCTCTACAAGACCAATTTTAACGTCGTTATTTTCTTTTTAACTTAACTGCAAAGCTTTATCCAAAAGACATCACATTTGTGTCTGGTTTTCTGGTTTGGTTTGTATTTACTCCTCAATTTTAATGATTGCACCTACTACTGTTTTTCTCTGCATCACCCAAAGGTTGACTTCTAGAAAATGCCTATGGAATTAAGTCCGCCTCTGTACATTTATGTGCTTGAAGTATTAAAATAAATAATAAATAAATAAATAAACAAACAAAATACGTAATGCTGAAAAGTATCACGAATGGCGTAATAATATTTCGTCCACATAGTGCTCTATTGCAAACAAGGCCTTTTTAAGGCACTCATAATAAGTCCACATTATCTTTTAATTTTCCAGATATTTTCTTCCCAGACACGTGCAGCTTTTTACCCGGAAGAATCCACGAACATAAATTAAACATGAAACATAATCAATATACACTTCCTATTCTGTGCCATCCCTACCGGCTCGTGGTTTGAATGTTAACTAGCCCTCATAAACACGTATTTACTAATAAGACAAAACAGGGAATTTACTGTTGACGGAAGACATAACTGTTAATCTTTTATTGGCATTATCACAGCATATTATTATGATTATGAATGAAGCTCACAATAAATTATGGTTTCAAGTAATACAATTAAAATTAAGGGGGTAGAGAATGTTTTTGTCTCATTCTGGATTAATAAAGTTTGGTGTCCCACAGGGTAGCGTCCTTGGGCCACTTCTTTTCATAATCTATATGAATGATCTGCCAAAGGTGACTCTAAGGTTTATTACTTGATAACCAACTTAACTTGAAGGCCCACATAAAAGACCTAAGTAAGAAAATAAATAAATCAGCATACGCACTTTTCCAAATTGCTAGAAAAATAAATATGGATACGTTACTAGTTGCATATCACGGCTTAGTAGCCTCAATTTTGCGATATGGTACTATTTTTTGGGGCAATTCTACTGATAAACATATCATTATTGCGGCACAAAAAGATGCATAAGATCAATGTGTGGTCTGACAATTGATGATAGCTGTTTACCATTCTTTAAATCGCTGAAAATACTACCTTACCCTAATTATATCTTTTTGAAATTGGTGTTTTCGTCAAAACAAAGATGGGGTTATTCGAACAAGTGTCAACGTTACGAGATGTTGCGGTTTGTAGCCAACGAGATGCTGCGATTCGTAGCCAATACGCAAACTCTTTAAGCAATCAGCGTTGTAAGACTACCTTAGTGAGATAGAGCGTATTAGGCATGAAAAAATTGAATGTTACACAGTCAAAAAAAATGAAACTGTTATTAATTGAAAAATGTTATTATACGACTGCTGAATTTCTGAATAGTAAATGAATGAAGACTTATGTATTTATTTGACTGGAGAAACAGTTTAAAATTGAATATTGTGAATAATTGTAATTTATCATTATTTATTTAAGCATTGAATCAAGAAATTATTCCATATTGTTGTTATTTTGCATGCAACCATATTTCTACGCCTCTTGGCATAGCATAGTGACATAATTATGAATTTTATTTAAGAACCGTGTTCACGTCCTATGTTACACAAATAAAAAATGTTTATGATTACGAGTGAAACACCCTTAACGAAGCCGAAAGTCACTTGATATTCCCGTTATTTTTTTAATACTAATCCTACATAGGAACCTTATGGTTACGAAGATATGGAAAGTCAAACTTCCAATTATGTACAATGTTTTTCTAAACCACTTTTAAATGTTCTAACTTGACTTTGAATACTCTCACGATTGCTGCACCGCACCGCATGCAGCCACAAGCGCATTGTTTTTCGTGCGGACCTGTAAACAGCGATTCACACCAAAAATAAAAGTCGCTTTCTAGCAATTATTTTTGCAAAAAGCTACTTAGTTTGATAAACAGAATGCATAGATGACAGCATTGTGGAGGGTCTTGTTACACCCTGTGTATGAACATATCATGACATTATTTCCATGCTTTACAATCTTTTAAATCAATTACAACACCTTCAAGAAATTAATCCTATATTTTCCCTTCCTTCTAAGAACGTAAGTTTCCTTGAGCTACACGACATAGTAATAAATTGCAAATGAAAATCGTGGGCGTTAGAACTACATCACACAGAATATTAATAACTTAACGAATGGCTGAATACACATGTCAGGTAAAATATTGCTTACTTACTTCCTAGTGAATACGAAGAACTATGCTGGGAGTGACTAAGTGATACAATGTCGCAAATGGATTGTTGCATCCGCTTTTTACATAACCGCTAGTTGTTTTACAAAACAACTCCATTTTGTAAAACAACTGAACAACGTTTAGCGATTTTCCATAATTACTAAACTTTCACACGCAGAATTGTATAAGCGTTTTGTATTTATCAATGCAGCGGCTCAACGATTAGAGGTTATGTAAAACAGCGTGAAATGTAACGTCAGATTCATATATTTTAGTTCTAAATTCTGTCACTCGAGGCTCTGTGTGTCATCACAACGAAAACCAGCACATGTCACAAAGGTTCCTATCCTATCACAGCATTGTAAGCTGGTTTTCTAATATAATACGTGATATTTATGTGCAAATTACCTACATTAAAACCAAATAGGTTTTCACGGATAATTTGCCAGCTAATTTCTATGAAGGGCAAGACCCAACGGGAGTCAAGTGCCCTGAACAAAAGTTAAATGAATACTTAAACGTAGTGTGGGGCAAATAAAGGTCTACCTAACCTATAAGATATATAATGGTAAAGGTTAAGCTAAAAACTCATTATGTGATAAGGAGATGAATATTATTATACCTTATCTACCCACCTTTATAACATTGATAGGGACATGTGGCTAAGTAATAACAGCCGCACGGTTCGGTTGATCAGGTTAAGCTACGCTTGCCGGTCGTTCCGTGGATGAGTGATCATCTTTAAGGCTCGTACAGACAGGCGCGACGCGATTCTGCGATATATATCCGTAGAACAATTTCTATGGAAATGCGCGCTACTATTCACACAGGGGCGACCTGTCGCGCCGCAACATGGTTGCGACTCCAATAGGAACATTTTGTATGGCGACGCGGCGATATTGCGGCGATATTCGCGCAGCGGCCGCGACGCCATAAAAAATGTTCCTTTTGTATGGCGACGCGGCGATATCGCGGTAGCGGCCGCGCTTCGCGTCGCTCTAGTGTGAAATTTATTGCGGCGCGATAATATCGCAGAATCGCCCCGCGCCACGTCGCGCGACAAGTCGCGCCAGTCTACACGAGCCTTTATATATCAATCCTATACTCGACACTAACAGGGCGAATTCATTTTGATTATAACGCGATGTGTGCACATCGGATTCGCGCGTGCGCTTATGTCGAAGTCAGTGTCAACACTGTTAGTGTCACCACTGTTAGTGTCGAGTGTTGGATTGCCTATCGGGATAGTAATGAGAGGCTCGAGAGTCCACTGCCAACTGCTTTATATTTTTCAATAAACTTGCATTCATACATTTGTCTTTGTAGGTGTGTGTATGTGTGTGTCCTCACACATACCAAGACCCCTCCGTGCCTCGGAAATCACGTTAAGCCGTTGGTCTCCGCTGTCATTCGTGGATTCTTGACTGTCGTTACGGGTGGTCAGAAGCTCGAAAGTCTGACAACCAGTCTTACTAAGGGGTATCGTACTATCCAGTCACTGGGTTGTGGAGGATAGATGGTCGCTCCATGTAAAATACTGGTATTCAGCTGCATCCGGTTAGACTGGAAGCCGACCCTGACATAGTTGGTAAAAAGCTAGGCAGATGATGACCTACCTACTTACCTATATACATCCGGAATGTAAATGCAATGGTGTCTAGAAAATACAGATTTATGTTTGCGAATATAGCCCAAGTAGGCCTATTTATAGGCAGTCCTAGGGGCCTAACTATTAAGATGGCAGTAATTGCATCTTGCAAGATGCAGGCCTCCTCTGTGTGAGAGGGAGTGGGCCGTAATCCACCACGCGGGCCCAGTGCGGGTTGGTAGATATCACAGGTCTCCGATGTTTTCGTTCTAGGACATGCCGGTTTCCTTACAATGTTTTCCTAGGGATCCCTTCTTTTCGCATGATATTCTTTTTCCTAATATACTTTGGCATAACGATTTTGGCATAATTTGTTTTGCCATAATAATACTTTGCCATATTTTTTTTTGGCATAGGTACAATTTATGTTGGCATAATTATCTTGAAGGCTAATTTGTTTTGGCATGAATTTAATTCGCATAACGTTACTAGGCCTAATGATTATTAGCATAATAATATTTAGGCATACAATTAATAGAAATAACGGAAACAAGCGAGCTCGGGAATTGGGGCACCCCGACTCGGACAGGTTAGGTTCGCGAAAGAGCCCCCGTCATCCCCTTCGTATTAGGTTCCTTTAAACCCTGCACACAGAAATAGGGGGCTCCGTCGACTACGCCTTATTATTATTGTTATGCTTAATAAAGTTATGCTTTAGAGTGTCATGCTTAAAAAATGTATGCTTTAGAATGTTATGCTTAATCATTATTATGATTAGAGAAATTATGCGTAAAAAAATAATGCGTAAGCTGTTATGCGTAAATAATTTATGCGAAAATATAATTAGGACAAACAAAAGTATGCCAAGTTATATTAGGTCTTAAAATTTTATGCAAATGGATAGGGAACCGTTTTCCTACGCCGTTTCTGAGAGCAGTGGTGATAAAATAATTTACACAAAGTAAAGCGCTTGTCTGGGTTCGAACCTACGACCTTCAACTCGTAAGTCGCGGCCGTTACCACTGGGCCACCACTACTCTTATGAACACATAAAATATCTAAATCCTCGATAAATATTGTAAAAACTTTGTCGACATAAATAAGTCAAGTTCTTAAAACTGATACAACTTGATAGCAAAAATAAACTAAAGCGATGCTCATTTTTTACTTAAACCCTCCATCGGCGTGTCAAAATATTCGAATTTCGATTATATAATCCGATCTCCGTGCCGTCGCGTCGGCATCAAGATGGCGCAAAAATAAAAAAAATATTTTGTTTCGATCAGTTCATAACATTGACAGTCTACAGTAGCACGCACATAAAAGGCAAGTACTTAAAATCCGTCTAAAATTGGCTGGTCGTAAATTCCCGTTAATGTCTGTCGAAACGATCTAACACAATACAAGAGAGATGTTTTCGCTAGGCGGACAGCTTTTTCCTTCGTATAATGTTCAGAAAAGCGAAAAGTTTATGACGGGCTGAATGTTAACACCCCTTAAGCTGGTAGTTCGGAGTGCCTTACGTCGTCGGCTAACGAGCTTCCTTAGGCTTCATAGTTGTTGACAATGACAACATGTTTCTTCAGTTATTTTATAAAAATATACGTTAAAGTATTATATGGTTAAAAATAAAATACGGCTCATTTTTCTTGCGATAAAGAGTAAACTTACAATAACAAGGACTGGTTTGTAATTCCAAATCTCCTGATTGTTATTTGAATTAGATAATAGTCAATTTGAACTCTAATTGCGTAACACAGTATCTATCTCAATCTGAATATTTTATGTTCAAAAAAATTATCCGCTCAACAACGTAAATGCTTCTTCAAAATTTGACAGTTTCGGGAAGCTTGATGTGCTGGCGTCGGTACCTATGCACAAATAATTTGTTTCTTTGAAAACCATTGTTCGAATAGAATATTCTGTATTTCGCATTATTTATTCGATTTACCTAAGTAACTCACGCATCAAATCCTTCCTCACATTGTATTAAATCCAGACCAGTTCATAGCTCTCTTGATCGCAAAGATCAAGGACCAATCCAACAAAAGATGAATTTCCAAATCTGGATTATTCGACCAAATCCAAACCCTGATCAGCCATTGTGGGTCCAACAGTCGTTACTTTATAATTCAGGCAAGAGGGAATTCAATAGAAATCAAACCAAAACAACTCGGAAAAAATAAATGACAATAGTGGATGAAAGATTTCAATTAGGCGACTCGAATACGGACAATGGAGGATGGTGGAATAACTGTGGAAAGGAAGGCTTGTCGAGGAAATGCAGTTGTAAAGAAAACCGACTTGCCTCTCCTTTAGTTATAAAACTTAATTTGAAAGTTTTGAATGTGGGTTATTATAAGGTTTTCATCTTTTATTTTATGATACTTTTGAGTTGGGTTTTTGTTAGAACCTACGTAAAAGAGACAAAGAGGTTTTGAAGCATTGTGTGGATGTTATACGGTTATGGGCATATAAAAGTGTAAGCTCTTTTGTTTTCCACATTAAAGCAGATGATACAATAGACAGCTACGCTCATTAGATTAGCTTACGCAATTGTCAATTGTCTAAAGATTTTTTTTTAATTTTAGGATTGAGTCCATTTATTACCGACTTCAAAAAAGAAGGAAAATATCAATTCAACACGTATGTATGTAGGTATGTCATATTGGCAGGCCTGTTGGTCTAGTGGTCAGTGGCCCTGACTACTATACGCAAGGTCGTGGGTTCGATTCCCACCCAGGACAAATATTTGTGTGATGAGCACGATCATTTGTTCTTTGTCTGGGTGTAATTTATCTATAATATGTATGTATTTAGAAATATATATGTATGTTCATCAGTTGTCTAGTATTCATAACACAAGCTCTGCTTGGTTTGGGACTAGATGGCATTGTGTGAAAGTTGTGGAATATTATTATTATTATATTATGATACTCGTAGTCGGGTTTCCAAACAAATAAAAAAAATAGGTTTGCAATGTTTGTATGAAATTTACAACAAAAATGTTAACTACTTATTTTAAACAAACAATCCAGTTTTTACTTAAAACTAAAAATTATTTCTAACTTTGCTTTCTCTTACAGGTAATACATATGAAAGTTACCTACTTATCTACTCAAATTGGATGCAGATGTCTGCCGAATTGTGGACTGTCGAAGGCTTACTTGTATATGTAAGTAAGTACTTAGAGAAAATACATATTTAACTGAAATTTAATAATAGAATATAATAGAATACGCTTTATAATGTACACCATATAAATTACAGACATAAATATAGGAATTTTACAAAGGGTGTACAGTGGGCGGTCTTATCGCTAAGAGCGATCTTTTAAAGACAACCTTTGGATGGATTGAAAAGGGAAGGAGAGACAAATACTGTAGATTGCAAACACATTGGTAACAATAATTTCACATTGGATAAACTTCTGATACTAAAATAAGTAACAGGCTATTTATTTTTTCTTTTTTTACTTCGACGCCTAGTGTCCTTTTGTTTTTGTATTTATTGTTAAAGTTAGTCATTGAATTTATTTAGTACATAGTGAACATACTTAGTTGTGTTAAATCTTACAAAATATAAGAGATAGATAAGATAAGATAAGATAAGATGTATTTATTTGTCAAAAACACGCGTAGGTTCACAATCAGTTGGAACGATTACAAAAAAAAAGTCTCAGCTTGTTTTGCCTTGAAAGGCGTACAAATATGGTAATAATAATATAATTCAAAGTTAAAAAAAAAATCATAAAGTTACATTAAATTAATAAAAATAATAATAAAAATGTCAAAAGTACATCATTTAAATAATCGGCAACATCATAGTAGCATTTATTTATTAAAAGTTTCTTCATGCTTTTGTTAAAACTATTAATATTCAAATCTCTGAATGCCTTTGGTAACTTGTTGTATAATGTTGGAGCCATGCAGAATACACTCTTACTCATGAGAGCTTTTTTAGCACTATGTATACGAAGTCTTCGGTTATCCCGTTGACTTCTTTCGGAACCTAGCTATTTAAACAATCTCAAAATACCAATAAAATATCCTAACGAAATCTATTAACAAACTAAAACATGGAACTATCCCAACATTTTCATCAAAAGTCATACATTTCACTTTATAAAAACTTTTTCTACCATTTTTTGAGGCTGAACTTCGGCTCTTGAAAAATACGTGAAGTACCTCCTGCATTTGATGCGAAAGGCATTCATTGCATTGCTAATTAAGGAAAAATAATTAACGTTTCTAGTAAATTCAGCGTTTGCTCAGGTTTTAACTAGCTGAGGTAAAATTTTTGCTAATTTTACGATTGACGGTTAATTTTCGCTTGGGAATGCGTAATTTCTTCGTTAATACTGTGTCAAACGTGTGCTTATACGACTACAGAAATGACTTATTTACTTGGTGAGTATATAAAATATGAAGACATGTGACATCTACTAACCCGCACTGGGCCTGCGTGATAGATTATAGCCCACTCCTTCTCTCAAGAGAGGAGGCACATTATTGACTGATTCATCTGCCTAGCCTTTTCTCAACTATGTTGGAGTCGGCTTCCAGTCTAACCGGATGCAGCTGAATACCAGTATTTTACATGGAGTGACTGCCTATCTGACCTCCACAACCCAGTTGCTGGGTAACACGATACCCCTTGGTAAGACTGGTTGTCAGACTTTCGGGCTACTGACGACCCGTAACGACTGTCAAAGATCCACGAATGACAGCCGGGACCAACGGCTTAACGTGCTTTCCGAGGCACGGAGGAGTCTCGGTATGTAAAGATGGTCACCCATCCACAGACCAACCACGGCAAGCGTAGCTTAACTTGATGGATTGACCTGTGCGGCTGTTATTGTTTAGCCACGGGCCCCTCGCCACATTATTGACTGATTAAGCTATATAAAATTTTTCAGCTTCGTCCAACTTTGTTCCACCAATTTCTTGTTCCACTAACTTTATGTCATTTGTACCAATCACAAATTAGCCTCTGTCAATGTTGATGTCACAGTCACGAAAATGAAACAAAGAGAAAATCAACCCAATGTAAACTCTTTGATGTAACTTTATGAATAAAATATTATTTCATATAATTGTAATAAATACCTAAATCGGGGCACAAAGGGGAACATTTTTCAACTTTCAATCTGATCAAAGTATTGGGGGTAGATAATTATTTTTGAGGTAAAAATCGAAGGCAGTCGTGTCATCAACTAAAAATCCTGAAACGTTCGTTTTAGAGGCAGTCGACTTTCTATTCCGTTTGTGTAGTAACTGAATTGAACTGTTCAATTTAAATCAGTGACGTTAAAAAGGTAGAAGAGTAGCATTTGGAGTCTTTTTAATGCATGTGTGGAAACCAAGATTGCATTATACAACATGTAACGTTAAATGCGCAAACCCTCAGACACCCCAACTGATTTTTAATTCAATTGACCTATTTCAGAGTAGAAAATAAGTCATTAAAAAATTGTATAGGTTTTATGTGTTGTTTTAGTTTTACTGCCCATTCTGATCATTTCTTGCGTCTGCGACGACGCTTTATCGAGGGAGGAGTCGTCACCGGGCCGCTGCGCCTCTCTGACATTGGGTTGCTTGACCTATTAATAAATAGACACGGCAACGTTTTTAATGACGATTTTTTGAAAAATGTGACCTATGTATATTAAAAAGTGTTTCAATTAATTCTGCTCGTTATTCTGATCAAACCATTTTCAGGTTTTGCGCATTTAACGTTACACGTTGTATAGCGTGAATATGGTGGTATTATGGATAACTATAAAAAATGAGGTAGGATCATCAAGTTGAATCGAATACTTAGACCATTCGTTTGAGCTATAGGCAACATGAGTGAACCAACTTAACTTACTCAAATGACTTATAAAAATTGAATCTATATAGATAGTAAAGCCGAAGAGTTTGTTTGAAGGCGGTAATCTTTGGAAATTCCCGTCAGATTTGAAAAATTATTTTTGTATTTGATAGCCTTATTTTCTTGGAAGGCTACTTAACATCACGCTAAGACCCTTAGGAACCGAGCAAATAGAAAAAAAGTCAGAAAGAACGCTAAGCGAAAACTAAGTGATAGCGAGGACGGGCGATGCGATGCGACGGAGTGGGACGGCAATTATCACGTGGACGAAGTCACGGACAGAAGCTAATCACACTATCACACTAATATTATAAAGGCGAAAGTTTGTGAGTGTGTGTGTGTATGAATGTGTATGTTTGTTACTTCTTCACGCTCAAATGGCTGAACCAATTTTGATGAAATTTGGCACACAGATAGTTTATGGATTAACATATAGAATACTTTCCATCCCGATGCTCTTACGGGATCGAGACTTATGCGGGTGAAACAACGGGGCGCACCTAATGTAAAATAAAAAATAAACAATATTAATCTTTTCATCTTATTTGAGAAAGGAAAATCTCTTTCTAAGACGTGGTTTAATGTAATTAAAACCCTTTGTCCACATAGCTACGATCCCATAAGAAGTTTATCCCTTTTTCACTCGAATTTCGTCATGCAACGTAGTGTAAAAATTGTGACGTTACATTACACGGGTCGATCGTGATTTACGATGCGTCATCACGCCTGTATTTTTCGAAGGGGCGGTAGTGGTGTATTAAAGTACACGTTACACACACATGGTACACGTTTTACCAGTTATATATAAGCTCCTTTTAGAAGGGGACCCCGTAAAAAAATTCACCAACATTCTTAGGGTTAAAAAGTTTGGAAATGACCTTGCCCACGCCCCTATTCGATTTGACACCCTGTATATATAATGCTATGAGTGTGTCTGCCTAGCCTTTTCTCTATGTTGGGTCAGCTTCCAGTCTTACCAGATGCAGCTGAATATCTGTATTTACATGGAGCGATTGCTTAACTGACTTCCACAAACCAGTTTTCGGGTAAACACGGTACCCCTTGGTAAGACTGGTCGTCAGACATTCAGACTGAGCAAATAACTTATTCTAACAAACCATGGTTTGGCCAACACTAAACTTATTCTAACAAAACATGATTTGGCTAACACTAAACTTATTCTGACAAAACATGATTTGGCTACCACTAAACTTATTCTAACAAAACATGATTTGGCTAACACTAAACTTATTCTAACAAAACATGATTTGGGTAACACTAAACTTATTCTAACAAAACATGATTTGGTTAACACTAAACTTATTCTAACAAAACATGATTTGGTTAATACTAAACTTATTCTAACAAAACATGATTTGGCTAACACTAAACTTATTCTAACAAAACATGATTTGGTTAACACTAAACTTATTCTAACAAAACATGATTTGGCTAGCACTAAACTTATTCTACCAAACCATGGTTTGGCTAACACTAAACTTATTCTAACAAACCATGGCTGACCATGGTTTTATTGTTGTTGTTGTTGTATAATAACTTGTTCATTTAGTTTACTTCGATGGCCCTAGTTTATCATTTGTGACTTCAAGTGACAGCTATGTAAACAGAACCCAGCATTGCATAAATAAATATGTAAGTGGTCACGCCCTTTATACATGGAGGCTTTTGTTTAGATAGTAAGTTTTTGTTTAGATTTTTAATTTTGCTATATTTTTTTTTTTTTTTGCTTGAGTACATATAGTTTTTATTGTATTTGTTGGTATATTGGCGTGGCTAGCTGACATATAGCAAATAATCTAATTTGATGTACTGTGTCTTGTAATGTTAATTACTTTGCATACCTTGTATTGTATTCAATAAAGTATTTTAACTGATCAGTCAGCTGTGCTGCTGGGGAGTTTGTTGCGCCACTTCTTCTCCCCAGCGAAAGCACTAGGAAATGGTGAAGGGCGGGCGTTTTGGGGGACTGTCTTTTGTAATTTTGCCGTTTGAAAAGTGCTGATTCTCAGCCTAATTTGAATAAATTGACTTGACTTTTGATTTTGAAAAATTGGTGAACAAGTTAACAGAAATTTCGAGAGCCCATCCTACTGAAAGTCGTATTAACGAGGTTTAAATGAAGGGTATTAATATCTCATTGAAAATGGCTGTGATGTATTTATTTGATTGATCATGATTTTCGTTAAAATTGTAGGTTAATTGAAGCTCCGTATTCATTCCAAATAATGATCACAATTGGCTGTTTCGTCAATAGCAATATCTTACATATCATTTTATTTAGCTACTATTTTACCCCGCGAACTTCGTATCGTCTCAGAATCAATAAAAGTAGTGTTAACTAATAAGTTGGATTCAGTTGATTATTAAGATAAACCACCATTGCCACATTATAGAAATCAGTCAAACTGTTATCGAGATATCATCAAAAAAGCCGTTCCATACAAAATGTATGAGAAAATGAACTATCTTAATTTTTTTTTCGTGACCCGTTCTCCCATGTTCTAATAGTTATTCTGCTATTTTGGGGCAGAGACAAATTCAACGAATTAAAGATCATAAACATCGGTCCAGCCGTTCTTGAGTTATAAATGGAATAACTAACCCGAATTTGTTTAATAATATGTAACACGTTGAAAGTGTTGTTTGTTCGTATTTAGATGAAATTGGGCATGCAAGTAGCGAATGCCCTGGAAGAATAGTTCCTAGTGTAGGTACCTACTATTATTTATTTATTTATAAATACATCAAACACTACGAAATATACATATAAAAAATAAAAATATAATAAATATTATCTATGAGAAGCAGGTTTAATGAAAAAAATACAGACCACCAATCAACTGTATTTATAATATTTAACAAAAAAAAAAAACTTAATATGCAAAACCTAAGTAATTGATAGAATATGAGCACTTTGTTATTTTGCTAAGCACTTGGCGTTGACACCGAAAAAACACGATAATGAGGTGGAGAGACGTCCGTCGTCGTTGGCTGTCGATCCAAAAGAGAGCGAGTGTTCTCCGCCGTCTGCAGCTGCTACAGACCATCCCCACTCTTCATACAGATGTCTTGGCCACGCCCCACGTTCCCTCCAACTTCTTTAGTCTTCTAAGAATATATTATTCCAGTGACAAAGGACTATGGATCTCAAAGGCCACGTGGTGGGTAGAAATTAGTTTAATAAATCAGTTCTGAAGTTTTTCTCATAACAATAAGTTTGAATTACTCGTGTGCTGGCATTTTCTCGGGAAAGCAGTAAGTGTCAATTATATAAAGTAATTTACTAGAAATGGTGCTATAAGTGCACGCTACAATGCTACATTAAAATTTGAACAACATATTTATCGCTGCAGTGGCTCGGCACTGGTATACGTATCCGATAATCGATTTTTATATCTTTGTAGCTTTTAGAAAGTTTAACATCATCTAGCATAAGTATAATTGGCCTATAATTTTCCCACTGCTGGGACACACGCCTCTGTGAGAGAGAGAGTGGTCCATAACCCACCACGCAGGATTAGAGCGGTTTGGTAGAGGTTACAAGGTTTCGAAATTTTGGTTCTAGGATATGCTAGTTTATACTACACCTGCTTGGAAATTACCTTGATGCTTTATCAAATTTACGGTAGAAAGTACGTCATTGCATATCGAACAAATATGCGGGGAGAAAACGCATCTGAGCGGGAGAGAAAAGTGTATGAAAATCCATTTCTTACGTGGTTTTTCTTTTTTAATTTTGGGTAAGACTATGCGCCGGTAACCTAAATATCAAAAGCCAAACAGTTTTTACAGTGAGTTTTTATCTCCAAGTTCGCAAAATGACACTGGCCACTAGCTGTGTGTTGGATGGTGTCGGGCTGGCAGTGCGACCCTGCGGCGGCAGGATAAACAAAAGAACATGTGAAAATTGCAGACGCCATTGGCGCCATTTCCAATTTGTGTGTTGTTTGAGGATTCAGTTTTCGTAGAAAGTAAAATAAAGATTACGTATTTTATTTTCCTCGTAGGTGTAGTATAAAGCACTATGTATCACTCGAGAGAAAGTGCGATTCCTCGTAATCGGTCACTTTCTCCTCTCGGTGAACAATGTACTATTCCTCACGATGTTTTTCGTCACTGTTTTGAGAGCAGTGGTGATGAAATAGTTTCCACAAAGTAAAGTGCCTGTTTGGGTTCAAACCCCGACCTACAACTTGTAATTCGCGAATGTTACCTCTAAGCCACCACTTTTCTTCATCTACAGATAAATATTCTATAATACCTGCAAAGTCTGGTCTCCATACGAAAATACAGCTTAATTATTTTTAATATTGCCCTGAAATCATAAAGTTAAAAAGTTTGCCCTCGAGTATTTGATTTGATCTAAATTATGAGATTGCCAAATATTTTTGCAGCGAGACAGATTTTTCGGAATCAAAATTGTATTGTATTTAAATAACAATCGTTACCAAGCTTTCTGATTTTTGTGATGAAATAAGAAGATATTACGAATTATTTAACGGAATTAATTATTTTTTATATTTTAAATGATATCAATAAAATTATCTCGAGTTCAAAGGTTAGACTTTCAAAGTAAAGTACACTCTGGCTTTGACATTTGTAGGACTCGAGGAAATGAGCCAGAGCGTATCAAATCAGTGATCTGCTACGACTTTATATAAAACGTAGCTGCGTAGCCGTGACGTCATACCAGCTACGGCGTAGCAACTTCCTAGGCTACGAAAATGCATGAAAGATTTATGTAGCTGTAGATCACATCATGCTCGAAGTATGTATCATACATATTTTGGTGGTAACTATTGGTCATCCTGTTGTAACCACAATATGTGGCGGCATAGTGGAATCTTATATTTGTCAGCCTGTGACGTTTGCAATATGACGTATACCATCCCCGCGCTGTAGGATAACCAAAGTAGAGGGAGTAAAAATTGAATTTGGTAATAATGGATTAGGTAGATAGGGAAAACAAATAAACTCATAATTTTGAGTGTCTGCCACCATGTCTCAGCATGAATTTGCAGTACAGAAATAGAATCGCGGCTAAGTTTTCGACTGTCATGATGATATCGTGCCCAAGGTTTATGGTTCCTCAATCGTTTGTATAATATCGCCATTTTCTTACGAAGCTTTCTTACAAACCTTAGTAGCCAATATATTCATGAATTTATTGAAAGGGTCTATCAATCTTGCCCCATATATTATCTGGCCTATTGTGCCTGAAACAATTGAAAATCAGTTTTATACATGTTTTAATACTCATCATAAATGAAAAAAATCAATGAAAAATTGTATACATTTAGCAATACACAGTTATAGATTTTTTTTTAATGTTAGCCTCTATTGCGTCCCACTGTTGGGCAAAAGCCTTCCCTTTTTCCTGTCAAACCTTGACTTGACTTGTGCATTTTCTGGGTGTGTTGGCCATGCAAACGATATCAGATTGTCACACCACCTTCGCCGTGAACTACCTCAACAAATAATAATAATAATAATAAAATCGTTTATTTATATAAATTTAATACCTTAACAATTACGATAGCGCACAGTTGCTAATTTGCCTGAACTAGCTTGAACCTGTGCTTCAGCCTAGAAAATGCATGAATACTTAATGCAATAAATTAACACTGAGTTTAACGTAAAAACTAAATTAAAACTTAGATAAATAAAAGTAAAATAGTATGTTAGCAGTTTTATTTGCAGACAATGAGTAGGTCTTCTGTCTGTGCATAGTCGAGGGTTAGTAAATACTTAAGTATAATTTTTTTACAGTTATAGTAATTTAGTTTATAGATAACTACATAGTTTTCTATTTAATCTATTGTACAGGAATGGGCCTAGGAATGTTAAAAATCTTTCTACAAAGACATGTTTTGAGGTTGCATTATATATGCATACAATAATTACAACGGCGATGTCCTCCTTCAGGCGTCCAGTGAGTGGCGATCTTTGCCCATCTCTCCGGGTGCATTCGTAAGACTCCGGCCTACACCCACTTTACCCTGGCAGTTTTAGAATGCGGAATATAAAATAATGTTACTCTCTGCCTACATAAAGATGCCAGCACATCAAGCTACCCGAAACTGTCAAAGGACTTTTCTCAGAATCGCCCTGTGCCACACAAGCATCGGAAATACACGATAATTAATTGTCTATTTTATTATCATGGACTAGCTGCATGCCAAAATGAACATTATAAAGTATTATGTATAGGTACGCGACTAATAACATTAATTGCAGCCATCTTTGCCAAACGTCATGTCGTGCCGAAAAAGATTAGGGATTAAGGCTTTAGAAAAAAGCCTTGCATAGGCACCTAATTATCTAGGTAGGTACTAAAATAGCTAAATTTATTATGATATTGTTTTTCAGTTTCTTAAAAAATCACTTGGAGTTATGAAAAACTATACCTTATGGTTCGATTATCCCTCAAAATCTGATACTTTTTTATATTATATAATTATATATTCTGCAGCTAGTCCGCTATAAAAATAAGATCTTATTGGAGTTTACTAATAATCGACAATACAACACATAATTTTCCGACGCTCTTGGTTCCAGGACGAACAATGTGTGGGCGCAGATCAATGTCCTTTCCCAATCAGCTTTGAACCTTATGCTTTAGTGATAAAGTTGAAAATCTATTAAAGAAATTTGATAGATTGTAGTAGCTTGATGTGCTAGCGTCTGTACAATACAATAACTTAAATTATAAAAGCGTTTTTTTCGTGAAATTAAAATGTTTGTTACTTTGAGAGAACATTTTCACAAAAGTATGGTTCTATTAATATTTTCGGAGAAAATCGTTTATGCTCGTAACTGTACCCAAGAGTATATCTATTATAATAATTATATGAGATAGAATAGCTGTTTAATATATGTACAGAACCGAAAACCTCATTCTTTTTTTATAATCATTTCGTTCTAAAAAAATTATGAGGTTTTTCGTTTCTGTTTCCTATATTATTAGCGTTTCTCTCAATAGAATTTTGGAGAGTTTATTCTTAGTTTTAAAAATAAATTAATTTAATTTAGTATCATGTGTAAACAAACAGACGATACTAAATTTTGTCCAACAGGACAAAAAGAATAAGCTTGTAAGGTCAAAATAATAGTTTTTTTTACCAAATGCATATGAAAGCATATACGGTGCTTATAACAAAAAAAAAAGAAAACATCTGTACGTCAGTTTGTTAATGTGCTAATCTCTAAAATGGCTACACTGATTTTAACGGGACTTTTAGACTGGCAGATAGCTGATGTTGTGAGACCCCTCCGTGTCTCGGAAAGCACGTTAAGCCGTTGGTCCCGGCTGTCATTCGTAGATCGTTGACAGTCGTTACGGGTAGTCAGAAGCCCGAAAGCCTGACAACCAGTCTTACCTAGGGGTATCGTATTACCCAGTAACTGGATTGTGGAGGCCAGATAGGCAGTCACTCCATGTAAAAACTGGTATTCAGCTGCATCCGGTTAGATTGGAAGCCGACCCCAACATAGTTGGGAAAAGGCTATTTATTCAGATAACAGAGATCCCCTGGGTTAGTAACAATAGTCTTAACCTATTTTAGTACTTAACTAATAACATAGACAATATACAGGTGACAAGTGACCTCACCAACGGGCTGTCATGTCTCCCAGCTATAGTGCGTAATACGCCGCTGGGGCTGTCACGGAGTCTGTTTAGCAGCGAGGCCGCTTTCTTACGCCTCTACGTCTTTTCTTTGTAAAGCAGTCGGTACGTGCCTCAGCGAACATAGATGACGCGGGATACCCGACATTCACGCAAACGAAACCGCGGGTACAGCTAGTATTAAATAAGCGGTATAGTCTTAACATCGATAAACGCCCACAAATCAGAGCCATAAAATTGACTTGGGTTCAAGTTCAAGTGCCTATTCTAAAACTGACTGATATTATTACGCAAATAAGTACACACTTAGAATTTAATAGTCTGTCTGGCTGGATTAGCGATGTTGACGAGGTGGCGTGATATATTTTTATGTTATTAACCTAACCTAACCAAACCTGAATTCGCGAAAAAAATCAGCTGTTCCCTACATTTATGTTCATATAACTCGTCAAAATGCAGGGAACAGATGATTTTTTTCGCGATTTCAGATTTGGTCCCATAGTAAAAGTTGTTCATAATGACGAGTACAATGACAGTTACAGCTTGTATATTGTAAATACTCACAGTATAAAAGAAAGGTAATGCTCTTTTAATCGACATTTAAATAGAGAAATAGTTTTTGAATCACGAATGCTAGGCGGAAGTGAGTTTCACAATCTTAAAGCATGGACAGAGAAGGAATAAGAATAGTAGCTTGTTTTACGAGGATGAGATGATGGTTAAATCACCGAACACTGACATACTTATAAATCTCCATTTACCAATTTAATTCGCCCACTATTACCCCCAGGGTTCCTCTAAATTTAACCTAAAACGTCCGAGAGAAAGCTTACACATAGATTCACATTATCAGCAACAACATATCATTCTAACTACCAATTTAATTCAAACAGCAATGCAGAAATATTAGATTCGTTAGCTGAAAATGCCCCTTTAATGATGAGGCTAATGTGAAATATTATCGCACTGGATGCTGAAATTTTCACGAGAATTTAATGCACTATTTAATGGGCACAGCGAATTATAAGTTTGTGCTAAATAGTTAAAGGCGGCTTGTTGAGATGTGGTTTGAAGTTAGGCGTACAACTGAACGTATTACTAGGCTTATTAATAAAAGTTACTTTACGCAGTATTGAGCAGCTTCATTATGAAGTTTTTAGTCGTAATACCTACAACGTTGCTTTTTAGGATTCCGTACCTAACGGGTAAAACGGGACCCTATTACCAGGACTCCGCTGTCCGTCCGTCCGTCCGTCTGTCACCAGGCTGTATCTCATGAATCGTGATAGTTAAACAGTTGACATTTTCACAGATGATTTCTGCTGTCGCTATAATATTACACGCGCAACGTTACACGCTGTATATAATATTTATATACAGCGTGTAACGTTAAATGCGCAAAACCTGAAAATAGTTTGATCAGAATAACGAGCAGAATTAATTGAACCACTTTTTAATATAGGTCAAATTTTTCAAAAAATCTTCATTAACAACGTTGCCGTGTCTATTTATTAATAGGTCAAGCAAGTCAATGTCAGCGCGGCGCAGCGGCCCGGTGACGACTCCTTCCTCGATAAAGCGTCGTCGCAGACGCAAGAAACGAACAGAATGGCCAGTAAAACTAAAACAGCACATAAAACCTTTAAATTTTTTTTAATGACTTATTTTCTCTCTGAAATAGGTCAATTATTGAATTAAAAATCAGTTGGGGTGTCTGAGGTTTTGTGCATATAACGTTACACGTTGTATAATGGTAAGGAACCCTTCGTGCGCGAATCCGACTCGCATTTGGCCGGCTTTTGTTTTCATACTTTATATTACACATTCCATTTAGCTTGTAATGTCCCACGGCTGGGCAAAAGCCTCCCTTTCCCATTTCCACACACTTTCTTTTGTCCATACATCTACATATATAAAGAAATAAAATTGTGGTGTCTATTTGAAATGTCAAAATATCAGCCGTGCGATTCTGTAACCATCTCACCGTGAAAGCTTGGGTGAAGTGAGCGTGGAGTGAGCTGTCATTCGCTAGGGATTAACACTATTAAGTGCTCACTTCACTTATGATTTCACGGTGACATTTTTACGGAATCGACCGGCAGATGTTTACTAAATGCACATGAAAATATACGGTACAGACGCCAGCAATATAATAATTATTTCCCTACCAACTAGGTACTTACATATATTGTGATACGCAATAAAGAATTGAGAATTGAGCAATGTTAGGCCTGAATTGAGGCTGCAATCCTGCTGGATTGCTTCGTTTTGCCTGTCTAGGCAGACCTCTCCAACATTACACCAAACAAAGCTTCGAGGATAGACCAACTTTTGGGCCAAGTAATAAGAATCAAATGGGTCTCCAATGGGTCCGACCCCAATGTCGGACCCATTGGAGATGTAAATAAATAAATAAAGTAGGGTCATTAGTTGTCCAACGCTCCCGGGGGCGCGAGGCTATTTATTTCCACCCCCAATTAGTTCAGAACCCCATGTCAATGGATGAGCTACCGTTCCGTTGTCTTTTACTGTTACAAATGGGGATGGGGCGACCCCAGTTTATGAGAATGGCCTGAAGAAGACCATAAGCCCTGACCGTTTTGCCCCTTAAAGATCATCGATTACGAAATGAAAAATTTCACTGTAGTTAATTTCAAGTTTTTTTTAAGTTATTATTTGAAGAGATGTGTTTTGTTTGTTATGAAATATTTTTTTTAATTCTTTTTTTAAAGTCGCCATCGTGTTAAGTATGAGGAAACGCTTTTGATGTCGGAGGAAATAATACCGATAAGTTTGAAATAGGGAATGCAATCTCGTTCTCGCGAGATCTCGGCCTTTTTTAGCGAGATTGATCTCGGACGAAATCTCGGGAGTTTAACTCAATGAATGCCAATCTCGCGAGATTGGGGCTCAAGCGAGATCCCGCGAGTTTATGAATAACAATACTGCGAGATCTCGCCAATTTCAAGATCTCGCGAGATTGGCAGTTTTATGTGTTTTTTTTTTGCAAATAATCACAATATTTGAATAAATTAGGAAAAAAATAATAAAATTAGTTAGCTAGCAACAAGTATTAGTAAAAAAAACAAAATGCACGCTGATGACGCGAGATCTCACCCTTTTTTCGTCCGAGATCAATCTCGCTAAAAAAGGCCGAGATCTCGCGAGAACGAGATTCCATTCCCTAGTTTGAAAAATAAAGTTTGATAAGTTTGAAAGAGGTATTCTTAACTGACTGAATTTGATCTTTGATAATACATATCATCTTCATCGTCTTTCTCCAGAAGTATTTAGTTACAAGCTTACTCTAATTTTAAATTTATTTGCTGTACTATTGTGGCCCTAGAAAAGGATGCCTGAAAGAATTTCGTGCCTTTGTTCTGCAGGGGGACAGTGTAGGCTAAGGAAAAAAAAATTCGAGATGCTTCGCAACTAGGTGTTGTTGTCATTAAAAAGGCACGCAATATATAATAAAATGGTTACTAACTTATCTGAACTAATATTATGAAGAGGTTAAATTGTTCGTTTTACGTTTGTAGGAGGTAATCTGTGCAAGTATTGGTACTCACTGTGCACGAAATCCGTAGTTTCGGTCGAAATTACGGACATTTTTTACTTCGACTCACCTACGGATATAAGATTAGTTTGGAGCCCGACCTAAGAATGAATGACAACACGATTTGACAGATGTCCCTACTCCCGAAGTAAAATGTTCGTCCGAAAAAGTTAATTAATCGGGAGTAAGGTTCACTCCCAAGTTTCGAACTAGTATCGGACGGGCCTGTATCTTCGTTGACGGATTTAGACAGTAGGCCCCTTGATCCGGTTACAATTCATTGATAGAAAGCTACACCATTGTCGAGCGACGTAGGATTCGTTTTATTGTATATAATTGACTTTGACACGGACGAAGTCGTGAACTGAAGTCAGATGACGATACAAAGCATAGAAAACATAACTCTCTCACACTTTCACCCTCACAGACATTCACACAAACACACACACACAACAAAAGCGATGCTAAACTAGCGTTGTAAACTAGAGGTGGTCGATGAATCAATAAACAGCCGGTCGATTCTGTAAAAATCTCACCGTGAAATCGTAAGTGAAGTGAGCACTTAATAGTGTTAATCCCTAGCGAATGACAGCTCACTCCACGCTCACTTCACCCAAGCTTTCACGGTGAGATGGTTACAGAATCGCACGGCTGTTTTTTTTTTTTTTCAACAACTCTTCATTCGGCAACGTGATAACTGTTAATCATCAATGAAAAAAAAAAAGGTTGAAAATATTAGCTGTTATTACGTCAACGCACAAGACACATTAGTTCAATAGTCATTATTTTACTCAGTTCCAAAATAAAAAAATCAGTGGAAAATAAAATGCTGCTAATGATGTTAATTCACGTCAACAGCTCAACGGATTATTTCACGATAATTTTATTAATTTCTGCTAATCAACTAGTATGCGACGTTTTGTATACTAGTTGATTCTCAGAAATTACAGGTTTTCAATGGAAGTATTCGTTTATACCTCCATTGGAAACCTGTTAATAATTTAACAGCTTTTTTAACCTGTTGACCACGGATGATTAAAAGTTAAATTACATTAACCAAAAACCGTCAATAACCCACCTCTATTGTACACCGACATATTTCTTTTTGCTCATTCGTACTCACTCCCCAAGATACAAGCACTGCTTAGTTTGGGGGTCAACGGTCAAACCATAAAATTGTGATGTAAAAACTTATACAACGTGTAACGTTAAATGCGCAAAACCTGAAAATAGTTTGATCAGAATAACGAGCAAAATTAAATGAACCACTTTTTAATATAGGTCACGTTTTTCAAAAAAATCTGCATTAAAAACGTTGCCGTGTCTATTTATTAATAGGTCAAGCAAGCCAATGTCAGCGCGGCGCAGCGGCCCGATGACGACTCCTCCCTCGATAAAGCGTCGTCGCAGACGCAAGAAACGATCAGAATGGCCAGTAAAACTAAAACAGCACATAAAACCTTTACAATTTTTTTAATGACTTATTTTCTCTGTGAAATAGGTCAATTGAATTAAAAATCAGTTGGGGGGTCTGAGGTTTTGCGCATGTAACGTTACACGTTGTATATAACATTTTTAGTTTTAATAGAAACCTATTATATATGCGTATCTGTATATTTAAAATATTTACTCCAATTTTCATGATTGCACCTACTACTATTTGTCTCTGCATCACCCAATGGTTGACTGGTAGAAAATGCCTATGGCATTAAGTCCGCCTCTGTACTTTTATGTAATTGAAGTATTAAATAAATAACCGTGTTTATGTAAAGTCTGTCATCACCTTTTCGTTTGCCTATAAAACTTTTTGTATTTTGGAGAAATAAAGTAAAAAAGTGTCAATAAGGTTTTTAAAAACAGTTTGGTTTATACTGCACATAGTAACTCCTGCTGGTCGATTCTGTAAAAATCTCACCGTGAAATCATAAGTGAAGTGAGCAGTGTCAATAGTGTTAATCCCTAATGACAGCTCACTCCTCGCTCACTTCACCCAAGTTTTCACGGTGAGATGGTTACAGAATCACACGGCTGATCTAGATTCAAAGCTTTAGTTAGATATTTGGCTAGAAATTTATCTTTCTGTGCTGCCTAGATTTCTATTTACTCAATCAAGTATTCTTATTACTTAAACCAAATCGCGTCCTTGCGGCGTAAAGGCTCTCCCCCACAGGCGCGTTATTATCGGTCGATAATATCGGATACGTTATTGCAATATCTGTTTCAGTACATTTTATATTAGGGCAGCCACTAAGTTACACACTGTTGCGATAATAAGGACGCAATAGAAGTAGGACACTTGCGTTCCTCCGTCCTATGATATTCCAATATGACTTCTTAGAACATTTTGTATCAGCCGGATGATTCTGGAAAAATCTCATCGCGATAACTAAGGTGAAGTGAGCTTAGAGTCAGCTTTGAGTCATGCTGATGCTAGGGATTGACACTATTGACGACTCACTCACCCAAATTTTCACGGGGAGATGGTTACTGAATCGCACGGCTGGTCGCATACGAACTTACATACACCTGCGTTAATAACGTACTAATGTGAAGTGCGGGCGGAGGGCTGTAGTGTAAATTACACGCACACGTAAAAAATATCGGACGGTAAATCCGCAGCTGTGTGGCAAGGAAGCGGGACGCATTATCGCAATAACGTATCCAATATTTTCAACCGATAATAACGCGCCTGTGGGGAAGAGCCTTAATTGATAAGCTTCAATGCATCGACAGTGCTTCGTAACTTAAATAATATTTTGATAAGTCACTTTGCCCCGTCTACGAAAGTCAACATACCCGGGACTTCGTATTTTCACAGCACTTTTCAAATATCGGATGACAAACAGCTGTCTATGCCAAACGAATGCCTTTTCCAAGCAAATATGTAGGAAATTCATTTGGCTGATGTCCGATTCCTTATATATACTAACTTGTTTACGTTCTTGTGTTCGAGCTCTTCGACTACCTCTTTAGTGAAGCGTTGTTTTAATTGCATTTTTATTCGCCATAAAATTGCATAGACTTTTAGGAAAGTACCTATTTGACTTCAGGAATCTGGCATAAGTAAATAAATATTACTGTCTTTGAGGACTTGGTGGATATTATGTACAGACGCCAGCTCATCAAGTTACCCGAAACTGTAAAATTTTCGCAATCAGTCTTGAACCCAACGCCTTATCGATAAAGTTGAAAATGTATTAAAGAAATTTGACAGATTGTAGTAGCTTGATATGCCTGTACCATAAACGTTGGCCCATTTAAAATTGTGCCCAGCATGACCTGAGAGCAGTAGTGCAGTATAACTTATTTCATCAACACTGCTCTAAAAAACAGTGAAGAAAAAACGTCGTGAGGAAACCGACATGTCCTAGAACCAAAAATTGGAAGTCTTGTGACATCTACCAACTCGCAATGGGCCCGTGTGGTGGATTACGGCCCACTCCCTCTCACAGAGGAGGCCTGTGTCCCAGTAGTGGGAATATTATAGGCGAGTATGCTATATGTTGTTGCCTATACGTTACAGGAACTGATGGACGCTACTGAAGGTGCAGAACTTGTAGCTAATTTACCATAGACACGCTAAGAAAAAGATAACTGTATTGTTCATGGGACAGTTAACTTGCAGGAAAAAAAAACCAATTGATATAAATGATCTATATCACAACGGCAATAAACGAAATGTTTCCACTACATTTGTTTTATGAAGGAAAATTGCGCTTGATGTATCGGCAAACAATTCTATTAACAATATTACAGTCAAGCTTCAAAATCCATCAATAAGTAATATATTTGAAGAAGGAACAAAAGATCAAACATATTCCAGTATCTTCAAAACCGTAATTGGGAAGGAACCGCAAGTAGGACTTGATAAAACGACCGGATGAAAGAAAAGGTAGATGTTCATACAGCCTTCCAACCTATTACCGTATACTTCAATCGCCTAATAACGATTTTCAAACCAATTTGTTTTAAGAACACGATAACTTTACGAAATATTTCTACAAACCCAGCTAACTACTATTGAATAGAATCAAATTTTTCTCTCTAAATAGACAGCTGTGCTGCTGCGGAGTTTGTTGCGCCACTTCTTCGTCCTAGCGAAAGCACTGGGAATTTGTGAAGAGCGGGCGTTTTGGGGGACTATCTTATGTAATTTTGACGTTCGAGAAGTGCTGATCGTCAGCCTAATTTGAATAACTGGCTTTTGATTTTGATTTAGATTTACTAAGAAAGTGTGTATTTCGTATTAATAAAAACTCCCAATGAAAACAATTCAATTATCACTGGTCTCATAAGCTTGCCAACCAGTAAAAAGATTATCTCGTCATTGCTTTTGAACCTGGAAAAACCAATAATGCCAATAAATAAGAATAAGAAAAAAAAAACAGCTTATTCCCTTTCCAAATTGCAGGAGTTCCTTTATAAATTCTTGGTCGGCTATAAATGATATTTCATAGCTAAAGTTGAAACGGGATTGCCAATCAAATCAACAGCGAGTCATCGAATCTACTTTGTACAAAGTGGGGCCGGAATCGGCGAACCGGAGTGAAATTTTAAGGGTCATAAATATAGTACGACCTTAACGCTCGGATCTATTTTATTGCACTTATTTTTAGATTACGATCTGGTTGTTCAACATTTAATAAACGTCAGATACAATGAGATGATTTGGCGGTTAATTTTGTATTTATACTTTGATTTTAACGCAGTCTAATGAATACTAGCTTCTGCCCGTAACATCGTCTGCGTGAGATTTCTTGTTCTCCTGACCCACCCCGTCGTATCGCACCGCCTGCCCACGCTATTATTTGTGTGTGTGTATTACTCGACACTCGTGAAATGGATGTGCGATTAACGCTTATGCGACAAAACTGCACTGCGACTCACCATAGTTCGAATGCACGCTTGTGCGACACAAAAGATCGACAAGACTTTACTTCGACGGGACTCTTCGCCACGACAGGGCGTAATTAGGAAGTCTAGCGTTGTATGGTCACAGTTCTAACCTAACCTAACCTAGCATGGGTAGTGTCAAACTACTGTAATACTGCACCAACGTACTGGCGAATTACAGTACTGTCGCATTACCATAGTGTCGAACTATTGTCGCGCAATCGTTTGTCGCACAAGCGTGCATTCGAACTATGGTGAGTCGCAGTAGTTTTGTCGCATAAGCGTTAATCGCACATCCATTTGTCGAGCTCACGTAGTACACATGTATTACTTCGTTTTGGTTGAGCGTTCTTTCTGACTTTTTTTTCTTTTTCCTCGACTCCATAGGGTCCTAGTGTGGTGTTAAATAACCTATAGCCTTCCTCAAAAATTAGGCTATTAAATGCAAAAACATTTTTACGGCACGATTGGCGCAGTGGTTAAGCGATTGACTGTTGCGCTGCGTGTCACGGGTTCAATTCCCGCACGGCAATATTTGTATGACCTACAAGTAGTTGTTCCGGGTCTGGGGGTTTGTGTATGTGACTTTAAATGTTTGTAAACGCACCCACAATACAGGAGAAATTCCTAGTCAGGGACAACATTTTTCTAGAAAGAAAAAAAAATCGAATTCGAAAGATAGTTCCAGAGATTAGAGCGTTCACACAAACTCTCCAGCTTTATTACGAGTATTAGCAAGATAGGTCGCGCTTAAAAGGGCCATAGCCTTTTTGCAGTCATTATCTGGTGACCCTTGTTGCCCTTTTGCAATATCGTTACCACTGTTGTAATTAAAAAAAGGACATATTAATTAAGCGCCTCATTGGCCCGTTACCATCAATTCCCACATCGGAGAAATGTTGTCAATGTCTGTCCATGAACGTACTTTTGTATGATCCTGGGTGCCATACTACCAAATCGTACAATTACAATTTACAAGTTAAAATTTACTTTGTGAATCTTACAAGTGCGTGTATCACAAAACTCTAAGCCTCATCATTGTAACGGAAAACCTTCCAAATATGTAAATTGTAGTGACAAGTCTATAATTTATAAATTATAGACTTGTCGGTACAAATGTGCAATTCCTGGTTTACGCAATATTTTCTACTATGTAACAATTTTGTTGAATTGTCGACTTGTAAAGTTTTGTAGTACAGGACCCTGACATGCAAAACCCTTCTTGAGTAACACAATTCTTCATTGCTTCATTTGCTTGTAAAAAAACGTCTACTCTACAGAAATTGTTGAATTATTAAAATTAAAGATCCCTTTAATTTTAATAATTCAACATTTTTTTTGCGTTATTTTTTCGCGTTAAAGATTCCTTTAATTTTGATAATTCAACAATTTTTTTTTGCGTTATTTTTGCGCAAGAGCAGACGGTTTTTACAAGCAAATGAAGCAATTGTTTGACCATCCGGTCTTTCCGAATGTGTCACCTACGCAATTAAGGTGGGAGGTAGTTGTCTCGTTGGTCTAGTGGTCGCAAGTGCAACTGCTGAGCATGGGTCCTGAGTTCGATTCCCAGGTCGGGCAAATTTTATTGGGTTTTCCATCTGCTTTTTCTCAGATTTTCCCGGAGTCTGGTGTTGTGCCCGGTTGATGGTAAAAGGTTCTCCCCCTATAAAATGGGACTTAAGTATAACTGATAAAATGTGGGTGTCCTACAGGTGCGCCTCTGCCAAATACTTCGAGGAATATATGTAGGTATCATATTTATTTATTATTATAAATTTATGCACAAATAAAAAAAATACTGTACAAAGGCGGACTTAATGCCTGAGGCATTTTCTACCAGTCAACCTTAGGGTGATGCAGAGATAACATACGGGATAAATAGCTAGGAAATTACTATAAAATACAAGAATATATGGAAAACCAATAAAGCCAATAAATAAAAATAAGAAAAAAAAAACAACTTATTCCTACTAACTTACTATTAGGCCGGAATCGGCGAACCGGAATGAAATTTTAAGGATCATACATACGTATGAATCATACGTATATATACATATAGACAAAATGAGCTGTCAGGAGAAAAAAAATATCGATAGAGGAGAAAACGAATCCAGCAAATCAGCGCTGGGATATTACGGACAACTTCTGACGGAATGTTCACGTGCTTTCACATTAAAAGATAACCGACTGGTTGCCGTCCTGATGTTCAGAGAGAGCGCGTTCCAAAGAAAGACCGCCTGGACAAAGAAAGAAGAATGAATAATGCCAGAACGGTGAGAAGGACATCGTAGAAGATGATTCCTATACAACATAATAATGCCTATACAACGTGTAACGTTAAATGCGCAAAACCTTAGACATCCCAACTTTTTTTTTAATTCAATTGACCTATTTCAGAGAGAAAATAAGTAATTAAAAAAATTTTAAAGGTTTTATGTGCAGTTTTTACTGGCCATTCTGATCGTTTCTGAACCTAACCTGTCCGTGTCGGGGTGCCCCAAGTCACGAGCTCGCTTCGCTCGCTCTTGCATCCTAAGTTCTCAAGTTCAATCTTGTGTTTTTCTGGGAATGAGTCTTCAGAGATGCCTATAGTTGCCTATAATACAGTTTGTTATCCCACTGTTAATATTAGTCGCCATGTCATTATTTTTAGTAGCAAATAGATAGTCGCCCTTTTAAGTTGTTAGTCGCCTGGAAAATAATATTCCTTAATAAACAAACACGGCAACGTTTTTAATGAAGATTTTTTGAAAAATGTGATCTATATTAAAACGTGGTTCAATTAGTTCTGCTCGTTATTCTGATCAAACTATTTTCAGGTTTTGCGCATTTAACGTTACACGTTGTATATTGAATTTGGGAAGTCATGTAAGAAGGAGCAGTAGGTTTGTCAAGAATAAAGAACAACGTAGACAGAGCCCTTAACTCTCTGCGCTGACGAATAACATATTCAAATTCACACTCTCTTAAAGTACTTAATACCGATATAAATAGCTTAAATCGTACTTCTAAACCACATCATTGTTGAGAGCCAAACGTTAGTGATTCTCTTTCGCGAGTTAAGTTTGAAGTTCAAACTTTGCTTATTTAGACTTAAGTTTGATCAATGAGATGTGGTAAGTGGTAAGTCAATTACTAACTTAACTCAAACTTGGTAACTTTGATGAAGTACGTTGACATCGTTTGGGAATAATACATTGAAGAATTTAATCAGTTATCGAGTTCAAATTATTGTTTGCTTTTAAAACAGTTTTTTTTTTTTGTTAAGTTTAATGTTATAACTATCTATAGATGATCGCCAAAAGACTGGATTGCCCTTATACCCGGCAATGCTGCAGTAGACATATTGTTACCTTGTGAGTGTTAGTTTTTGTCTGTGTTTGTTATCCTGTCTATATCCTTTTATGTATCTGTTTGTATATGAGTCTTGTTACTTGAATTAAACAATTTTTATTTACAGGACACAAGGTTATGCCCGCGGCTTCGCCCGCATAAAAAGTAACTTTCAACTACCATCCCAAAGGAACACATTACCGGGATAAAAGTATCCTACGTGTTAATCCAGGAAATGGTCTATCTATGTGCCAATTTTCATATAAATCAGTTCAACGGCTTACACGTGATTGAGTATTATTATTGCATACCTCTGTTAAGCCCGCGATGGTTTGTGAGGTATGTTAAAGTTTCTTTTTATAAGTCTTGAAAATGTTTTGAATAATAAAAAAAAAATAAAAAAACAGTAACAAACATCCAAACATCTTCACAAACTTTCACATTTATAATATACTACGAGTACTAGCTAATATAATACTAGCTGCGCCCCGCGGTTTCACCCGCACAAGTCTCGATCCCGTAGGAATATCGGGATAAAAAGTATTAAGTATATGTGTTAATCCTACTATCTGTGTGCCAAATTCCATTAAAATTGGTCCAGCCGTTTGAGCGTGAAGAAGTAACAAACATACAAACACACACACACACACACACACACTCACAAACTTTCGCATTTATAATAGGGGCTGTTCATTTATTACGTAAGACGATTTGAGGATTTTTTTCTTTGCAATTATGGTAGATATCAGTATCTACCATAATTGCAAAGAAAAAACTTTCAAAAACAACTTTTTACTTACTTTTGAGATCTTACGTAAGAACAATCTAGACCCCTCCCACTCCCACGTAAGAAAAAATAAGACTAGTTTGAACGCCCTCCCCCCTCAAATCGTCTTACGTCATAAATGAACAGCCCCATATTAGTGTGATTAGTAGGATAATAGTGCCCTTATTGGAGGGGCTCGTGGCTAAATAATAACAGCCGCACAGGTCGATCAATCAGGTTAAGCTACGCTTGCCGCGGTTGGTCTGTGATGGGTGACCATCTTTACATACCGAGACTCCTCCGTGCCTCGGAAAGCACGTTAAGCCGTTGGTCCCGGCTGTCATTCGTAGATCTTTGACAGTCGTTACGGGTAGTCAGAAGCCCGAAAGTCTGACAACCAGCCTTACCTAGGGGTATCGTATCACCCAGTAACTGGGTTGTGGAGGTCAGATAGGCAGTCGCTCCATGTAAAATACTGGTATTCAGCTGCATCCGGTTAGACTGGAAGCCGACCCCAACACAGTTGGGACAAGGCTAGGCAGATGATGATTGGTGATGTTCTTCTGAAAAGTTCAGATGCATAGTACTCGCAACCGGCGTGCGTGTATCATCAGATCATCATCATCATCAACATCATTTCAACTAAAATGCATTCACTGCTGGACATAGCCTTCCCAAAGCACCGCTACTGCGACCGGTTCTACGCTTCCCGCATCCAGCGGATTCCTGCGGCCTTCATAAGGTCATCGGTCCACTTTTTGGGAGTTCTTCCAACGCTACGTCTTCCGAGGCGGGGCGTGGTTGGTTTGACAAGATGTATGAACGTAAACGAAGCAAAAAGAGTATGTAACGCGGGTGGCGTTCTGTCTAGCCCCATGGGAGCTTCAGTTTATGAATGTAAGTAAAATAAATTATATGTATTGTTGTTTTGTATTATCTGGTCTACAATAAAGTATATATGAATAGATGATCGCATATTTGAATCGCCTACTTCATTGTCTTTTTTCAAATTAGGCTAACAGCCTAGCTCAGCCCAACAAATACTTTCTGAACAGCTAAACACGTAACAAACGTACGTAATAGCGAGTTTTTTTTTATGAATTAATTTGAGCGCGCGTCCTCTGTCTGATATTCGTGATTTATACCGGCTCAAATTAATCGCGGTGAACCTCCCCTGGCTATCTGTGTCGTTCTATTGTTCCTCCCCTTTTGTTGCGTGACATATTGTAAAAATATAATTACAAATGATACTGTTGGGACGAATTGAAATTAACTGGGTCACGTTTTGTTCTTGCTTTTTTTTTTATTAGTTGTTAATGTCCCACAGCTAGGCAAAGGCCTCCCTACTTTCCTTCCAGCTCTCTCTGTCCAGAGCTGCCAAAGACCAATCTTTACTAAAGGAGTCCAGCTCATCCCACCATCTCCGTCTGGGCCTGCCGCGGTGTCGTTTGCCATTAAACGGGACCCACTGGGTCGTAAGTTTGGCCCATTGATCGTCTGACATGCGGCAGAAGTGTCCAGCCCGCACCCTAATTGCGTAACACACTATTACTCTCAATTTGAATCATTTAGAAGCATATTGCTAATCCATTACTCCATATGTTCGAAAAAGATGTCTGCTCAACAACGTAAATAACACAATGAATGTTGTTGAATTGTCAAAATGAAACCCATTCCTACTGATAGTGTGTTACGCAATTAGCTTACTAATTCTATTTAAGCGTGGCAGCTTTCCGAGTGACATTATTATTACATTTGCTATTTTAGTGACGGAACGGATTGTTGTATTCTTAACCCGGTCCACAAATTTAAGACCCAGAATACTCCGTTCCATAGATCTCTGGCAAACCTCGAGCGTGAACCTCTGCTGAATTGTCAAAGACCATATTTGAGAGCCATACGTGAGGATAAGAAGAATACCTACACATGTCGATGAGTCTTTTCTTGAGGGATAGTGGAAGATCGTCTTTCCTTAGCGACAACAGTCTTCTGAGCGTTGTTGCTAGTAAGACTGAGGGCCGCCGTATGGGGCACCTACCTGTGCGTAGTGCATGTACTGTTGCCAGGTGTCTCTGTGAGTTGGCGTAATTAGGTATTATTAGTTAGTAAGTATTAATAGTTATTGGAATAGAATACTCTTTATTAACAGCTTATGTATACCATATAAATTACAGACAATTTAAAGTAAGAACGAAATTTAAAAAAAAAAAAAAACGAACTAACTATATAAATAAATACAAAAACAAAAGGATTTAGGCGTTGAAGTACTCGTCCGCATCACTGTCATCCAGAAACGTGCCCAGAACACTAGCAGCATTGCCACGTTGAATGGCAATGCTAATTCTTTGGCCAAAGAACGACCCAGCCCTGGTCACGTGAAGTGTCGATCAGCCGGCGCGAAATTATTGTGTGTATATATACTAACATAGGTTAAGGAATACTAACAAATTTATGGGTTCTACCTGAATTAAAGATAACTAAATTAAATCTTTCATGGGCTAATAGCTCTTCTAGTCATTTTCGGTACGTCTTCATATGGTTTAGAATTCAGTTGGTATTTTACTTTTGAATAGTCATTATATTTTGTCGGCTTATTAGTCGATTTGCACGAATTTATTCGCCCAAATCAGGTGAGTCGTCACTTTTGGATAATATTATTTTTTCTATAGGCGACTTGCACGAATTGGCACATTTTCATTTCATGAGTAAATTCGCGATGAGTAAATTTGCGAATCGACTAATGAACCATTTTTTTAATAGGCTCGCCCCCTACAAAAATAAGTAGTGAAATGTGAGAGCACTATAGACACACCTCTGGCTAACCCTTAGGGGAATACAGACTTTATGTTTATGTTTATCATTTTGCGTGCATTTTTAACTCAATTTGGAGTTCCGGCTCAAGCTTGCAGACTTTTTATAAGTGGGAGTCTTTATCTTCCTGCCCTTGTCCCATGTAACTTGGGGTCGGCGTAACACGTTTCCTCTTCCCATTCTCTCTTGTCAACCGTCACGGTATCATTAACTCCCTTCTCTTCCATATCATTCCACACAATCCATCCATATTTTCTTTGGTTTGATGGAGAGGACTCCATCTCCACCTCTTTGACTCAATTTCGTTCCCCCCCTCCACATCACATGCCCATACCAAGCCAAACGATTTCCTTTCAACTTTCTCTTGCACCTATAAAATAAAGACTCAATCGAGCCCATTCAATGATTGCGGGCAGTTTTCATAAAACTTTATCACAAAATTTTTGCAGCACTACCATTATCAAATGTATTTTAAGCTAAAATTACCACATTTCAGCAGCACAGTCATTATTAAATCAATTCAAATGCGACTGCGACCATAAAAAGTACTTAGGCACGCGTGGAGTTCTCATACCGTACCGCTTTATATACAGTATGCTCACAAAGAACAGATATATATCTAGTGAGCCAATGCTACCAACATAAAAGCTTTACGATCTATGGACAGGGAACGTACTTTTTATTTCCATGCATGTGTCGCGACAACTCCACTGTACAGACATAATAAACAAAGAAATGTCCTAGTATTTTTTTGCGACGCGGCTTTTTACAATTTCGTATTTCCTGAGTGGAACTGTCAAAAGCAAATTACTTACATGAAATCGTTTGATTTTAAAGCTTAAAGTAATGTTATAAAATGTTATAAAAGTAATGTTATAAAATGTTATAATGTTATAAAAACTTTATGATCTTTATTTTAAACTAGCTTCTGGTCGCGGCTCCGCCCGCGTGTATGTCGGAAATTGTTGAATGGGCTACCGGGACCAAAAACATATATGTTACTCCATAACATCAACTATCTACCAGTGAAAGTCCCATCTAAATCGGTCCAGCCGTTTCGGAGACTAGCCGGAACAAACAGAAAGACAGAGTAAAAGACAGAGTAAAAAAAATGTTTCTTTGTTATATGTAGCGTATATACTTTAATATATATTTATTATATATATAAGCAGACACTTTAATTTTATTTATTTGTATTTATTATACATAATTATTTGTATCGAAGATTCAGTAATATCTATTACCTATCGATTTCAATGTTCTTTCGTAAGTGGATAGTAGCAAAATACACTCTACATCTTCTAGCCAAGGAACCACGGAGTCTACATCAAAATTATAATAACAAAAGATCAACAACTAGACACTCCATAGTACTGAAACTTTTACCTCACAATCCGAAGTTCTCACCGTTCCTCAAACAATTTCTTAGGCAGACATCTGTATTGTTTATCAAGGCGAGTAGTTAGGGAGAAAATTTACATAGCACGGATTTCTGAGATGGAAATTCAGAGGGCAAATAGAAACTGTGCATGGTAAATATACAACAAAGTGGTCAATGAAACCATGAACATTTTTGAAGTGAAAACTTCTTTAAGCGTACTTTGCGCTCTTTTTGCACAGTTAACGAATATGAACCTTCACGCCCGGGTCGGTGACGCTGAATCGGGTATACTTGGCTCCAGTTGGTCGGTGACGCTAAATTTATTTATTTATTTATTTATTTAAACTTCTCGCACAAAAGGTACAAAGGTACTTGGCGTTGAATAGTATATACTCGGCGCTGAATCGCGTATACTCGGCTCCAGTCGTATGTTTGCACTTCTATCGTGTGGTCATAAGCACACACCCTCTTTTTTAGGGTTCTCTACCCAATTTCTCAGCCTCCGCTTCCTTCCGTCCATCCGTATGCCCGTCTGTGTGACGGTGGGCTGTATCTCATGAACCGTAATAGGTAGACGGTTGAAATTTACACAGAGTGTGTATTTCTATTAGTTTTTTTTTATTTAAAACAAGTTCACCTACATTTTTATACATATTGTAAAAAAAAAAAAAAAACATTTTTAGCCACACTCTGTACTATTGCGTTGAGTGTTGTTGAAGATATTTATACTTTTTGGCCAATTTACCATATTGTATGTATATTTTCATTTGTATTATTTATTTATCTTTGGAATAGAACGGCATACACTAATTACACAGACCGAGATGTAGTATAATGTAACAAAACGTCAAGACTTATTTTCCCAAAGGGTTAGACAGAGGTGTACAGACTCCAGCACATCAAGCTATTACAATCTGTCAAATTTCTTTAATAGATTCTCAGCTTTATCACTAAAGTATAAAGTTCAAAGTTGATTGGGAAAATTTGACAGTTTCGGGTAGCTTGGTGTGCTGGCGTCTGTACCTATAGTACGCCCAGATTTCATCAGTTATCTCTAAGTCCCATGTAATACAGGGCGAGTCTATTGCCATAATTTTGTGTAAACCATAATGAGAAATAAACATTATTATATTATATTATACATCAACCGGGCACGAACCCAGAATATCACTTTCGGACCCAGCAGTGCGATTCGATAGTGAGCTGTCAGTGTCATCCCACCTGATACTAGGGATTGACCAAGCATGCATTTATAATCATAATCGAGATTTTAATACCCAATATTATTTTTAACCGACTTCAAAAAAAGGAGGAGGTTATCAATTCGACTGTATTTTTTTTATTTTTTTTTTATTTTATATGTTTGTTACCTCATAATAACCGACTAGGTGAACCGATTTTCATGATTCTTTTTTTATTTGAAAGCTGGTGCTTCCCGTGTGGTCCCATTGTCACCATTTCAATATTTCAATATCTGATGATGGGATCTTGTAGAAATCGGGGGAACTCTTCAATAAATAACAGCAGATTAACCGCGATTGTTACTATAGCATATCTAAGCATTGTTTACACCATCACACAACATAATATCACGCCTGTACTCACTACAAAGGTTATAATTTTTTTTTATTATAATAATAATTAATACCAGTAAAACAACCGCGATTGCTGCTATCGCATATGTATGCACTGTTTACGCAATCGCACAACATAACATCACGTCTGTACCCTATAAACGCAGATGCAGCTTCCTGTCACTGATATTTACATAGCAAGTAGTGTTTATATGAATTTGATTGAGGTAGATATAACTAAAAAGTGAAAAATAAAAAATTTTATATAAAAAAAAACAACCGACTTCCAAAAAAACACTACAAAGTGAAAAATAATTTTAATTTCGGAAGTCGGTGTCAAAAAACCAAAATGCGGAACCAACGACACCGACTTCCAAAATTAAAATTATTTTTCACTTTGTAGTGTTTTTTTGGAAGTCGGTTGTTTTTTTTTATGCTAATAATGTTGATAATTTTATATAGTTTCAAAGCTAGTATTTTAGCTGTCAAAGCCTTACTATTTTGTGGGTGCCTGGCTGACGGACCATAGAATTTAATCTCACGTAGTTTGTGTGGCGTGATCAATTCACCCTAGTCACAGTCTAGGAAAAAAAAAAAAAATACATCATTGAGATGCTGACTAAGTCTCATCGACGAAACATAGCAGGCTGCTTGACGCCGGACTTCGGTGAGAGGGTGGTCGCAAACCAGGTGGGTGTTAGCCCTACCACCGCAAGGGAAGAATTGGCCAGTCAAATAATAAGGTGTTGGGTGTGACTGTCCAGGATGCGCCGAGCGCTCGGTTCAGTTGAGTAACTGGTCGAGCAAACTGCGCTACACGAGGAAGCTTCATGCATCCCAAAACCAGGACCTCATGCGTAACTGTAGCGTTACCGATCACTAGACAAACGATCCAAGTCTTGAAGAAGTATAATGTATTTTCAAATCAAATCAAATCAAATCATTTATTTTTGCAGAAAACACTGTTACAATAGAGTGTTATTAAAATAGACGTTTCAAGTGATTCTACCGTAAGGCATGCAAAATTTACAGATATAATTGTGGTAAGAAAATCAAATAAATATAAAATTAGCTAGTCATATTTTAAGATATTAAATAAAATTAGTGGAATGTCATTTTTAAAGTTATATTAATACATGTAGATTATTTATTTAGTAAAAATAATAATATTAAAATTATATCAATGTCATTCCTAGAATTATTATAATAAATTAAGATATTAATTATTTATAGATCATGGATAATTTATTGTTCTATTACTTAATGTCACTGTCAGGTCTTAAAATTGTCGTTTAAGTAGTCGTTCAAGTTATAGTAACATTTATCTACTAAAAGGCTCTTTAGATTTTTCTTAAATAAAGCAGTATTCATTGCCCTTATTTCTTTAGGTAATTTATTGAAAATTACAGGAGCCATGCGAAACACACTTTTGTGCATTAAAGCGGTACAGGTACACACAAATATTTAAAAAAGAATATATTATTATTGCTATATCATCTGTTGCGAATCTGAAACAGTTATTTGCCACGTTATATTCAAAAGTGTAATATTATATAGTCGTAATATAAGGATATATTATTTTCTCTAGTTCTTCGACTGCCTCCCTGAAAGTTTCAAACGCCCACGAGGGGGCGTTATCGCCCATGTTGAAAACCTAAACTGTATATGAACACCAGGAGCATTTAGCGAACTGCATAGTCAGCAAGTGAGAGACGACTCACGAAACGACGTGTTTCAATAGAAATACAAAATCTCGAATAGTGTGTAGTTCTTTGTGCCGCGGATTTCGACGGCGACATTTTCTCGCCTTTGAAAGCACTTAAGTTAAAATTGTGTATATGTAAAATAGTTTTGAGATGGTTTCTACACCTGAATGTAGTATTCTTTGGAGATTTCTTTAGTTCTTGTTAGGATTGAGAATAAGTGGAGTGGGAGCTGACAATGCTCCTTATTATTGTATTCAAAAAGAAAAGTTCGATGTTGCTATGTTTTGTTAAGGGGAAAGCGTTGTGTAGCCCGCGAAATTAAAATTTTCTTAAGTTCTTTGCAATTTGCAGGTCAGCGTTAGGTTATATGTTCAACAAAAAATGAACTTAGTTGTATTATAATGATTTTATCTACACCCATGCTATAAGTCCTCTATAAAAGTTTCTGAAACAGTTAGCTTATTGCCAACATTGAAGCAACCAGTGTCATATTAACCATAATATCATCCAAACGAGTGTCATAATGTTGTACTAAATTTCATTATGCAACTCCTTTGTTTTTTCGATCCCTTCCTTACTCATCAAACAGCCACATTGTCACTACTCAATTTGTGGTATTTAATGAATTTCAAAAAAAGAACGTTGTCATACACGCGCGTTTTCCTACCACAGTGTCGTACTTAAAAAAAAAAAAAACTCATAGGGTATTCTAATTCACGTCGTATCCCGCCATTTTTGTTCGATATTAGTATTGCAAAAATTTAGTTTGTTTGTATTACATACTCAGCAATTAAACTTTCCATGAATTTACACACAGTTCTTACAACACTATAACACATTATGGTTTCAGAACCTTTTATAGTGGATTTATATAATGGGTGTAGATAAAGTCTTGTATGCAACTGTACATAATTAAGGAGGAGGTGACGGAGGCCTTTGCCGAGGAATGGGACAGCATAGGATTGTAAAAAAAAAGAGATCGGGAGGGCAACCTACGGAAGATCGCGGAGTAGACCTGTATGAAACCCTCACGGACCAGGGAAGCATGGCACAATAGGGAGGAGGCCTACGTTCAGCAGTGGGTGGAATAAGGCTGCCAATGACGATAAAGAGATGGGTTGACAGGGGAGAATAGAAGAAGAAAACTTGTTTCAACGACCCCAAGTAACAAAAGCAGTAATGTGACGATAGTGAAGAGATCTTTTGTTTTTGCATCATCGATAAAATATTTTTTTATCTTTCTTCAACTAGGTACCTACTGTGAATGAGCCGATTCACTAATTCCTCAAAAGTAAAATCAAAAGTCATTTTTTCAAACTAGGCTGAGAATCATCACCATTTGAACGTCAACATTACATAAGACAGGCCCCAAAAACCCGGTCATTTGCCACTTTTTTTTTTTTTTTTGTTAAATCCATCCTACTACAAAGTTTTACTTAAATATTACATCTGCCAAACTGCAAATCAATTTGTGGGCGGTAGATTCTCGTGGAATCTTTGCTTAACTAATCATGATTGAAATCTAAGTTAAAACTGGGTTAGGTTAAATTAAAACTAAGACTATGGAACCTTAGGCCACGACTCCGTATGTGGGTACGGAGTAGCTACCCACGCAGTCTTGGCTGGAAAGATGTGGCGCAACAAACTTCTGTCTTAGCAAGCATAAAGCGAATTTAAAAGAACCATTTTTTAATCATCGAGATGAAGATAGAAAGTGCTTTGAATAAAAAAGTTCTTGCTCTATCCCAGTAGCACTTTGTTGTGCAAAAGAATGGTGTAAGGTGATAGGGTATGTACGTGGCGGGCATTGCAATTCTTATTGCGTCGCACTCCTATTTGCAGCACACGTACGACTTTTGCTTACCTCCCAAGTGTGGCTTTGAAGATGGCGTTAGGATTTAAAATTCATAAGAATTTTATTTGAATAAATTCTTTCGAAATAAAATGGAAGCAGGTAGGTAGGTGTAGTGTTTACATATAGGTAACTAAGTAGTTTCTGTCTTCCTCCGCGTGATTTTTTTTCATTATGCCCGACTTCTAAGGGTCGTAGTGTAAGGATAAATATAGCCTATCACCGTCATTCCATTCTATTTTTAAATTGGTTTGACTTACAACTTATTGTTTTATTTCGTACTTTCTTCACAGAGTAGTCAGATAGGAAACGCCGACCTCATCTAGCTTATTTTTTTAATAATATGACGCGTAAAAGTGATTCCGATATCCTATTTACAGAATAAACAATTTAATTTAATTTCAACTATAATAGCCAGTAACAAAATAGACAGTAATTTAAAAACTTTTTACTGAGAACAAACGACAGTGGCGCCATTAGTCTTGTGTCACCTAAAACAACTTCACAAAAAAGTTCATTAATTCATTTGTTATTCACATATTTTTAATTCGTGGAATAAAATTGACGTCTGAAAGTTCTAGTGTGGAATAACTGTAAAACTTCAAAATTTATTATCAGTATAAGACTTGTTGTATGTATAAAATTTTGGTGGAATGCGCTCTTAGGATGTTGTGTATTGAGTTCAAATGTCAATAGTTGCTAAAACCTTGTAGGCGTGGGTTCTAATTAAAATGCCAGTATCCAATTTGATGATAATGTAAGTACTACCTACAATATTTGAGGATAAATCTGTCGGTATTATTCTAATAAAGGTTAATTTTCCTTAAATGTGGCTTATAATAATAATATTTTAGCTTGCAGTTTTCAGTTGCTGTATGTGTGTAATATCTAGATTTTTTTTGTGAAAAATAAGAGACATTTTCAACCTGTATAGTTACAGTGTTTGTACTACTGGCAAAAATCAAGGATTGGACTTGAAAAATGCAAAACAATTTTTTTTAATTCGGCAGGTAGTTCCAGAGATTAGCGCGTTCAAACAATCAAACTCTTCAGCTTTATTACCCCACCTTTATACTCACACACAACTACACCATCTTACTCTCTCTTGCTCACACTAACACACGGACACACGCATTTTTATTATTCTTTTTGATTTTATTTTATATAGTAGTTACCTTTTCTTGTTATTATTTTCTACAATAATCCTACATGTCTTATAATACATGCTACAAGTTTTTGTGATAATACCAATCTCGGCGAGTAGGGCCAGGAGTCCATAGCACAGGGTATCCTAGTTTGGATTCCTGACTCCCACAAGTCCTAGTACCTCCAATATTTGTAACACGTCTATACTGTAATTTGTACCTTGTGTGAGAAAATAAATATACTATTATTATCCCCTAATCTATACTAATAATAAATCTGAAGAGATTTTTGTTTGAATAACATCACGCTACAACCCACAGCAACCGAGGAAAAAGAAAAATAGCGAGAAATGACGCTAAGTAAAAACCAAGCAATACCTTAAACATCTTACTTTCCATCCTCGTTCTAAATAAGCTAAGCCACTTTACTCACCGCGTCCCTCGTGGCCATAAACCAGTCGCAATGAGAACCTCTCTTGGGAGGCAAGCTGCAACAATTTGCCACTAGCACTGGCTACTAGTACTGGTTGTAGTAGCAATTTTGTATTGACGCAGACACTCCGTGGTACACCAGAAATACTTACGTACAATTGAATTTTATCAACTTATAAATACTGGCAACCGAGCCACGGTTGCCAGTATTTTTATTTGTTGTGGAATCCTACACATTTTATATTAGTTTTATTTATAGACACATAAAGGTTTTATTTATTTGAACTTTCAAGTAATCGATTTTTCTTCTTTCGTTGGTAATTTTGTAGTAAGTTTGAGATTATTAAATTAGTCAACTTGCAGGGTTATTGCGTAACACACTATCAGTAGCAATGACAACAACAATTTTGACAATTTTACAATTTTGACAATTTTGGCAATTTTGACAGTTCAACAACATTCATTGCGTTATTTATGTTGTTGAGCAGACACTTTTGTCGAATATATGGAGCAATGGATTAGCAATATGCTTCAAAATGATTCAAATTGAGAGTAACAGTGTGTTACGCAATTAGGGTACTGTACTTGACCTTATGAAATCCTAAAGACAATTTTAATTAAACATTTTGACGTTGACTTGGCCATAATAATTTATTTATTTATTTAAACTTTTCGCACACAAAAAGGTACAAAGGCGGACTTAACGCCTTAAGCATTCTCTACCGGTCAACCAAGGGTAGTGTAGAGATTAGATGGCAGGTGAATGGCGGTCGCAGGAGGACTGGTAGCAGCTGGATTAGAGTTGCCGAAAATCGAGTTGAGTGGTGTGCATTAGGAGAAGCCCATGACTAGCAGTGGACTGCTGTAGGCTGATGATGTGATTTGATGGCTGTTTTTATTGGTACCAGAAGTTCACATAAATATTTAAAGTATAATAGCAAAGATTTTAACTTTTTTATATGATGTCAAATGAAACAGCAGTGCTATTCTGTAAAAATCTCACTGTGGGAACTTAGGTGAAGTGAGCTGTCTTTAGGGATTAACACTATCGACACTGCTCACTTCAAGCTCACTTCACTTATGATTTCACGGTGAGATTTTTACAGAACCGACCGGCTGAAAACCATTAAGTTTAGAGGTCCCTTGACATAAGACGGTAAAAGTGACATTAGGATTAAAATGTTACCAAAAGAAAAAGAAAAAAAAAAATAAACATCATGGCCTGAATTTCAACCCTTTCTTTTCCGAGACAGCCAAATGCGGGCAAAGCTTTTAATCCTCTCAGAGGTTTTACACTCTATTATGGTCTTTATTTTATGGGATTAAAGTTCATTATAATTTGTTGCTTAGGATGAAGCCAGTGCCGCGATTTCGTGTCCATTTAGACACTTTTATTATGATAATTATATTATTCAGTAGCATGCGATGCTTATAATAAAATAAATATTACTTAATGTTTTTAAAACAATTACCTTAAAAGGGTATCATTAATTTAGAGAGTTGTATTGATGATTTGAATGATTATAATTCTGTAAATACATATTTTTTACGGTCCCTGCCCGACCGAGGGGTCCGTTGCTAAATAATAACAGCCGCACAGGTCGATCGATCACTTGCCGTGGTTGGTCTGTGGATGGGTGACCATCTTTAAATACCTAGACCACTCCGTACCTCGGACAGCACGTTAAGCCATTGGTCCCGGCTGTCATTCGTGGATCTTTGACAGTCGTTACGGGTCGTCAGAAGCCCGAAAGTCTGACAACCAGTCTTACCAAGGGATATCGCATTACCCAGTAACTGCGTTGTCGAGGTCAGATAGGCAGTCACTCCATGTAAAATACTGGTATTCAGCTGCATCCGGTTAGACTGGAAGCAGACCCCAACATAGTTGGGAAAAGGCTAGGCAGATGGTGATGATGACATATTTCTTACGGTCGCGAATAATATTTTGATCAACGTACAGACGCCAGCACATCAAGCTACCCGAAACTGTCAAATTTTCGCAATCAACTTTGAACCTTATGCTTTAGCGATAAAGTTGAAAATCCAGTAAAGAATTTTGTGAGACTTTAGTAGCTTGATATGCTGGCGTCTGTACATACAAACCCGATACTGATTGAGCAAATTGCAAAAAAACGTAAGAAAATTTTAATTTCGGGGACTACCCTGGTGCTTTCACTTTAATAATTTTCCCATAGCTCATTATGACATAATCTGGAAAGACAGAACAATTGTTTCAAAAAAAGACATAAATAATACATACTTACAAAGTATCTAAAAGCTTCGTACAACTCAACAATTCAAAGTTTAAGGTTTGACAGTTTAGTCCATTGCTTGAAGGCAGATCACAATTGAAATGACTTGATGCTTATTTGCAGTTTTTATTTTTATTTTTTTATATTAAAAAAAAACGTTTAACTAACTTTTACTAACATTCCAATGAATATTCTAAAGTGCTTCTGAGATCAACAATATATTGCGTTCATTTAATAATAATGTGTTATTTATAGGATTCTAAAGAAAGCAAGATTTGTCCATAACTTATTTTTACTAGCAAATATATCAATGCGACGTCTACATATTTATTATGTATCGAGTGGCTATGACGTACGGCACGAGGATCGGAGAGGTTAAAAATGTATTAAGGAACATGTCCACGTCCAGCAGTTGATGTTTACGGGTCTTTATCGATAATTGTGAAGTGGGTACGTACGGGATATGAATGAAAGACGGTATGTTAACTAGCTTAGTATAATGTCCAAAGTCCACACGCGTAGGATCACATATAAAGTTTGAAGAAGGGAAGGTGTCTAAAAGTAAATAAAAATATATTGCATTCACATGAAAACCTATTGACATTGACGTTGACATAAGTGACTAGTGACCACAGAACACTATTAATCCTAGCGGAGCCAGTGACGCTACAGTCGTTTATCTAACTATAGGATGTGGACGAATTCTATCACTTCGCAGTTATTTTACATCTGACAGCAGACTATAGAATTATGATTATCAACCTTATACAAATGACAGTAAAGATCACTGTAATGCAAAATCTATTCTATATTCTATACTTAAGCAACCATGTACAGACGCCAGTACATCAAGCTACTACAATCTGTCAGATTTCTTTAATAGGTTTTCAACCTTATCGCTAAAGCATAAGGTTCAAGGTAGATTGGGAAAATTTGACAGTTTCGGGTAGCGTGATGTGCTGGCGTCTGTACATGTACATGCACACCATGATAAAAACAAACTCTTCAGTTTGTTTTTATCATGGTTACTATGTATGTACAAACATCAATAAAGAACATAGATTTTCTGAGGCCTAGTACGGACAAAAAGCTAATAATATTGGAAATATAACTGATAAATTTTGAAATCCCGTCACAGCTTACGTTACTTGGCAAATCTTTGCAAAACATTTTTCAATTTAAAAGATTATTATTTCGATTCAAGTATTCGGGGAAGTCTTTATGTTCAGTTTTGGAAATAAGGTGGTAATTGGGATTGGGACATGCTTATTGTAAGAATTGATATGATTTCACGAGTATTTTTCGAATATACAATATCAAAACTGTATTTAAAGCGTATTGAATAATAATTACATTGTTATGAACATGATATTTAATGTCTTATGGCCCTTCACCTAGTTTTACGACGAACAAAAATATACAGGGTTTTGTAACACTATTATTGTTTCATAATACATTTTGTTTTATTTGTGTCCATTTCTGGGCCAAGCTTGTATGGGACAAAAATCCATGTTCTTTTATTACAAAACGCGACAGTTCATAAATATGATTAATTTTCAATAAACTGATTTCTGTGAGAACTGTGTTAATAAATCTAGAAAGTATAGTCACAGAAAAGAAGAGAATTTCCCTAAATCAATCGGCTTTCAAAGACTTTCTTAAATACACTTTTGGGAGTGCTTAGCATGGTCATAGCATAATTAGACTTTAACGTCCTCACTGCTGGGACACAGGCCTCCTCTCTGTGAGAGGGAGTGGGCCGTAATCCACCGCGCAGGCCCAGTGCGGGTTGGTCGATGTCACGTCTTCGAGTTTTTGAGAGTGCTTAATATGTGCGATTTAGCCCATTGAAGGACACTGAACGAGTCACAATAGACGTTGTATTTTATTACGTCTGGGGTGTTTAGTGTCCCGCAAAGTACTGAATAATTAGATTTTACTGAAAACAATTATTACCTATTCATTTGTTTAAACAGTCCTTCGCGTGTGTAGGATCTAGTTTACTTTTGATATATTGTATTATGTCAGAACACACCTGTAGCTTATTATTAACTTAGTTCGTAATAACAGAAATTATTTACTTAGTTGCCTATACAGGGTGGCATGACATCGATCCACAAACTGTAACCTTGAATTTAGCAAATGCTTCTAGACCCCCAAGCGTAGAAATTTTTCGTCAGTTATCTAAAAAAACATCTGAGAGCCAATTCTTGTAATTTTAAGGACGTTCACAGTCTCATCTGTCGCAATCTGTCAAATATACCTCTAATTTCCCTACATTTTTGACAAGTTTTGACATAGTTTTTATTTTTATAAAACGTTGCCCCACACTAGGAACTTCTCCTGTATTGTGGGTGCGTTTACAAACATGTAAAGTCACATATACAAACAGTCAGACCTGGAACAACTACTTGTAGGTCATGAAAATTTTTGTTTCGTGCGGGAATCAAACCCACGACACGCAGCGCAGCAGTAAATCGCTTAACCACTGCGCCAACCGTGCCGTCAATGTCGATGGTCACCGAGATGTGATTGCGACAAGATTTTGAACATTTAAAATTACGAGAATTGGCCTTCAGCAGTGCTATTCTGTAAAAATCTCACTGTGAGAACCTAGGTAAAGTGAGCGGGAAGTGAGATGATTTCACGGTGAGATTCTTAAAGAATCGACCGGCTGTTGTTTCACAGAAAAGTACAATACCTGTGCGATCAAAATGTGTGGAACAGCAATTTTATGTTTTATAACCGACCAAATGTTTCGACTCAGTGGGGTTCTGAATCACGTACTGAATTCATGATAACAGCTTGCGCGTTGATTTTCCTGCCGCTTTGTATATAATTAAATCATAGCATGTGTCATAATGCTTAGAATTTTTAGAAGTCTTTAATAACGTACGCATATTTTATTCAGGTTCATAGAAAACTATAGTTACAAACCGCTTTGCTAACAAGAATTTGCAAAGCCAAATTGGAAGGTCTCTGAGGTATTATATTAAGGTTTCAATTTAATATGAAGAGAGTCATGCAAATTTTAATTACTCAGGAATTTGAACCCGCAAAGGAACTTGTAGATATTTATCTTAATTTTAATGATTACTGTTGGATAAAAAGTAAATTCCTAGACTTAATCAATAAGACCATGAAGTTTATTTGACCTTGTGATGAACAAGACGATATAGTCAGTCTAATAAAAGCGATGACATTTTTTTGGTCCGCTACAATATTATCATAACAATATTAACATAAAATCAAACCTTGTTTCAGAGGGTTGGACAGAGGGATATCTATAGTACACCCACATTTTGCCAATTAAGTCCCATGTAATAGTCTAGACTCCAGGCTTCTACTGAGAAATTCCAAATGGAAAAACAGTAATAGATCATACATATTTCGGCTAAATATTAACCAATACGAATTTCAGCAAACTTTTATACCTAGAACCAGTCTTGCCCTGACAATAAATATTGATTTTTTGTTTTTTCATGCTAGAACTGTCAGACGTCAATTTTATTCCAAAGATAAAACATATCTGAGTCTGGTAAAATCTGCTCTTAATGGTTTAATAATGGCTAATGAGCCTGCATAATAAATGAACGAGAACGTGAAGCATTGTGGTGGCCAGTCCAACAATCAATAGTGTTTGCTAATAGCCTGGCTCGCGCTCCCCAATGAGCTATACTTAGAGCTATTTGCAATTGTGTAATCGTTATTGGCATCTCGCATGCTCACTACAATTGGCAAATACCTGGAATAACTCTTTTTCTACTTATTTCATAATGGGAAAATGTCATCACGAATGTATTTCTGGAATAATTATGCAGAACTACTGTTTTATGCTGTCGACTATTTGTTAAGCTTGATTCTTAATCTATTTCTAAATGCAGCACTTCGAATGAACCTGTAACTTTTTGCACAATCGTGCAAAATCAACATCGTGCAAAAACGCCTTGCTTCCCCGAAAGGTTAGGAAGATTCCGCTCCGTAGCAACTGGACAGATTCTCAGCTGGACAGATTCTCAACTGGACAGATTCTCAGCTAGACAGATTCTCAACTGGACAAACTACAGTCGTGAAATAAATTATGAAAGAAATTGAAAAGTTTATTGAAAATATAACAAAACAAATTCAACTAAAATAAAACATTTGTAACTTCTGGTTAAAAATTTAAACTTAAATTAAAACTTCACAAATTTTTCGTTGTTTAAGTTACATAGGCGATCTAAGCATGTCATGACTGAAATTTTGTTCTCAACGCAATCCGATATTATATTTTTTATCTGCTCATCAATCCGAATTTGCTTTAATCGGCGCTTTGTTTCTTCACAGTGATAGTAACTTTTTATTATTTTAGTATCAACGATTTGCGATTCTTTTTTTTAGTAACTGTAGGAACAAAAAGAGGGATGGATTTTTTGGTATTTTAGCATTCATTCTTCGATGCCACCCTTCGACAGTGTTAGTTGTCCGAAATTTTTCTCTGTATCAAGATAACTGCTCAGACGTAATTAGCGTCATCCAATAATTTGAGAAATAATTGAAAAAAGCTTTACATTGATCATCATTTGTAGCGATTTCATTTATTGACAAAAAGCCCTCGGGTATTAACGTCCTGGGCAAATGCGTACATAATTGTGTCAATTTCCGACCATTTTTAGTAGAAGAAAATTTTAATACATTTGACTTTTTCCACACGGCATGCAAAAAATGATAATAACATCCTTTAACGGTAACATCCGGATAGATACATTTTACATTTTGAGCAATTGCAATTTCATAATCGCACTTAAAGTGACTTATATTCACAAACAATTGCTCTTTTAAAATTCGAAACATTCTTGTAGGTATAAGTTTCCAAAGACTTATTTGGTAAAAGAAACAAAGAAAACAAGAACGATTCAGAAAATTAAATAAATTAATTTATTAATTTTAAATATTATTGTAGTACATTATTTTGATCTATCTCGCAAATGATTTGATCTATCTCTCTAAGCGCAAAAAAATGTGTTTATTAGAAACCTCTGAAATGATCAGTGTTTCTCTACTACATTATGCATGTGTTATACATACTCGTATAAATCTTCCTCTTGAATCACTCTACCTATTAAAAAAAACCGCATCAAAACCCGTTGCGCAGTTTTAAAAATCTAAGGAAACATAGGGACAGACAGCGGAAGCGACTTTGTCTTTACTACGTATAGTGAAGAAACAATATCCCAAATAACAAAATTATGAGTTTCTGCTTTAAAACATCTTTGGCGATTTCACAATTTCCGTTTGTTTTTTATGTAATTTAGTGCTAAAGGATTTTATTTTTAGCATGGAACTCACGCGCGTACTACGCTTTTAGTCTTAAGTAAGTTACTTAATTGTAACTTAATTATGCAAATTAAAGTCAACATGTAGAGTATTAGAATTGCCCGTTTATCATTATGTCACCGACTGTACACGTCCTGTCCAGTCGCTATTCTGTCCAGCTGAGAATCTGTCCAGTTGAGAATCTGTCCAGCTGAGAATCTGTCCAGTTGCTACGGAGGGTACCTATACTACAATGTGGGAATAGTATCTGGGAATTGTGATATTAGCTAAGTAAACAGAAGTAGATAAGATTAGGGGGATACCATGCATTTAGTAAGTCAATGTTGGATCATAAATGAAGTTTCATGGTAATTGTCACGCCATTTCATTCATTTGCGTTGCAACTATGAAGTGTCACCTTGGCTTGCCCTGCACGCCAACTGCCCCACTAATGCTACCGTACGGCTTCTGAACTTTACTATAAATTGACCAATTAAAAACCATTAATATTAACTTGCGTAAAAACAGTTTTAAATGTCAAGATTACTAATTATTGAGTCTGTCTTCAGTACAATGGTGACATTGTGAAATGAGATAGTTTACATTACTTATGAGGGCAAGTTGGACGTTTTAATTTACTTGTATTATTTTCAGGCTTTGTCTCTTGTAAAATTAATATTAAATAGTTTTTTAGAGAGCAAGAGAGAATTTATTCTAGTAATTTGTTTGCTAATGAGTGCGGGGGTGGTATATATATCTTTTAGATAATAGTGTGACAATCTAACATCACCTCATCGCTGTATTCCTTGAGGTGGTAGGCAGCGGTTTACGTCAAAGTATACAGTAGGTAAACATTTTGCGAGTTATATTGAACTAGCGACCCGCCCCGGCTTCGCACGGGTGCAATGGAGAAAAACTGATAATTTTTTTCGTAAAAAGTATAGGATAAAAATGGTTATTGTGGGTTATCCCTAAGAGATAGACATATACCATTGTGGATTTTTTTGTAGACCTTTTTATGGTGTACAATACTGTAGTACATTATTTTGATCTATCTCGACGGGTTCAGCCAGCGCTTACAATGTAAGCTCAAAAAAATGTGTTTATTTACGACATCACATTAGAAACCTCTAAAATTATCAGTGTTTCTCTACTATATTATGCATGTATTATACATATAAACCTTCCTCTTGAATCACTCTATCTATTAAAAGAAACCACATCAAAATCCGTTGCGTAGTTTTAAAGATCTAAGCATACATAGGGACAGACAGACAGGGAAGCGACTTTGTTTTATACTATGTAGTGATGAAATGGGTGAACTTATTGCCCTCAACCGGGACAAATACAGACCCAGAGCTTGAGAGAAATTCCCGCTGAAAAAAAAAATTACTTACACTTTATCCGTCCTAAAAATCAAACCCAGACCGTTGATGCTTGGTAGACGCGGAGCTTGCGAACACTTACTACTAGACCAAGGAGGCTAGCAAACGTGACAACGTTTACAAACATTTCTCTAGAAATTATTAGCATTCATGACAAGCATGCCAACCAAACATTTTTTATCTTTCATTTCGAAAGGTTTGTTTGCATTTAACATTTTCTCTACAAAAAGAAAAGGTATTTGGACAAATGGCGTGATATTTTGAATAAGAAAGCGCTAACCGAAATAGTTTTCGGCAAGATAAAGTAATCTATTATATTTATAACCTTTTGCATTTTAATAGACTTATTGTTCAACAAAACTAAAAGACATAACTACTTTCATCTTAAAGTATGTTTTACTGTGACAGCGCTTCAAGCCAACTTAAAAAAATACCTTTTTTTACTATAGTATAGACGCCAGCACATCAAGGTACTACAATCTGTCAAATTTCTTTAATAGATTTTGAACTTTATCGCTAAAGCATAAGGTTAAAAGTTTATTGGGAAAATTTGTCAGTTTCGGGTAGCTTGATGTGTTGGCGTCTGTACATAGATTTGCAGAATTGCAAAAAATATGAATTATTCAGAAGTTTGGTTGTTAACCAAAATTGTTCCCACAACAGCCTTTAGACATCGAATGTCATTCACTACAGTCCGTTCATGTTCATAGTTAATTTACCTCTGACCTTATTGTAACGAGAATCACAATGATTTTGACAGACTTGTCAGTGGCAGCAACCCAACAGCCACCTTATTAGAATGATAATAAAGATCACTGTGATTTGGACAGTGATGCAAAATCTGATGTAAAATAACTGTGAAAGGACTACTACACCAAAAGCATTGTACTACTACACAAATAGTACTACAATGCTTTTGGCGCCCGAATGACGTTGATTGGGGGGGGCGATGTTGGCAGCCCCGGATCTACGATTTTTTTGAACCGGGGCAAAACCTTGATAGTGGCGCATTTTTGTGCGCAATGAGTAGCATTTTTGTGACCATTTGTTAAAATAATAATCCTTTAATAAATTTAAACTTTTTATCATCTAATAACTAATAACTTTCATTTGTGACATAAAACAGAAACACAGAAAAAATATATAACCAGGAAAGTAATGTAATTCTTGCAAATTGTTGATTTCCACTACGGTAATATATGATTTCACTAATAAATTACTTATTTTATTAACGCTGATTACTCGCAAACGCAATCAATTTGGCGCCCCCATGAAACTACCGCCCGGGGCAAGTGCCCCGGTTTGCCCCCCCTTAGATCCGGGGCTGGATGTTGGTAAATATTTGTGAAATTATTGTATTGAAAAAACAAGATGGCGGCGTTAGTTCCAATTTTGGCCACGCGCCAAAAGAACTTTGTAGCGCTATAGGTACAACAGCACCCTTATTGCATCAATCACAATATTGAACGATATTGCTAATCTATTGCTTCATATGTTCGAAAAATCTGTCTGCTCAACAACGTAGTTATAACGCAATGAATGTTGTTGAACTGTCAAATGAAAGCCATTCCTACTGTTAATGTGTAGCGCAATTCAGCAGTAGGTATAGAGTTGGGATGCAATAAAAGATGCTCCACAAATGACAGTAGTAGCGTTCGACCGGCGCACGCTGAGTAATCTTTTTACTACGACATTATGAATATTAATAGATTGACTGGTAGAAAATGCCTCAGGCATTATTAAGTCTGCCTTTGTACCATATTTTTTTTTTACTTGTGCATAAAGTTTTAATAAATAAATATTAATGTAAAGCACGTGCTTGATAGTGTGTTCTCTAAAATCATATTATTTGGTTGACCATACTTGGTGGTTGTTATACATTAATATTAATGGGGTTCCGGTTTTTTTTTCTTTCTCAAAAATGTGTTGTGTCTATAGGCCATTTTTTTATATTGACCTTGATTTTAACCAATCCGCTTTAGAAACAGTTAGTATTTGAAATTTTCATGGCCACAGTGGTTACGTTTTATTTTGAAGAATGAGCCTGTTACGACAAAATAAGATGAATCTTAACATTACTTTTCGGAACAACACGTGTGTTCATTGGTATCAATAGAAACTGTAATTTTAACAAAGCGGATACAGTCCGGTTCCCGGTCACCCTAAAAAACATCCATAAATTATTATTTGCTCAACTTATTTTTCCATTAATCTCAAATCACAATGAAACATAATATATAAGCTCCATCAATATATTGTCGCAATGTAATAAGATTTTCTTTTCTATTTCTCAGTTATCGCTCGGAGTTTTGATATACGCCCGATGGCAGCTGTCAAATCATAACGAATACAAAGGAGGGCTCGATAAAGTAATATCGATTATTCAGTAATACGAATATTCGGTTTATTTTACTCGAATTTGCATTTAAATTGTGATATTTGTTTGATTTTTATAAGGGTTCCGTGCCCAAAGGGTGGCAGTAGATCTTATTACTATGACGCCGCTGTCCGCCTGTCTGTCACAGGGCTGTATCGTTTGAGCTGTAACAGGTAGACACTTCACATTTTCACAGAATGTGTACTACTGTGTTTGCTATGACAACAAAAAATAAAAGAATGTTAAAAATAAAAAGGGGAACAAGATAAGTTTTTTTTTTACTACAGTAGGTATTTAAAACAAAATGTCTCGTGTTAAATATTTTGCAGTGGTACAGACGCCAGCACATCAAGCTACCCGAAACTGTCAGATTTTCCCAATCAACTTTGAACCTTATGCTTTAGTTCTAAAGTTGAAAATCTATTAAACAAATGGGACAGATTGTAGTAGCTTGATGTGCTGGCGTCTGTACAAAATCATTCGTGAGCGACAGTGACTCGCACATGGCCGCTTTTTTATGTAATTACAAAGAAAACCTGGATTTTAATATTCATAAATGTTGTACGTACTAGAACGATGAATGCAAGATTTACATGTTTATTTCAGTTGTCACTTGTTTCTAGTGCGCGATACCGTTTTAAGTATGAATGTAAATCATTTTGTTTATTGTTATCTGTACGTTTTACAACTTCGTTCGCTGGCAATTTTGTAACATGAAGCGCTGATTGGCCATTGTAGCCAGTTCTGTTACGTGATAGTGCACTTAAGGGCTGATTTTTCAACCGACAGGTATTTTTTATTCGTGGAATAAAATTGACGTCTGACACTGAAGAACTGTCAAAAATTCAAAATTATTCCTCCGATAAAATTATCTGGCGTAGGAAAAATCAGCCCTAAGTGTGCATATACGAGCGACAAGCGTCGACGATAGAGGCAACAGCAACCGTCGACGCGTGTCGGCCATAGCCGTCGACAACATGTATCGGTCGTGTATTTGAGCACCGTACTCAAATACACGAGCGACATGTAGTCAAAGAGGTTGCAGTTGTTGTGTGTATGCACTCTAAGCAACGGTTTCTGAGAAGAGTGGTAGCCGCCACATTGTGTTTGCTATTTACCGGCAAATGACGTTACTCAGACGTCATTTTATGAAAGTAAGTTGGTGTTTTTTTTAGAGCGGTTTTTGTTACCGTAAATTCAATTTTTATGACAGCTATCACTGTGGCCATCGCTCTTCTAGGCAACCCTAGCTTTAGCCCCCACGTATTAACATACTATGTAAGTGGGGGTTCGGTTGGTTGGTTGAGTTGCCTTATCTCTCTCCAGTCGTGTCGGATTGCCGTCCTGTCGGACTATGAGAGTGAGGGAAGAGGAAGGGCACCGGTGTCTACGCGCACGCTTGTGCACTATAAATATCTCCTGCGCCGAAGGCTAGTCTCCGTTGAGATTGGCCGCCGTGGCCGAAATACGGTCTGGAGGTCCTTTTAAATTGGGTGCCTAGCCTTTTCCTAACTATGTTGGGGTCAGCTTCCAGTCTAACCGGATGCAGCTGAATACCAGTACTTTACATGGATCGACTGTCTATCTAACTAGTAATGAATAATGAAACATTTATTCTTATCTTTATATTGTCTGATAAATGTGGGGACATCTGTAAGACAACATAAATATTTGTGGAATATGAAATGAAAACTTGGATCCGCATATCAAAATTGAACTTAATTTTCTTGTAAAGTTTCTTAACTAATTAAAGTATTGAAAGGGCAACGGCTTCTTAATTTTACGCAAGACTTAAAGAGGTTGTTCTATTTTGTGTTTGTGGTTTTTCTTTGCGTCATGTTTTACGCAAACAAACGTATTTTCTTTCTTTCTTTCTTTCCTTTTCTTAAGGAAAACGTTACAAGCAAAATTCGATCTAAATTCGGTACCTACTCTAGTCACAATAGCTGAGTTCACTTCGCAACAATTGCTGAACAGCAGCACCCTCAATATTAAATATGAATAAATGCAAAATGCATTTTTCTATCTTCATTCTTAGGGCATTGACATCGAGCCAACAAAGACAGCTTAGTTCTTGAGACATTTTAGAGTCAACGTTCGTATATACAAGAAAAGAAGGAAATAAACTTAAAACTTCTGATGTGTTTTCGTGTTCAGGTGACTCAACGTTTTGGCTTGTGGCAGCGGTATTCGCTTGGATACACGATATCCTTATTGCCTTATTTATGTCCAGAATAAAGAGACGCAGTATTCATTTTGTAATAAAAAACACAAAAGAAACATAATATCACGCCTTGTTTTCTGAAAGGTTTGGGTAGACGTGCTCCTATAGTGCACCAATATTTTCAAAGTAATGTTTAAGTCCCATGTATAAGGGGCGAGCCTACTGTCATCAAGCGGGCACCCATCCAGACTCCGAACTGTTATTGAGAAATTGCAAATAACAAAAAAAAAAATATATATATTTTGCCTGACCTGGGAATCGAACCCAGGACCTCATGCTCGCTTGCAACCACTAGACCAACGAGGCAGGCGTAGAGATATCATAATTATGTAATTACTAACTGCGCCCCGTGTATTCAGCCGCATAAGTCTCGATCCCGTAAGAATGTTGAGATGTAGCACAAATGAGGGTTTTCATAAAAATTTACGTCACCAGTTGGCGCCTCTTTGGCAAGAGGTCTTCCATTTCGACAATGAATTTAAAATATATGATGACGTTCATCATTCGTTTTTCATTCAGTCAAGAGTAAAGAAAATATAGGCGCTTTGACACTTTTGACAGGTGCTCGGACCTGACGTCTCAGTGCTGCCACCGTCGTCAACGTCATTTCAGAAAACCCTCATTGGTTTCTTTTGTTTAGTTTTGTAGTGTTCTAGATTAAGATCCACTAGATACACTTTTTATTGTTCTCTTTTGTCTGTAATATTTTTAAGTTTAATGTCATGCATACCTGTTATTTGCATGGTTACTGAAATGGCAATTTTTATTATGATTTTTTTATTTCGGTTGTAAGTGGCTGTGCTGTTGGTGTGCTTATTATAAATAAATAAATAAATAAATAAAAATTCCTTGTGTTAATCCTGGTTATAAACTATCTGTGTGCCAAATTTCATCAAAATTGGTCCAGGCGTTTGAGCGTAGAGAAGTAACAAACATACACACACACTCACAAACCCACGCCTTTATAATATGTAATAGTGTGATTCGCAATATATGTACAGGAGCAACTAACTAGATCTATTAAAATCCATAGAATGATATGTGGCGTACTGTACTATCCAGAAGGGATAGACGCACCCCATCCTAACCCTTCAGGCTAATTCAGGCAGGGTGTTCTGTTATGTTTATGATATGTTATATTATCTGACCAGTAATGTAATGGTATTTCATCCGCTTGGATTTCGCATGTAAACTAACCAGTCCATTTTCCTACGCAAACGTTTACCCTCCTTATTTTTGTAAACTCCTTTTTATTGCATACTATAGAGCTGTCCCTTTTTCGTACGGTTTTTACGACTTTTATAACATCGAGATTTCTCTTTATATGTAAGTTCAATATGATAAAACTGATAGTAAAAACCACGCCAAAATCCATTGAGTAGAGCAATACGCGGTCACATAGTCAGACACGAAAAGTGACATTAATTTATCATGTGTGTAGATGTTCCACTGTCAATCGCAATGTATATTATGTATACAATACCAGGTGGATGCGACAATACGACAATAGATTAAACTGTACATCTAATGACGTTCCCAGTATGTATACCAAAATTAAATCATATTTATCCAATAGTTTAGTCACTAGAGCTAGTAAAAAATTTACACAACCCATAATCGACCCTTCACTACTAATTAGTTTCTTTGAAAAAATAACTTTTTAATTTCAATGTTAGGATTTATTTGATAGTTCGTTTTAATAATGCTATGCATTAGTATTGTCTGTGTTTTAATTTACTGTCTTATTTTCATCTCCACATTAATAATAATACAGACAACTGATAAACATACATATATAATTTTAATTACATACATATTATACATAAATAACACCCAGACTAAGAACAAATGATCGTGCTCATCACACAAACATTTGTCCTGGGTGGGAATCGAACCCACGACCTTGCGTATAGTATCAGGGCCATTCATTGCATTTATAATTAGCATATTAAGTTCCTACTGCTAAGACACTAAGACCTCTCTGTGAGAGGGAGTGGGCCGTAATCCACCACGCGGGCCCCATGCGGGTTGGTACTCGTAAATGTCACATGTCTTCGAATTTTTGCTTCTAGGACACGCCGGTTTCCTCACGATGTTTTCCTTCACCGTTTTGAGAGCAGTGGTTCCCACTCGGCCACCACTGTTCTAACATATCACCATACTGTATAAATAAATAAAGGCCTCCAGACTGAATTTCTGCTATGACGAACAAACTCAGCAGAGACTAGCCATCGACGTGGGAGATACAATACGTGTCGAAGTTTACAAGTGTGTACGCAGACACAGGCGTACCCTCTCTTCCCTCATCACTCTCTCTGTCCGGCAATCCGAGACGATCGGAGAGATCAGGCGCAAGACCAAGACTTAACGTGCTCTCCGAGGCACAGCCAACTTCCAAACTCTAGGCTGTTACTAAGAAAATTCCAATGGAAAAATCTAATAGGACTGCCTGACCCGGGAATCGAACCCAGGGCCCCACGCTCAGTAGTTGCGCTTGCGACCACGAGACGAACGGGGCAGTATATATGGTGACTGGTAATTAGTGACCGATACTTAAACACATGATTCTACTCATGACAACAAACAACTTTCATTATGGGACCAAACCTGAAATCGCGAAAAAAAAAATCAGCTGTTCCCTACATTTTGACGACTCGTACGAACATAAATGTAGGGAACAGCTGATTTTTTTTTCGCGATCTCGGATTTGGTCCGATAATAAAAGTTGTTTGTTGTCATGAGTAGAATCATGTGTTTAAGTATCGGTCACTAATTACCAGTCACCCTATATACCTAGTAGATAACATAACTCAACCGCATTATCCACTCCATTTGGTTTAGTGGTCAATGAGATTGTAACGCAAGCTTTTTGACAGAAACTGGGGTTTATGCACAGTTGTCCCTTCACAAATGTTGTGTTTTCCCTTTTATAGGCACTTGTGCTTCGGGGTTACTATATGCTTTATGTGCGTGGTTGTTGCTTTGCTATTATTTATTTATTTTATTATTTATGGATATGACATAATTATAATGTGAGTACAAAGGTACGGCTTATTTTTTAAGAAATTTCTTCCAGCAGACCTGCGAAAGGAGAAGTAAAAAAGAAATGTAGACAATAGTGTGTCAATAGATTGACAATAGTGTGTCTATTTTGATATAAAACCTAAATTTGGTTGTGTTTACTGTACAGCAAGCTTATCAGATAGCCTGTTCCCTGATCACTTCCGATATCTTATTATTTAATTAGAATTAATTTTACATGTACTTATCTTCCACTCTACGTCTTTTCTTCTTCTATTTGAATTGAATTTAATCCGACCTAAAACTCGAAGTCTACTTTTAACTAATTACTTATTAAACGAAGCCAACCCCAATGGAGTTGTGAAAACGCTAGGCAGATGAAGATGATGACTTACTAAACGTTGATCAAGTTTTTCTTCAGAAGCAACGTATTATTTAGATAAAAAACAGACTTTTACTATACAATTTGTGAAACTATTTTGCGTAGGAGGCTTCAAACTTCAAAATAAGTCCAAATTAAGTCAGAGTCTTAATATGAAGTTTCATTCATGATCTATGGTCCTAAAAAAAACTTTATAAGACTGCACCCACGCAAAAACCATTCACTTCGAACTATTTACATGTCGCTGAAGGGCAATCGTAGATCCTATGTAGCACGCCTACGCAAGCCTACGCAAGCCTACGCAAGCCTACGCCACGACTGCTACAAGCCTACGGCGAACATTTATGATCCCACAAATAAAATTAACGAGTCAAAACCAATTTTAGGGTTCTGTTATTTGAACCAATAAATGTATAATTTATTTAAATTAATGGTATCGGTACTTGCATTGTCCTTATCATTAGACTAGTGTTATTCCGAGATCAAAGTCTGGAATATTTTATTGAACGATAAGATCAAAGAATGAAACAATTTTTTTTATTTATTAATTTTGTTCTATAAATACGGTATATGAAATCACTTTGACGGTTTCATTTCGTTTATGTTTGTATAATCGGCTATCGATATCTTTTGTGATGCAAATCTGGGTGTATTTCAATAAAATGCAAATGTTTTGCGATGTTATTACGGCCTGTGATTGGCTGGTTTAGTTCGTCGACTTAATATGTATTTTAACAAATTCTTCAGTATATTTTGGTTCAATCATTAATGTTATTTTGGTTTATTACTATGAGACTTTCAAATAAATTATATCATGGTACAATTTAATTAATAAATATTTTCTATCTGATCACAGTGTCTAAAAAAAAAAATACAAAAAAGCCAAAACGTTTTTATTTGCACAGACAAAAGTGAAAACCCGTGTTCAAAAAGTTAAAAACGTTATTTTAAATTTAAAACTACATTCATCCGATGGGGATTTCTGACGGGTGAACGCGTCCACGTCGCCCTCACAAAATACCAATAAAATTGTTTATTGACGCCGACGAAATGTTACGAATGAAAAAAGGGAAAATTCCGACACTGGTCTGACTTCCAACGTTTCTTGTGAAAATAAGACAGACATAAAAGTAAATTTATCACCCGAAGTAAATAAGGCGTAACATATTGCGCTTTCGAGCTGTAAAAGGTATCACAGTTGGCAGATACAGTCGTTAACTGTTATCAATGCGAATCGTTTCAACCTACCTTCCTTCTTTTTAGCGCGTCGATGGCAAGCTATATACAACATTATTTTTAGTATATTGGAAACCTGAATATAGTTTGTTCAGAATAAGTATCTGAATAAATTCCAATAATTTTTACACCATGTTATATTTGGTCCCAAAAATATATAAAAAAGGTAACAAAGTTGGACACCGAGCGACACTAAGTACATGTCCGCAATCATATGCGCACAACACAGGTCACAGCTGGTCGGCCGGCGGCGCGTGTTAAGTGGTAACTAACTTTTTGTATGGACATCCAGGTAACGTAACAAGCTTATAACTTTGTGATTTTTCATGGGGCAGTTTTGAAATTTTATACATAGATTCTTTACATAAAAATACTAGACACGTGTTTCGGGTTTCGCATATATTAAAAATAATGTTGTATAGTCAGTTGGCTACGAGTTTTTCACCTTTAGTAGCGTCCATCAACTCCTGTAGCGTGCAGAAAACAGGACACGATAGACACGATGTTAAGTGTCCCATTAACCTACCTTTCTACCTATGTACAGACGCCAGCACATCAAGCTACACGAAACTGTCAAATTTTTCCAATCATCTTTGAACCTTATGCTTCAGCGATAAAGTTGAAAATCTGTTCAAGAAATTTGACAGATTGCAGTAGCTTGATGTGCTGGCGTCTGTACCTTTACTTCCTACCTGCCTTTACTCACACCGTGAGTTCGTTTCGCCCTTTCTTCTTAGGAGTAGTCAGATATGAAATGTCGACTCTATTTAATTTAGCTTATTATTTTTAATACATACATACATAAAATCACGCCCTCTTCCCATGGGTGTAGGCAGAAACTACAGAACGCCACCTGCTACGATCCTTGCATACTCCTTTTGCCTCATTTATGTTCATATATATGAAGGCAAATTCTCGTAATTTAAAACGTTCAAAATATAGTCGTAGTCTCATCTCGGCGTCAATCAAATGTCACAAGAAAGCACTAGGAAGTGGTAAAGGTCGGGCATTTTGGGGGAACGTCTTTTGTAATTGACGTTCGAAAAGTGCTGATTCTCAGCCTAGTTTGAATAAATGACTTTTGATTTTGATTTCAAAAACTTATCAAAAATGTGGGGAAATAAAAGGTATTTTTTACCAGATTGAGATCGAGATAAGACAGTGAATGTTCTTAAAATTACGAGAATTGCCCCTCAGGTGATACACGCACGCCGGTTGTGAGTACTACGCACCTGACCCTTCTGAAGAACATCACCAAAAAGGTCAATATATGTCCTCCTAGGGCTTCCCCTTCCGGCGTTTTCACTCACATCTGCCTTGTTAGGCGCATTTTTAAATTAATATGACGTGTAAAAGTGATTCTGATATCCTATTAACAGAATAAACAACTTCATTTAATTTCATTCCACTACGTAGAAGTGTGGAGAAGTGAATCACAATGTAATTCCGAGTATCCGCACTTGAACTACGAAGTTGCGGTAAATCTATTAAAATAATAAAAATCGTAGGAACAATACAACACTTGAAGAACGATGAAAGGTTGGTTTATTGTAACTGTCAGTCATTTTGCAGTTCGAAAAAGCGCTGTTTTTTAATCCATCCGTACTAATTTAATATTGCGAACATCCCTACTAATGTTGTAATTTCGACCCCTGTTGTACAGGATGTTCTAGTTCAGGGGTCGAGACCACATTGATGTAATGTGTACTGAAGTTTTAAAAGAAAGTATTATTACTAACATAGTTTTAAGTTACTTATAATACTAACACGCTATTAGACTATAAAAAAATAAAAGACAAAGTAACAAAGTGCAAAATACCAAAGTTCAAAAAGGCCTAAAAGTCCTAGTATCCAAGTAATCTTATTTTTTTTGTTGACTTCTATGGTTATTCTTTAATTATTAGTTTATTTTATTTGAATTAGTGTGTAGTTTCGCATTAGCTTTTGTTTTCCTATCTATGATTGTCGTGTATTGTACTGTGATTTATTTTAATGAGTTCGTCCTTGTCAAACTTGTTGTACAGACTTGTTGTACAGAATTTCCGAGAATGATCGAGAATTCTCCGGAAGACACGCGATCTTTATTTGGCTCGTAGGTATTGATATAAAGTTATTGTACAGACGCCAGCATATCAAGCTACTACATTCTGTCAAACTTCTTTAATAGATTTTCAACATTATCGCTAAAGCATAAGGTTCAAAGTTGATTCGGAAAATTTGACAGTTTCGGGTAGCTTGATGTGCTGGCGTCTGTACGTTCTTGTGGTATAATTTTCGATCAACACTCGAACGAAGCCCAGGGCAAAAACTAGTTTTGAATATACGAGTTAAGATTTCAATAGTTTTTCGATTTTACAAAGAGCAGAAAATGTAATAGTAATGACCATGCAACTAAGTTTAAATTCAGTCGGAAAGCAAAATTGTAGATCACCTGAGGTAAGAGGGTTCAGGAAATCGCGTCGGTCCAAAAACATTCAAATTTTTTTAAAATGCTTTGCAAATGCTTACCAGAAATAAAATAGAAAACTCTTTGGGATTTTTTTGTAGTTAAAGCGATCTCTAATTAACCTTTAATTACTTTTAATTTGTTTTTTTGAACAGGTATAGGTAAGTACTTACTGCTTTAAACAATTCGTTAGGTAAGTACCTACGAGATTGCCTCTTTGGTCTACAGCCGTGCGATTCTGTAATCATCTCACCGTGAAAGCTTGGGTGAAGTGAGCGTGGAGTGAGCTGTCATTCGCTAGGCATTAATACTATTAAGTGGTCACTTCACTTATGATTTCACGGTGAGATTTTTACAGAATCGACCGACTAGTCACAGGTGTCACTGCCAAGCTTGAAATCCTGGCTTCGATTCCCAGGTCTGGCAAAGTGTTTTGGGGTTTTTCATCAAGACTTAGCCCGGAGTCCGAATTTGTGTCCAGTTTTATTTTATGTTATTTCATAAGGGAAAACAAACAGTAGTATTTTTAAAATAAACGGAAATATGCGATAGGCTCGTCCTTGATTATCATCATTTGCCTGCCTTTTCCCAACTATGTTGGGGTCGGCTTCCAGTCTAACCGGATGCAGCTGAATACCAGTATTTTACATGGAGCGACCGCCTATCTGACCTCCACAACCCAGTTACTGGGTAATACGATACCACTTGGCTTACCAAGTCCAGCCAGTCAGCCAGCTAGTCTTAACTGGTTGTCAGACTTTCGGGCTTCTGACGACCCGTAACGACTGTTAAAGATCCACGAATGACAGCCGGGACCAACGGCTTAACGTACTTTCCGAGGCACGGAGGGGTCTCTGTATATAAAGATGGTCACCCATCCACAGACCAACTGCGGCAAGCGTAGCTTAACCTGATCGATCAACCTGTGCGACTGTTATTATTTAGCCACGGGCCACTCACGGACTCGTCCTTTACTATATGAGACTTAACCATAACTCACGGAATATGGGGTACACCTCTGCCCAAATGTGAGAAAACAGGCGTGATAATGTTTTTAATTACAAATTAAGTTTATGATAAAGTACACAACATAACTGAACGTTGCCTTGTGAAAATATTCGAGGGCAACACCTTTATCGAAGGACAAAGTTAGGTCTCAAAGTCTAGGAATTTTGCAATGAAAATTCTTATTTGTCGTTGTCTGTCCTTTCTTCTCAAGAATTTTACACTGTCGATGAGACTACAAAGTAAAGAAGTACACAGTACTCACACACACACACACACACAGTACTGTATGAATGAGTCTTTGAAAATCGCTGCTTTGTTGTTTCTTTTATCAACAATTAGCACCGAATTTACGCAATAGGCGTACTTACTATTGCGTAATTTTTATTTTGGAACGAAGATCTTTAACGCGGCTTGCGGTAGGAGTAAACTGATAGAAAATCATCATCATCTGCCTAGCCTTTTCCCAACTATGCTGGGGTCGGCTTCCAGTCTAACCGGATGCAGCTGAATACCAGTATTTTACATGGAGCGACTGCCTATCTGACCTCCACAACCCAGTTACTGGGTAATACGATACCCCTAGGTAAGACTGGTTGTCAGACTTTCGGGCTTCTGACTACCCGTAAAGACTGTCAAAGATCCACGAATGACAGCCGGGACCAACGTCTTAACGTGCTTTCCGAGGCACGGAGGGGCTCGGTATGTAAAGATTGTCACCCATCCACAGACCAACCGCGGCAAGCGTAGCTTAACCTGATCGATCGACCCCTACGGCTGTTATTATTTATGTAACGAAGAAGCGTTATGCTGTATGTGATTTTCTATCGGAGAGAGGGCTTTTTGAGGCCTTTGTCCTGCAGTGAGACAACATAAGCTAAAAATAATTGAGACTTCCCTTTCAGAAACTACTTAGGTGTAGTTTGATTGTATTTTAATGTCATTCAATATATTTTGTTCAGCAATTACGGGCCCATTTCAGTTAAAAAGTCATTCCGCACCTATGCCAAAACTCTATGGCTCAATTTTGTGTAACGAAATGTACAGACGCCAGCACATCAAGCTACCCGAAACTGTCAGATTTTTCCAATCAACTTTGAACCTTATGCTTTAGCGCTAAAGTTGAAAATCTATTAAAGAAATCTGACAGATAGTAGTAGCTTGATGTGCTGGCGTCTGTACAATAACTTTATATCAATACCTACGAGCCAAATAAAGATCGCGTGTCTTCCGGAGAATTCTAGATCATTCTCGGAAATTTCTGCAGCTTCCCCCATGGCTTACCTACAAATTGGCGCTTCCGTTCGATTGCAAACTGAACCCTCATCATTGAATGGCGCTGTCCACCACAACAATCAGTAGTTTATTTCATTGACAAAATTGCGATACGAATGAATGTACCTACGTACGTGTACATACATCCAGAAAACTGGAGAACATTTATAGCCCGCACATCGGAACGAAACAGACAGAAATATGTCAATTTGTCGGATCGACTCGGACGCGCCATTGTTAGAGCGGCTTTTGTTAAACGTCACAGATGACTACGCACAGCCTCCGCTGGTTATCAGCATCGTTACGTTTTCCACAGAAATGGAATGCTTAGAATTTTTGACGTTGATTAGGAAACGGCTGTTTTTTTCGTGTTGAAGTCAGGAAAACAAATGAATTGATATGATTTTTTCAAACATGTGTTTCGGAATAAAAATATGCCTACAGTTTTCCAGAATTCCCCTCGACCCATTTTCACCTACAGCCTATCTATTCTGTAAGTCAGTCGTCAATTCCTAGCATCAGCATGAGTCACAGCTATAAGCTCATTTCACCTTAGTTATCACAGTGAGATTTTTCCAGAATCGAACGGCAGGGCCCTAGTTTACTATGACTACTTAACGATTCCTTACTTCAAAAACACGTCAATTCCTTACCTAATCACGACATTTGCTATTAACGTATTCTCTATGACACAATGGCGTGGTACGAGCTGTCAAAATACATGCTGTACGTACGGTTGACATTTCGATTCCTTGCCGTTAACAAGACACGATATTGACGTGGCTTGGACGTGGTAAGATTTCGCTTACATATTAATAATATGAGACAACACAAAGCTTCGTTGGTAAGCTTATACAGGGTGACACGAACATCGATGCGCAACTTATTACCATGGATTCAGCCGTGCGATTCTGTAACCATCTCACAGCGAAAGCTTGGGTGTGCTTGGTGAATTGTAAAGGTTTTATGTGCTGTTTTAGTTTTACTGGCCATTCTAATCCTTTCTTGCGTCTGCGACGCCGCTTTATCGAGGGAGGAGTCGTCACCGGGCCGCTGCGCCGCTTCGATATTGGCTTGCTTGACCTATTAATAAATTGACACGGCAACGTTTTTAATGAAGATTTTTTGAAAAATGTGACCTATATTAAAAAGTGGTTCAATTAATTCTGCTCGTTATTCTGATCAAACTATTTTCAGGTTTCTATTTTTTTTTTATTTTTAGAATTGAAGGTACAACCCATATGATACAAATAACAGCCGTGCGATTCTGTAACCATCTCACAATGAAAGCTTGGGTGAAGTGAGCGTGGAGTGAGCTGTCATTCGCTAGGGATTAACACTATTAAGTGCTCACTTCACTTATGATTTCAAGGTGAGATTTTTACAGAATCGACCGGCAGTACATGATTCTGAACCACCCTTCGTTGAAACTGAAAACTGGACAATGCAATGATTAGTTGGCTATAAAAAAAAAAAATACTGTTCTTTACATTCATTTTGATCACGTAGGTATTGCACTTTTCTATGAAACAGCAGTTTTTTTTTTTAACCGACAAAACGTGTCTGCACTAGGGAGTCTAAAATCATGTGCTGAGTTTATAGGCACAGTTTTCGCGTCGTATGTCCTTGCCAACCTGTAATTATTTCATTCTGGAAATTATATTCCATTACTGAAATAACGGCACAGTACGGCACTACTTATATGTAGGTAGCTTTAAAAGTACTGTTTTCAATAGATAAGAGATGCTTTTTTAATATTCAAGTGACACCAATCCAGAATATAAAATGTATTGTCCGTTTATTGCTTTTTCGAAGGTAATTTATGTATACCTACCTACGTGATCATTTTGGTAACACCTCCTGCCTCGAATATGCTCGTGTTTAATCTTTTTTGGAACCGCCGGTCGTTTCTGTAAAAATCTCACCGTGAAATCATAAGTGAAGTGAGCACTTAATAGTGTTAATCCCTAGCGAATGACAGCTCACTCCACGCTCACTTCACCCAAGCTTTCATTGTGAGATGGTTACAGAATCGCACGGCTGTTATTTGTATCATATGGGTTGTACCTTCAATTCTAGTATACAACGTGTAACGTTAAATGCGCAAAACCTGAAAATAGTTTGGTCAGAATAACGAGCAGAATTAATTGAACCACTTTTTATTATAGGTCACATTTTTCAAAAAATCTTCATTAAAAACGTTGCCGTGTCTGTTTATTAATAGGTCAAGCAAGCCAATGTCAGCGCGGTGCAGCGGCCCGGTGATGACTCCTCGCTCGATAAAGCGTCATCGCAGACGCAAGAAACGATCAGAATGGCCAGTAAAACTAAAACAGCACATAAAACCTTTACAATTTTTTTAATAACTTATTTTCTCTCTGAAATAGGTCAATTGAATTAAAAATCAGTTGGGGTGTCCGAGGTTTTGCGCATTTAACGTTACACGTTGTATATGTATGTATATAATAATTATGTATCTATCTATGTATTGTTATTAATTCTTGTATTGTATAGTAATTTCCTAGCTATCTATCCCGTATGTTGCACCTACCATATTTTGTCTCTGCATCACCCTAAGGTTGACTGGTAGAAAATGCCTCAGGCATTAAGTCCGCCTTTGTACAGTACTTTTTTACTTGTGCATAAAGTTTTAATAAATAAATATCAATAAACAATAACAATCTACCGATGAATATCTACTAGATATCTATGTCTATCTATATTATCTGTGGATACAGATGCGCTTATTCCAGCTTTAAAGCCCAAATGACATTCCAATTATCGAAAAAGCGGCACCGACCGCATTTGACTGCCATCGACACAATCACATTTCCCGGAAACATTTATAGAGATGACCAAAGTATTTTTAGCTTCACGTTTTAATATTAATACCTACATAAGTATGATTACATTTTTTTTATTTGATTAAGAATGCAATCATCCTGTAATGTGTCGTTTTTAGACATTTTTGGCATGTAAGATTTACTTATTAACCTTAACGAAATAAGATTTTTTTTTAACATTTTGTACTCTTTTGATATTTGTTAAATCTTACTTGTCAAAAATGTCTAAAACGACGTAGTTGTTAACAAGCTTTTATTAGCTTCACTTGTAACTCACTAACCAACAAACAATGTACAGACACCTGCACATCATGCTACTACAATCTGTCTTTCTTTAATAGATTTTCAACTTTGTCGCTAAAGCATAAGGTTCAAGGTTGATTTTTAAAATATGAATTAATTTTATTTTATTGTGCGCTCCACGCTTTTTGAATTCAATTTAAGTTAATTTATTTATTTAATCAATTTTTGTGCATGTAAAAGTGTGTGTGTGTGTGTTTTTTTGTATTACATCGTTTTGAGACAATATGATGTTTTTTTTTCTTCTTAAAATAGACCACCTTTACCAATTCCATTGCGTAGCTGAACATTTGAAAGGTACTCAAGGTAAGGTATTCGTCTCAGAAAAAAGTCTCTTTTTCTAAGCCTATGCAGACTACGGTGCGGTCTGCGAAGATAAAATAATCTTATGCGTATACTTTTAGCCAAGATGGCAGGAAAAGATAAGGAATCTACCATAAGCCGGTTTGCCTACAAGCTAATCACCAACATCACAATTTTTAGTGAAAATATTCTGAGGTACGCTTTCCGTTTATCTCGATTTTACTAAATAAAAGTTACTTTTTTCATGGCTTCTCTTAACCAAACTTTTATTCGCACATTAAAACCCACCGCAGTTATCATAAAGTTTACATTACAAAACCAACAAATAATAGAACGTGCGTTCAAAGACATGATCTTGACCTAACCTAACACTAGAAGCGGCAACCCAAATCAATACATCGATACACTAGCAATTTAGTCCCAATCACTTCAAGCCAAACACTGCACTTTCCATAAACCTCAGTATATCTACGTAGTGTGACGGCGAATATGGTTGTCAATACTGGTGATTATGGCATATCGCCAAGAATCCGTTATGTTGGACTATGTGGGAGGGTCATGGGTGTGTGTCACGTCAATCAGACCCTAATTACGATGATAAAGACGTCAGCTGGGTTATAGAGGAGCTGCATTTTGTATTTTGATGGAAAGAATTTACTTGAGTGTTGTTTGTAGATTACAGTCTCGATGCTGTTACATATGGGATTTTGTCCCTCTAGTGTGAAAGGATCAAAAGCCTAAATGTAAGGTGGGTTGGTATTAAAAATAAAATAAACAACAAACGGTCAACAAATATTTATTTGAGGTTGGTTTTACAAATTAGGTTATGGCCAGCCAGCTTTAACCTCAGCAGTATTACTAATGGTCGTGGGGGGTTGGAGATACACCGGTACTGTTCCTTATACAATATGGAATTTAAAAGTTGTGTATAATATCATAATAATAGGTGATGATATCAAGGCAAAACCTTCCAGTGTTATTGGTTTAATATTATTCTAAATGGGCGCCAGGGACTTGGAAGAGTCCCGGATCCCGGAGCCGACGAAGATGTTCGATTCTATTCCAGTTAAGCGAAGGTGTCGAACCCGGGGTCCTTTATTTCAATTGAGTTGAAGATCGGCTTCCAATTTTGAAACCCGAACAAGTAATAAAGCAGTTCATATAGGAACCGTAGGTAAATGTAATAAACAGTTAAGTTTATAAGTAAAAACAAAAGTTTATAAGTAATAAAAAAAAGGTAGAAGAAAAAAAAAAAACCGTCACGCCTGCGCTATCGCTAGACGGACGCTGCCAACCGCACTGCCGTCTCCTCAGGAGGCTATGTGCTGGCTCGAGGAACGGGTCTCGCGTCCAGGCCCCAGATGCTCCTCTGGATACTGGCGACGAGACGAATCTCTCGAGGTGCCTCTCCTGGAATTGACAATACGGAGACCCTATGATATAAGGGGACACTAATTTACTTTCCTTCCGGAGGAATAGAAGTGACCGAGCTAGGAAATCTAAAGGCTAAAACACTAGCCCGCTAACAGGGCCTTTTGCAAATACCCTACAATGAGCTACGACCTCTAATTGCCTTTCCCTACGTGGTGGGACAACAAGGAGTAGGGCCACCCACGTGGCGCCTATCAACTGAACTATAAGGTAATACCGTGGTCAACACTGAGGAATTTTCCACGGCATAACTATGATAAAAAGTCAGCGGGTCTAATACTCACGGTTGTATAAGGTGGAACAATCTTGATGGCAAAATCCGTTCGATGTCGTCTGAACTCAGATCCGACTATGCGCTATTTGGAATCCTGTAATAAATATCCAGGGATCACTACAATATTCCTTTAACGACCGGGGAAGGGGTCACCGATCACTTCCCAACAATAATACCTCAAAATTCTTACCTTTGAAAACGGTAAATAAAATATGTCGGTCAACGCTCCAGCGTATTTCGTGCGAATGGACGCCTTGACCCCTAGTTCATCCTGTCAAGGTTAACAAGCCGGAAGCAGACGGAGCAGCTAGAAAATCTCCCCTGCTTCAGGTAAAACTCGATGCCGGTAGATTCGATTTCGGTAGATGGAAATGTTACAACAAAACATTTAATTCTTGTAAATCACTGACAACTGTCCAAGATGACGTTTAACTCCTGAAACACTAAGAATTTTTCACGATCCAGGCTAACAAACTCATTAATTCTTATTTCCAAGACTATAGTAATGTTCAGTGTTGCCAGTCGGGTCATGTCAAAAATTACCTGAAATATAAAAAAATGTAACCTTTTTGTATAAAAAATAACCTTTCATATTTTTGGACTGGAAAGGTAGGTATTGTAAGTTGATAGAATAGAATAGTGTCATATTTTTGTCTAATAATTAGTAATAGATCTGTAATTATTACAGTAGGTTTATCTCATGGCAGAATCGATCGATGGAAATTGTCGGCAAAAATAGTTTACGACTACTAAAATCGACCAATTATTCAATTAATCAAATTCCGATTCGTTATTATTGCAATATTGTCGACATTAATGATAATAATGGTTTTAATTGCATGCAATCAAAATATATTACAACAATCATATTTAATTTCATAAGTTTATAAATACAACGTGTAACGTTAAATGCGCAAAACCTCAGACACCCCAACTGATTTTTAATTCAATTGACCTACTTCAGAAAATAAAGAAAATAAGTCATTAAAAACAATTAAAAGGTTTTATGTGCTGTTTTAATTTACTGGCCATTCTGATCGTTTCTTGTGTCTGCGACGACGCTTTACCGAGGGAGGAGTCATCACCAGGCCGCTGCGCCGCGCTAACATTGGCTTGCTTGACCTATTAATAAATAGACACGGCAACGTTTTTAATGAAGATTTTTTGAAAAATGTGAACTATATTAAAAAGTGGTTCAAATAATTCTGCTCGTTATTCTGATCAAACTATTTTCAGGTTTTGCGCATTTAACGTTACACGTTGTATACAGTCTACAGACTGACTATTGAAAGAAAGAAAGAAAGAAAGAAATTATACGCGAATTCATAGCCCCTAATCTTTCATACGAAGGAGCTTGTAAATTTAATAAATACACTACCACTTTATGTGAAATCTTTTAATATACCTATGTCACTTCTTGTTTTACTACTCCATTTACGACGGTACTAATTATCATATTGATAGCGTAGCCCTTCCATTAATTAATTAAGACATCGGATCACGTCATATTTTAATTTTAAATGAAAAATTATCCATTCGATATTGGCAATCGGTAATATAATTCTACATTACCATATTATTTTTGACATTCGATTCACTTTCGCTTTCGCTTTTTGTTCAATATATGGTTGGAGAGAGCCAACTTGAAGAAAATAAATAAGTGCCCTAGTTATTGTTGGCAAAGTGCTCATACCCCTAAGAATATGATTGTTTATAAAGGTAAAGAAGTTTTAGTTCTACTACTGCTAACGAAGCTTACCAACATGAAAAATTCTAAAACGAGCGTTCCGTTTCAAGTTGCTTTTATGTAAAAAATTAAAAAAATATTCTACAAATTCCGAAAAATCACCTAATGTAACCTTTTCATTAGTGTAACCTAAAAGTAACCAATGCAGTTCAAAAATCACCTAAAAGGTTACAAAAGTAACCTTCTGGCAAGACTGGTAATGTTGTCTTGAGTGGGTAATATTCCCATTTATTTTAAGCAAATCGAGAATGCAGCTCCAGCAACATTATGTCAAACAAAATCATAGACGTTACCCATAGACTAAAGGTGCATCGAGTAAAAGCGAAAGTTCTGGAATAATGTTTATAATGAAAAAATAATTTCACTTCCGTTTACGGTTATTAGACCGTTAAGAATTTTAACCAGAAGCTGAAAATTATTAAGGATTGGTCTATAAGATATTGTTTCGATGGTTACCATTCAATTTGGTAAAATGAACTAATATCGATTACCACTACAACTGCGAACTAGTAACCACTAGAGGTCGCCTCTAGCTGTCAGAAACTGACGTTTAACGAATGACGTTTGGAGTGTCAACAATAACTAACCTAATCACAATATCATGTATCTAATTTATTGTGTAAACTGGTTAAATAGGTTTCAGTGAAGTAATTCATCGTCAGAAAGTGTTACTAAAAAGTTCAGTGATGAAATAATCACAATTAGCAGTCTTATAGTAATTTAAATACAGGGCATTAACTTCCAAGGACAACAATCCTGGTACAATGTTGCACGACAATCGCAAAAAAAAAATAATAAAAAACGTATAATGCAGCAAGAAGCGTTAAAAATGTATAAGGTAAAAGTAAATAAAAGTGTATAAAATATAAACATGAACACGTTAACAAAGGATTCCGCGCGACGGTTTTTTCTTAAAAATTAGAATAACTGGAAGGTTCAAGAAACAGTACTCTGGCTTGTAAGGTACAGCAATAGACGTAACCTCTATCTCCAACCAATACACACGTTGGTCGCCACTGTTACATATGGGATTTTGTCCCTCTAGTGTGAAAGGATCAAAAGCCTAAATGTAAGGTGGGTTGGTATTAAAAATAAAATAAACAACAAACGGTCAACAAATATTTATTTGAGGTTGGTTTTACAAATTAGGTTATGGCCAGCCAGCTTTAACCTCAGCAGTATTACTAATGGTCGTGGGGGGTTGGAGATACACCGGTACTGTTCCTTATACAATATGGAATTTAAAAGTTGTGTATAATATCATAATAATAGGTGATGATATCAAGGCAAAACCTTCCAGTGTTATTGGTTTAATATTATTCTAAATGGGCGCCAGGGACTTGGAAGAGTCCCGGATCCCGGAGCCGACGAAGATGTTCGATTCTATTCCAGTTAAGCGAAGGTGTCGAACCCGGGGTCCTTTATTTCAATTGAGTTGAAGATCGGCTTCCAATTTTGAAACCCGAACAAGTAATAAAGCAGTTCATATAGGAACCGTAGGTAAATGTAATAAACAGTTAAGTTTATAAGTAAAAACAAAAGTTTATAAGTAATAAAAAAAAGGTAGAAGAAAAAAAAAAAACCGTCACGCCTGCGCTATCGCTAGACGGACGCTGCCAACCGCACTGCCGTCTCCTCAGGAGGCTATGTGCTGGCTCGAGGAACGGGTCTCGCGTCCAGGCCCCAGATGCTCCTCTGGATACTGGCGACGAGACGAATCTCTCGAGGTGCCTCTCCTGGAATTGACAATACGGAGACCCTATGATATAAGGGGACACTAATTTTACTTTCCTTCCGGAGGAATAGAAGTGACCGAGCTAGGAAATCTAAAGGCTAAAACACTAGCCCGCTAACAGGGCCTTTTGCAAATACCCTACAATGAGCTACGACCTCTAATTGCCTTTCCCTACGTGGTGGGACAACAAGGAGTAGGGCCACCCACGTGGCGCCTATCAACTGAACTATAAGGTAATACCGTGGTCAACACTGAGGAATTTTCCACGGCATAACTATGATAAAAAGTCAGCGGGTCTAATACTCACGGTTGTATAAGGTGGAACAATCTTGATGGCAAAATCCGTTCGATGTCGTCTGAACTCAGATCCGACTATGCGCTATTTGGAATCCTGTAATAAATATCCAGGGATCACTACAATATTCCTTTAACGACCGGGGAAGGGGTCACCGATCACTTCCCAACAATAATACCTCAAAATTCTTACCTTTGAAAACGGTAAATAAAATATGTCGGTCAACGCTCCAGCGTATTTCGTGCGAATGGACGCCTTGACCCCTAGTTCATCCTGTCAAGGTTAACAAGCCGGAAGCAGACGGAGCAGCTAGAAAATCTCCCCTGCTTCAGGTAAAACTCGATGCCGGTAGATTCGATTTCGGTAGATGGAAATGTTACAACAAAACATTTAATTCTTGTAAATCACTGACAACTGTCCAAGATGACGTTTAACTCCTGAAACACTAAGAATTTTTCACGATCCAGGCTAACAAACTCATTAATTCTTATTTCCAAGACTATAGTAATGTTGTCTTGAGTGGGTAATATTCCCATTTATTTTAAGCAAATCGAGAATGCAGCTCCAGCAACATTATGTCAAACAAAATCATAGACGTTACCCATAGACTAAAGGTGCATCGAGTAAAAGCGAAAGTTCTGGAATAATGTTTATAATGAAAAAATAATTTCACTTCCGTTTACGGTTATTAGACCGTTAAGAATTTTAACCAGAAGCTGAAAATTATTAAGGATTGGTCTATAAGATATTGTTTCGATGGTTACCATTCAATTTGGTAAAATGAACTAATATCGATTACCACTACAACTGCGAACTAGTAACCACTAGAGGTCGCCTCTAGCTGTCAGAAACTGACGTTTAACGAATGACGTTTGGAGTGTCAACAATAACTAACCTAATCACAATATCATGTATCTAATTTATTGTGTAAACTGGTTAAATAGGTTTCAGTGAAGTAATTCATCGTCAGAAAGTGTTACTAAAAAGTTCAGTGATGAAATACAATTGACGGATTGAATCCTTTTATCAATTACAAGCTAAAGTTAATGCACAAACTGCAATGAAACACTTCACTTGGAAACCCCACAATTTACAACGTATGCTTCCAGGTAAATGCTACTTAATTCCCAGTGGTAGGTACAAAAAAAAACAACGTAACAATGCATGTCTGGTGGTTTTAAAGTAGGTATGTGACCAATTCTAGAATTTATGTAGGGGGATTGTGTGGATGACCGAAAAATACTCTTTTAACTTCTTGAAAACTTCTTTATTAATAAAATAAAACTTCTTAAAATCGCGAATAACGTCTTAAACTCCTATTAGCTCGCCATCTTTTTTTCGTCTCCCTTCTCCTTCCCACACATACTCTCTCATTCACTCCATCGCTACATTCATGTTCTAATTATTTCTTAAAATTATGATGCATTCCGAATTAACATCCTACAACTCGGCCATTCTGCTTTCAGTCTGCCCTCAGACTGACTCTATTACAAGACAAACTAAGCTGAATAAAGTTCAACAAGCTAATATACTAAGTTTTTTTAACATTTTTTATAGTTCACATTAAAATTACAACAGATCTTCTGAATAAAATAAAAAAAAATTAAAACTAAACATTGTAACTCTCCTTACTTATATCATAATTACACTCACACAAACATTCACTCCTTTAACAATACTCCAACATAAAAGTATTATCTAGGTACAGTCTTACTTACTACTTAAATGTTAGGCACATTTGTTACACAGATTTATTACTACTATAGTGAGTTAACAGGTAGGTATTTTATTTCTTTATCACTAACTGGGCAAATCTCTTTAACTTTATACAGAATTACAGACATTATTTAGTTTATAAGTACTCAATTACATCTTAAAATGAGATAAAAAATGAATGATACTATTTCATTAGTTTGCTAGTTAAAGTTCAACAACATATAAACATTACTCACTTTATTAAATATAAAATAGAATGGTAAGTTAGCTGCGTTCAATGGTAAGTATGAAATCTTAATTATTCTTATGTTATTTAAGTAAAAACCGAAATATTAACAAAACATCATGGAATTAAGGCCATCTTTTCATATAATCTACTCCTGTAGTGGTGTGTTTAGGTCCCTCTTTACTGTTATCTAACTTTCTAACTTCATACCTGTCTTTTCCTAAATCTTTTACTACTTTATAAGGTCCAAAGAATTTTTGTTTCAACTTTAATGCATTTCCAAATTGAGTTCTTTGTATTGCTATGATATCCCCTATTTTATATTTCTGTCCTTCCTTCCTTTTACTATTAAAATTCCGTCTGTTTTCTTCTTGAATTTTTAATATCTGAGCTTTTGCTTCTTTCCTTAATTCATCTCTTTTCTCTATAAATTCCCTTCTATTCTGTTCTTCTAAAAATTCTAAAATCTTCATGTCTTCTTTAAGCTTAATTTTAGTCCCTGTTAATAATTCAAAAGGTGATGTTTGGATGGATCTTTGATATGAACTATTTATTACCCTCTGAACTTTACTGACATACTTGTACCAAAGTGCGGGTTCTTCAATGCACATTTTGGTCAATACAGAGATAATGATTTGATTCATTCTTTCGGCTTGACCATTTCCACGAGGTATTCCTGTTGCTATTGTAATATGCTCTATTTCTTCTTCCTGACAATAATCTTCAAACTCTTTCCCTGTGAATGCTGTTCCTCTATCAGTCACTATCCGTCTTGGGTTTCCAAAATCCTTTTGATGTAATTTTAACTTATCAACCGTTTCCTTTGCTGTAACAGTTTTAACTGGGTATATCCAAACAAACTTTGTGTATCCATCTATGACCGTCAAAATGTAATTGTACATTTTCTTGGTAGAATCCAATGGTCCTAAATGATCAATATGAAGTGTATCTAGTGGCACTTCTCCTTTTGGTATCGGGTTTAAGAATCCCTCTTTCTTTCCCGTCTTCCTGCTAGCTAGTAGACAGGGCACACATGCAGAAATTACTTTTTCAATTTTATTATCTAACTTGGAAATGTAATAATCTTGTTCTATTATGTCTCTAATTTTCTTTTTTCCAAAATGTCCTATACCATGAGCTCTTCTAATAATCTCAAGATCCATTAATTCAGGAACAACCAATTTCTTATCTTCTCCTTTATAGATCACATCATTTTCAAGCACATAGTCTTCATACTCATTGTCTTTGAGAACTTCTTTTATTGCCTTCAAGCCTTCATCTTCTTCTTGAGCCTTCTGTATACGAAAATTGAGTTCACTTTGAATGACGCATATATTACGACTTAAAGCGTCGACATGTTGCATCTTCTCACCAGGTCTGTGTACAATTGTATAGTTAAAATCTTGCAGGTACATGATCCATCGGGCTACTTTAGCTGAGACATCTTTTTTTGTTAAAGTTTTCTGGAAAGCTTCACAATCAGTGACTATGGTAAATGGAATTCCTATAAGGTATCTACGAAACTTTTTCACGCCTTCTATCACTGCCAGTGCTTCCAGTTCATAACTGCACCACCTTTGCTGAGTTTCACCAGTCTTTCTGCTCATGTAATGCACTGGGTGCATGCTATCATCTGCAGGATCCTTTTGCATCAGCATCGCAGCATATCCATACTTACAGGCATCTGTATGTAGTTCAGTCTTTAATTGTGGGTCAAATATTTTTAAAACAGGTTCACAACATAGAATTTCTTTCAATTTCGCAAATGCACTTCTTTGATCTTCTTCAAAATAAAACACTTTCTTCTTTAATAGATCACTTAGAGGTTGCGCTACCATAGCATAATTTGGAATAAATTTTCGAAAATATGAGGTTAATCCGATGAAACTTTGAACTTCTTTAAGATTTCTAGGCACAGGGAATTTTTGCACTGCTTCAGTTTTCTCCTTTGATGGCTGCACGGTTCCATTGCAGACCATATGACCCAGATACTCCACTGACCTTTGTAGTAACCGTGTCTTCTTCCAGTTTATCTCGAGACCATACTCTGCGGCTACCTTCAATACTTCTTGCAGTCTTTTAACTGCCTGATGTTCGTCTTCAGCTAAGATAATCAGGTCATCAATGAAAATGAGTAGAATTCCTCTTCGTATGAAGTCGTTGAAAATAATGTTGATATATCTGGTAAAGAATTTGGGACAGATGGATAAACCAAACGGTGCCCGCAGGAATTCATACTGACCTTCTGGGTTGCTGGTCACAAATGCAGTATACTTTATAGAGTCCTCATCTACTGGTAAATGGAAAAACCCATTCTTTAAATCTAAAGTGCTAAACACTCTAGCTGTACACAATTTATCTATGTGATCATTGATTACCGGCAAGGGATATTCATCCTTCACCATCCTCTGGTTTATCTTTCTGTAATCCACACAGATTCTCATACTTCCATCTTTCTTCTTCACCAACACAAGGGGACTGGCATATTCTGAATAGCTAGGACGTATGATACCATTAGCCAACCAATCATCTATTTGGTGTTTTACAATCTCTTCTTCTTGCAAAGCTAGACGCCGTGGACGCTGTGCTATAGGTATGTCATCTTTTAATATTATTTTTAATTTTATTGGAGCTTCTTTTATCTTTAAAGGTTTGTAATTATCTACTATGGTTTGAACTTGAATTGGTATTTCACTTTCATCTGTGAAACTGGAAATTAAACACTGTAAATACGAACTATCATAACACTGTGGCCTTATCTCAATGATACCTTTGTTAATCATAGTGATAGTACTAACCAGGAAAGTTTGTCCGAGAATAGCTGCATACGGAATGACATCTTTAGGCACTACATGGAAACAAACCTCATAACAATGACTATCTACTATCAAATTAATGTTAAACTTACCCATTGAATACACCTTACTTGAACCAAGGCCGGTTAACAACATAGTTTCGAAATGACTCTTAACTGATAACATCTTAAACACATCGTAGGATATCAGATTGAGATCACTACCCGTATCTATTAAACATTTCACTGTTAAATAGCCTATAATAACACTTTTAACGGATTTATTCACTGCATTATTATTGTTTACGCTAAGTACGTTACTATTGAGGTTAAGATTTTGACATTGACAACTATGACACTGATGGATTATTTTCCCGTTTGACACTAGCGTGTTATCTCGTTCATTCTCCGTTCCGTCATTTGAAGATTGATATTGAGCGAACATCGAATGTACCCTCGAGTTAGCTCCGCATCCTTTGCTTCCGCCATCGCTTCGCGTACTGCCAACATCCCGACTTGTAGATGGTTCGCCTTTTCCGCTTCCGCCGTTCGACATGTTATTATCACCACCAGCTTGACATTTGGTACCAATATGGCCGTATTGGTTACATTTAAAGCACTTTGTACCTTTTTTGCATGAACTCGCTATATGACCTCTTTCCCCGCACTTGAAACAACGATGAACTTTGTCACTAGCGTTTTCCTTGGCGTTAGAGTCGTCCGCTTGCTTCGTGGATTCGCGACCCTCACGCTGCTTGCCTGCACCGCCTGAATTTCCTCGTTGTTTCAACATCTTCTGCTTCATAGCTTCGTACTGTACCAACTTTTCCTTGAGAACCGCATATGTTGTAATGCCATAAAGAAACATTTTATTCTGCTCGTAATCGGTAATCCCGTCTATTATATATTGGATTGAGATGTAATCTGCGAACTTTGCTCTTTTGCCAAGCTCTTTCATGGTGAGCATATATTGATAATAGCTCTCATTGTTACGCTTTTTACGAGCCGCCATGATTTCATGCATCTGCTTGGTATTTACCGAATCTGGAAATTCCTTTAGCAGGGCATTCCTCAATTCTTCGTACGTCTTGAATGGTTTTTCCGTACGTAACCATAACTCAGCAGTTCCGGTAAGCGATCTTCTAGCAATGATAAGTTTTTGTTGAGCCGTCCAACCGAAGATTTCGGCATTGTCTTCGATGTCTTGTGACCACTTCACAGACGAGTAGGTCATGTCTTCACCATTGAATTTAATAATGGTGTCCACCATACCATATTGCAATGATTGAGCTTTTGATTCCATGGTATCGACTTGCTTGGTGTCCATGATATCTTCGTAATAAAAGTACAACTTCTTTATTTTCCACCGCTACGACCACGCTGTTTTTTCGTAATGGCCGTTGACTTTGTACCGGTGTTTTTTTTCTTCGTAATAGATACGTCTTATTTTTTGTTTTTACGGTCAATCCCGGACGAGGCTGTAGGGGGATTGTGTGGATGACCGAAAAATACTCTTTTAACTTCTTGAAAACTTCTTTATTAATAAAATAAAACTTCTTAAAATCGCGAATAACGTCTTAAACTCCTATTAGCTCGCCATCTTTTTTTCGTCTCCCTTCTCCTTCCCACACATACTCTCTCATTCACTCCATCGCTGCATTCATGTTCTAATTATTTCTTAAAATTATGATGCATTCCGAATTAACATCCTACATTTATTAAAGAGAAAATTGCATGAAGATTGCCGCTGAAAGTGTAATACTGTTTCTTTCACCGCCTGCAAAACTCTAGCTTACTTTGTGTAGCTTTTTCGGGATCCTAGCCCAAAGGATGCCAACGGGACCCTATTTCCGCTCCGTTGTCCGTCCGTCCATCCGTCATAGGGTAGTATCTTTTGAGCCATTAGAAAGACACATTAATTAAAAAAATATATAGTAACTTTATTAAACTAAAATAAAGTTAAAAATGAAAGGGGATAAGTAATACAAGAAACGTGGATTTTTTAATAAGTAGATTTAAAAAAGTTTTCAGTTTTATATAATGTACGGTGGTACCGAATCCTTCGTGTGCGAGTCTGACTGGCACTTGGCCGCTTTTTTAGGTTATATTGCTTGAAAAATAAAACTGAACTAAGTGAAGCAACGGTTGCAGTATAATCTATATTTTACCTTTTAGCATAAACATTTATAAACATAATTAATTAACAATTCATGATTAATTTTACAATACGTTAATGTTCTTGTTAAAATCTTGGTTAAATAGTAATCCCCATCGTTTTCTCACACGATTAATTGTACTTGACAAATTCTGCTACTGACAGATGCCAGAGAGATTGATTGCAGACCTAAAAACAGTTAGCCTATTCTACATTAGGCGCAGCTCTAGCATTTCAGGCCCGGCTTAAGTACGTGATTTAGGTTTAGCTTTTCAATATAGAAAGGGATTCAATATGTATATTGCAAATGTCCATTACTAATGTACATAAGTACTGAAAAACAGCTGCGACACAATAATGTTGGTCTAGGCTTACAATAGCCTCGCGGTGGTTTCCTTCTGCGAAACAGTCGTCTCGCAGAAGGAGGCTGCGGAAAGGGAGAGGGAGATCTCGTCCCCTCACCCGGCCCGCAGCAGCCGGGCGTCGGCGGAGGGCGGACAACGCCCTCTTCCAGCCCCCCTAAATGGGTCCAGGGGCGACGGACTTGGGGACGTCCGTCGCCCCCCACACATCGGGACCCGAGGCGGCGGCGCGTAGTGTTCCACGCGCGCCCCTCTTAGACGTCGCGGGGGGAGTTTAACACCTCACTCCCCCTCCCGACACGAGGAGGCCCACACGAGCGGGCCAGCACCAGACAGGGGTTGCGGAAGTATCGTTCGTTCCCGCGACCCCCGGCGTAGGTGAGAGAGGGAACACCGGGGTGGTTTTTAGTCAGTAAGAGTCTGACAGACCCCGCTGCCCGCCCCAGGGCGGCGGCCATGAGGATTTTCCACCCCGAAACAAAAAAAAAAAAAGGCTTACAATAGCCTCCCGAGTCCGCCATATTCATACGTCAAGATGTCGAAAAGACCGGTTGTCCTTAATAACGGACAAAATGGGCCCTAAGTCCTGAGATTATACAACATTAATCAACATTTGAATTCTCATTGGTTGACTAAATCAGGTGTAGTAGCGCCGATTTTAAACGAAAAACTAATATGTGTGTTAGGAAGTACGTCCGGTTATTACAAATAAAGTACTATACAAAGAAATCGGTGTAAGTAATAACTTCCTTGATGGATAAACAAAACTCAATAAAAGCACCACACAAAGTTTACGCTGTTCGGTCATAGGTACTGACAATCGGTTATCACCGACATATATTACCACGAAGTTTAGCCGGTTATTAATCCTGCTGTAGATGTGTGATAGCCGAGTCAATGTTATTTATATTTTGACAGGCCTGTTGGTCTAGTGGTCTGTGGCCCTGACTGCTATGCCCAAGGTCGTGGGTTCGATTCCCACCTAGGACAAATGTTTGTGTGATGAGCACGATCATTTGTTCTTTGTCTGGGTGTAATTTATCTATAATATGTATGTATTTAGAAATATATATGTATGTTTATCAGTTGTCTAGTACTCATAGCACAAGCTCCGCTTAGTTTGGGACTAGATGGCGTTGTGTGAAAGTTGTGGAATATTATTATTATTATTATTTATTGGTTTCACATGCTAGTTCAAACAGGTGTTCGGAAAATATAGTTTTTAGGGTTCCGTACCCGTACCCAAAGGATGCCAACGGAATCCTATTACTAAGACTCCGCTATCCGTTCTTCCGTCTGTCCATCCGTCCGTCCGTCTGTCTGTCAGCGGGCGAAAGCACTAGGAAGTGGTGAAGGGCGGGCGTTTTGGGGGACCGTCTTTTGTAATTTTGACGTTCGAAAAGTGCTGATTCTCAGCCTAGTATGAATAAATGACTTTTGATTTTGATTTTGTATCTCACGAACAGTGATAGGCAGACAGTTGAAATGTTCACAGAATGTGTATTGATTTTGCCGCTATAACAACAAACAAAACGAAATAAAGTTTAAAATTAACCCTTTAATTTTTAACATTATTTTATTTTTATACAAGAAACGTGTTTTTACGGTGTTTTTTTGCCTTGTGATACGGAATCCTTCGTGTGTGAGTCTGACTCGCACTTGGCCGCTTTTTTGGGGAACGTGGACTATGAACATGTTTGGTTATGACTAAGAACGGAATTATGTAAGGGGGAGCAATGAACGTTCCTCCACGAGTGTAATGATATTGGCTTAGCTGTCAGGTTAATCTTTTTCCTACACCACGCGCCATTAAATATTCTCACGTAGGAAACAGGATTCCCAATTAACGATCTTCACCGAATCGAACAGGATTTCGAATAAAAAATGCAAAAGCAGTCCCCCATTTTCGAGTTACACTAAACACGACTCTCACGAGTTATTGTCGGGTTGTAATGACTCGTGAAACTTTTATGAAATTCCTATACAGCGTGTAGGAATTTTTTGAAAAGTGCGTGTAAAGATTGTGCGTGCCTTAACGAAATCGCTTGGATAGCGGGCTATACAGTATGTATCAGTAAATTATCAGCCGTATCATACATTTGGGTTGAATAGGTTTTGAAGTTTTGTATGGCATAAGCCTTGCCGAGTTCAATCTACATCGAAGGGTTGCTTCTCGAAGTTGTGAAGGATTATGTCTACCTAGGGCAAGTTATCAAGCTCGGTAGACAAAACTTTGAGAAAGAGGCTGACAGAAGGATCCAGTTGGGTTAGGCAGCATTTGGAAAACTTTGTCAAGTCTTCTCGTCACCTATCCATCAGTGTTTGAAGACTAAGGTCTTCAACCAGTGCGTCCTGCCCATCATGAGATACGGTATTGAAACGTGGACACTGACGGTCGGGCTGGTCCAAAAATTCAAGGTTGCTCAGCGCTCAGCTCTCATTTATGGCATAAGCATATGCATAAGTATAATCAGCCTATAATCTTCCCAGTGGTGGAACACAGGCCTCCTCTTGGTGAGAGGGAGCGGGCCACAATCCACCACGCGGGCCCAGTGCGGGTTGGTGGAGTTTTGTATGGAACAGCTAATATTGTTTTCACGATTACGATGTTGGAGAAAGTTGTTCAGTTTGATGGTCTATAAACCCCTTTTTTTTGTTTTTTTTTCTATACTTTTTTTTGTTTATACCTTTCTGTTACATGCTGTGACATAAATAAAAATATTAATAAAATTGTTTATTGTGTCTCAAACGGTTTCATTTACAAATTTGAATGAAACAAACCCAGTAAGTAATTAATAATACTTGTGTCGGAGTTGTCTCCCTCCTTCCCTTAATTGAAGGTTAATAATATTCAGACTTTATAAAAATTAAACTTAAGAACTAATTTAAAAGAAAAACAAATAGAAAACAATGATCTATAAAATAATTAGCAACTCTGACTAGTGTGTAATTGTTAGTACTCGTATATGTGTGTGACTATAGTAGTGTGTGACTGTGGGTTTGTGTGTCTATGTGTATGTTTGTGTGCGCACGTGTGTGTTGGTGTGTGTTTACGTGTGAGTTTGTGTTTGCTAATAGTGCCATTATAATCGAAGTAAAAAGTACCACTATGGAAACACAAGGTATAACATTGTTATAGAGAAGAGAAGAATTAATTTAAGTCTGACTAGAATATGCTCTATTTCTTCATATGTTTGAGTTTTTAACCACTCAACAAACATAAAACCAAATAGTAGGTTTTGTTACGCAATTACGACAGCCACGCCTGTACCGGCACAAGAATGTAGGTTCATATTCATATTCATATATTTATTTGCATTCCATAATGTTGTAGAGGTGTTACAATGGCTTAAAGCTAAGGTACCCTGTGGGGCACAGCACAAAGTATAAAATTAATACTTAAATAAAAAATAAATTTAGGACACACATTAACAATAAGCAACTTTTAAGACATGTTATTGACATTAAATAAGTAAATATAACATTTTATTTTTTGTTGAGATCAGTCTGTTATAGGTACATAATAATTATTTGGTAAGGTCAATCAAACATATTCTATCATATTGTAATATTTATCTATGTATGTATGAATGTATCTATACGACTAACTGTGTGTGTTGTTATTCAGTGTCAGAAAAAAACGCTGAAATGACATCCGACTACGCACAGGCATTCAAAAAGTAATCTAAAAAACGTACAGAGACTGAACATTCCCATCTGTCATTCTGTGCTGAGATGACACAACTAAAATAAGCTTGCTATAACGGATTCTCGGCTCGGGTTTATATTAAAAAAAAGTAAGAAATAAACATTATATTCGTTTCTACGTTTAGGTAATTCAAATACTAGCACATGGTACGATCTTTCCTTTCTTTTGGACCATCAGAAAGTGAAATGAACTAAAATTTATTTGCATGAATTGTAGTAGATACATTACAGATGGTCGGATGACACGATACCCCATGGTAAGACTGGTTGTCAGACTTTCGGGCTTCTGACGACCCGTTACGACTGTCAAAGATGCACAAACGACAGCCGGGACCAACGGTTTTACGTGCTTTCCGAGGCACGGAGAGGGCTTGTTGTGTAAAGTTGGTCTCCCATCCACGGATCAACAGCGGCAAGCGTAGCTTAACCTGATCGATCAAAATGTGCGGATGTTATTTCTTAGCCAAAAGTGCTTAGCTTCAAGACCCTCCAATCCTCTCAATATTCTTATGCATTGTTTACGCAATCGCACAACATAACATCACGTCTCTACCCTATAAACGCAGCTTCCTGTCACTGATATTTACATAGCAAGTAATGTTATATGAATTTATTTGGGGTATGTATAACTAAAAAGTGAAAAATAAAAACTTTTTTATAAAAAAAAAACAACCGACTCCAAAAAATAAACACTACACAGTGGAAAATAACTTTCATTTCGGAAGTCGGTGTCAAAAAACGAAAATGCGGGACCAACGACACCGACTTTCAAAATTAAAGTTATTTTTCACTTTGTAGCGTTTTTTTTGGAAGTCGGTTGTTTTATTTTTTTAATAAAAAGTTCTTATATAATTCAGTCATAATGTTATGTATACTCATGTTTCCACAAATAAAGAATCATGATTCGAAATACACGTGACGCCATCTATTATCATAATAACTTTACAGTTGTTTTCCTCGGAAATAGCACTTTTTTCGGGATGAAACGTACCCTATTTCCGTTTCTGTACACCTGATAATGATAACGTATATGCAAAATTTCAGGATGATCGGTTCAGTGGTTTAGCCGTGAAAAGGTAACGAACAAACAAACAAACTTACTTTCACATTTATAATATTAGTTAGGATTGTAAGCGGTATCGTCCACTGCGATCCACAGTCATGCTACTCAAGAATGCGGCTGCCAAACAATTGAACCGTGTAGCCAACGTGGAAAACCTCTCCGTATACATCCTACTCGTACATAGCTGTGGACTTTACGAAGTATTCGACTTGAGGGAAACAAATGAGATCTTTTACATATGGAGTTGGCTTGGAGTTTGGTGTTTCGTAATGATGAACGGAAAACTGAAATTGTTGGCAATCAATTATAGGACTTGATATTCGACATTTGAGTGTTTTAATATCAATGACTGAAGTTTCCACTCTACATATTTTCATAAATTTATGTGGTCTCATTTTTCGACTTTTCGACTTCTAACCATTCTCTGCCGTGACTCTCATAGCTATTTAAAAGTGCTAGGTCCTGTAGGAAAGCTTTATGAGCTCTCAGGGTACCGGCCAAATCTAATGCGTACTGTTTTTCTGCCTTCCCAGTTCGTATTTTCGTTTATCTTATAATGTTATGCCATTATCATATAATTACTAAAAAATAGGCCACAGACCATGCAGATCAGAATCTCTACAGTATTTACAAATTTTTTAGACTGTTTTTGGCGTTGATTGACTTTGCGTTTACACCACGTAGACGCTGTGCTTGCATTGCAACGACGCTGTGAGTATTACATACACATGAATGTATCGAAACAAACTTCGCGTTGACACCACGTTACCGCAGCAGTTGCATTTGACGAATGAAGCATTACGTAAGTCAGTTTTGTGTTAGTGTTATTAACAGCAGCGATTTTTCTCTTGTAAAGGCTCGCGATCCCAGTAGAACAATTTCCATAAAGTTTTCATAGGAGTTGTTCTACTAGAGTCGCGTTGCGCCCACAGCTTTGAAGCCTCTCAAATTGCTCAGTGGTAATAATTTTACCGTCCGAACAATTTCTAAATATGTAGGCAGAAATTATTAACTAGCCTTCCAGAGAAGCTATAAAAATATAATTACATGAAATAAAAACTTAATCGTGCTTGTACACTAAGAATAAAATATAATTTTATTTTCAACTTTTAACTCTTCTTACTGTTCAAGCAGTACGCTTATGGAATGATTTGCCCGTGTCGGTAAGGCGTGCTCAATCTTTGTCCATTTTTAAAATTATGATAAAAAGCACGTCCTCTCTCCTTAAATATCATCATTATATTTTCTTTTCTCCTGTTTCATGTCTATCATTATATATTTATTTAGATTAGTATAATATACTTTATGTATATATTCATTGAATTGTGTAAATGGTACACCACAGAATACCTACAGTATATTTTGTCTCTCCTTCCCTTTTCACTCCATCCAAAGGTTGTCATTAAAATATCGCTCTTAGCGATAAGGCCGCCCATTGTGTCACCTTTTGTAAAATTTCTATATTTATGTCTGTAATTTATATGGTGTACATAATAAAGAGATGTGGGTGTCCTGTCCAGGAGATCATACGCAATTCAATAATAATCTATAAGTAATGAAGAGTTTGGGTCAGTTGTCTGGATGTATGTTCCGAATTGGCGCAAAAACAGCTGAACGGATTTCGATGAAATTATAACCGGGATAAAAAACCGGGATAAAACCCGTGATGAAAACCCGGGATAAACACCTGGGATAAAAACCCGGTATAATATACCGGGATAAAAACCTTGTATAATTACCCGGGATAAAAACTGTAATATATACCCGGGATAAATACCCGGGATAAAAACGCCGTGCGTTCCCGTGGGATGTTTTTCGACATCCCCGCGGCCGATGCCACAGACAAGAGCTAGTTTGTTATAAGGCAAAAAAGTTTTTGAAATATTATCACCCTGAAAGCATTTAGCGTGAAATAGAATATACGGTCTAGTTGCTCCGTGGTTCCGCAGTTAATGTGAAAGTAATTTCTACCGACTAACATGAGCCTGTTTAATGTCTACTGATAATGAGTATCTCTTCTCTTATTATCTTTACTGTCGTAATAAAATGTCTGTATTAAATCGTGCTTGGCAGATTAATACTCGTAGAGAATTGCATGTGAGCAATATGAGTATACTTGATAAAAGTATGAATGTAGATCAATCAGAGATCAAAGAAGGGTTAGATAGATATATTATATTATAATGAAAGATGAAATGACTAGATAGATGTGAATACTGAAAAGATTGTTAATAAAGATGTATGGGAAAAAAGACATGTGGCGCTAACTTGAAGAAAACTGGGATCATCATCTGCCTAGCCTTTTCACAACTATGTTGGGGTCGGCTTCCAGTCTAACCGGATGCAGCTGAATACCAGTATTTTACATGGAGCGACTGCCTATCTGACCTCCACAACCCAGTTACCTGTGTAATACGATACCCCTAGGTAAGTCTGGTTGTCAGACTTTCGGGGTTCTGACTACGCGTAACAACTGTCAAAGATCTACGAATGACAGCCGGGACCAACGGCTTAACGTGCTTTCCGAGGCGCGGAGGATCTTGGTGTGTAAAGATAAGGGCAAAAGGATACTGATCATATAAAGAGGCAGTTTCTTAATGTTTATTTTATTTTATTTATTTTATTATTTATGTACACACAGTAAAAAACATATGGATATGACATAGTAATAATTTGAGTACAAAGGTACTGCTTATTTCTTAAGAAATTTCTTCCAGCAGACCTGCGAAAGGAGAAGTAAAAAAGAAATGTAGACAATAGTGTGCGAGAACATGAAGAGAAAATATGAATGTTCTTCATTATGTGAGAGCAGTAGTGGCCTAGTGGTAACGGCCATGACTTACGAGTTGTAGGTTCGAACCCAGACAGGTGATTTACTTTGTGTGGATAATAATTATTTCATCACTACTGCTCTCAAAAAGGTGAAAGAAAATATAGTGAGGAAACTGGCTTGTCATAAAACCAAAAATTCAAAGACATGTACCATCTACCTGGCCCGTGTTACGAGTGTGGTGTATTACGGCCCACTTCCTCTCACAGAGGCTTGTGTCCCAGCACTGACAACATTATAGGCTGATTATAGTATGCTGCGCTGCTCTAAATTGTTATAAGAGCGGATGATGATGATGATGATCACAAAAATAGGCACCTGCATATTTTAGCAAAGGTTGGGAGGTGGGGGGGGGGGGGGGGGGGTACCTATCGTCAGTTTATGATGATAATAATTAATGAAGACCGTAGGTACCGACCTATGCTCTTCATTAATTATTAAAACGAGGGAAAAGAGGGAAACTAAACAGTTATACGCGGACTCCTTCCTGCCCCTGTCCCATGTTACTTGGGGTCGGCGCAACGCGTTTTTTCGTCACCGCAAGCCGTCAAGCTATCACAGATCACTCCTTTTTCTTTCATATCATTGCTGACATAGTCCAGCCACGTTTTCTTTAGCCCATGACCATGCTCTACATAATGTTGTCATTTCTACGATTTGTTTTATCATCGATAGACAATCGCTCCTTTGTCTATATCCGGTGCTCATTTCTCATCTGTCAGTTATCATAAAAACTATTTGAACAAAATTAAATTAAATTAAAGTTCATTTCTGTTTTCATCACCTGTTCATGTAGTGACGTGGTTACCACATAGTATCGATCAGCAAACCACGGCGGTTCGCAGAAACACTGTAACAAAATTATTTACTAGGAATTTCAATAATGACCATATATTTAGGTTCATTTATATGACTAACGTGGAATTGAAAGGTTTCTTTGTTGTAAGCCTTTGTGTTATCTATAATTGAAGTCTAATTATTCTATAGCATAGTCAAACTATAATGTTCCAAGTGCGTGCTGGGACACAGGCGTCCTCTTTCGAGACAGACAGGGCTGTAATCTACAACGCGATCCCAGTGCGAGTTGGTAGATGTCATTTGTCTTCGAATTTTTGGTTTTAGAACATACCGGTTTCCTCACGATGTTTTCCATCACCGTTTTGAGTTCAAAATGATTGTCTAATTCTATAATTGGCTTTAATCTTTCTATGTCTCACCAAGTAGGCTGACCTAAATTAGTGGATTCTTGAGTGTTCCAGGTATCGCTCAATGTCAGTAATAATTACTTTTACTAATTCATGTTTCATTCAATTTTCCTACAACGCCCTTTTGGTCTTATTCATAACCGATTGATCCCTCTGAAAGAACCTAATGTCTTTCCGATTTCCTTACCTCAAACACTAATGGTCTTAAACATTATCATTAAACCCTTATCTAAACATACAGGGTGGCAGAGACAACTAGACTCTAAACTTAGCGTAGAAATATTTCGTCGGGTATCAAAAATAAATAAATCTGATGTTTCATAGAAAAGTCTCGTTCAAAATGTATAGAACAGCGACTTTTTTTATTCACTTTTTTATTAATTCAGAATCATGTACTGAATCTATGGTAACAGGCTGCGCATCGATGCTCCTGCCACTCTGTAAACAAAAGTACAGACGCAGCACATCAAGCTACCATAACCTGTCAAATTTTCCCAATCAACTTTGAACCTTATGCTTTAGCGATAAAGTTGAAAATATATTAAAGAAATTTGACAGCTTGTAGTAGCTTGATGTGAAAAAAATGTTATTTCTACTAACAGTCGGTTTGTTTGCGGCATTACACCGGCTTTGAAGAATTTTGTACCAAACGTTTTTCCTTTTTTGTGTATTGTCAGCGACACTGAATATGATTTATGATAGTCATTGCTGAAATGCTAAAGATTCTTGTCATTTGGCTTAGATTTATCTGAGATTAGCTTTTTTCTTTCACGTGGTAGATGGCATGGGCAAAGTGGCTTTATGAATCTAATCCTAATATTCGTATTATAATTAATGTGAATGATAGACTGAGGAATGATGTGCTAAGGCAACGGTGCGGTTTGAAAGAAGATGTATCCAAGAATATGTTTAGATGGTTTGCTCATATTAAGAGGATGAATCAAAGAGGACTAACAAGAGAATAGAATAGAATATAATACTCTTTATTATGTACACCATATAAATTACAGACATAAATATAGAAGTTTTGCAACCAGTAAGTCTGGCAACCAACCTTACCAAGGCGTAACGTATTACCCTGTAACTGGGTTGTGGAGGTCAGATAGGCAGTCGATCCATGTAAAATACTGGTATTCAGCTGCATACGGTTGGACAGGAAGCCGACCCCAACATAGTTGGGAAAAGGCTAGGCAGATGATGATGATGAAATATAGAAGTTTTACAAAGGGTGACACAATGGATAGTCTTATCGCTAAGAGCGATAAGACCGCCCAAAAGGGCCAAAAGGCATTCGGCGAAAGGTATTTGGCAAGGCAAATGTGAGTGGAAACTCCGAGAGGAGACACCGTAGGAGGGCATAAGTGACCTTATTGGTGTTGTTCTTCGGAAAGGTTAGCTTGAAAGGAGTTTGCTAGGATCGCAGCAGGTGACTTTCTGTAGTTTCTGCCACCCTCATGGACAGAAGGCGTGAGTTTGAAATTAAGATACTACTTTACTATTAATTACTATCTTAGAAAAGTTTAGACGTGATTAAAAAATTGGCTGCAATAAATACGTTAATTTACGTCAGGTGCTGACTAATTTGACAGGACCAAACTAATACTTATCTTCTGTCCTTTTCTTAATGAAATAGAATGAAAAAGATGCACTGAACTTAAATTTAGTGTAGTTTGTAAACAAGGGGATCGGCGCCAGTTTTTTTCCAGTTAAACGTATTGCCAGCAGCACCGGTGAGGTCCCGCTGATGAATGATTCCACTTTGATCGATGTCTCGTTCACACGTTTCACAGGAACCGAAACAACAGTTATGACCTTCCACGTATCTGATTTATTGCTTCCGGAGTTTCGTGGTCGCCGCGCCTTAACAAAATCGCTTGGAAACCTGCTGTAGAAGTTACTTGAGCACGTAAAGCGGCGGGCTACGCAGCACGTATCAGTAAAGACATTTATATATAGTTTATTGTACAACATAAAATACATAACAAAAAATACATTTGACACTACACAACATACAATAGGCGACCTTATCGCTTTCTGCGATCAATAATCAGCCGTCCCATACATTTGGGTCGGGATTTTTTTTTTCGTGATTGATGTTGGTCCCATGGGGTAAATTGTTCAGTTTGATGGTCTGTACTACAACCTTAAATATAACCACACCTGTTAAATGCTGAATAGATATGCGAGCTACTCGTACACGTTAAGATAAGATACTTAAATATTTGCCAAGCGTATTGTAAACAGTTATCCAAAGTAAGTGCCGTTCGTGCAATATAATATTGAAACTAAACTGAACATATTTTGTTTCGGTGCCGTAAGTGGAATAACTTAGGTGCCGTTCAGTCAGCACTTACGGCTACTGCGCTGTCACTGGCAAATTGACATTAAACACAAGACAAGTGACATTTAATGAGGACTTTGATTATCCGACCATGAGACGCGAGTGACGGGCGCCGCGCGGGCTTCACTGTCAAAGGTGGAACATTAAAATTTGGACCAGACTCTGTGTGCTTTATTACTGCGTGTGGTTGCGATAACAATATATGCATCTCTGTGGCATGACATTGTGACGTTCCTTGCTTGCGAATGTTGTTGTATTTATAATGTCGTATGTTGATGTTTTCGCGTCTTTGACGGATAGCCCGGTAATCGTCGTTCTATGTATTTAGTTAGACCAAAACATTGTTAAGTTCAATAGTTTATTTATGGAAACAGTTTAAAATTATGTACATATGGGTAGATCAAATATAAACCGGACTTAAGTAAAAAAAATACGCACGTATTATTATACTCGTAAAAAAAAGGAATATATTTTATTTTTCTACATAATCTCCCCTTCTATTAACACATTTTTCCCAGCGCAGGGGATGTTTCTTGATGCCAGTATCGAAGAATGTAGTCGGTCGTGCCTTTAGCCAATTGCACACAAATGATTCCACTATCTGGTCAGTGTGAAAACGGCGCGGCGTCCTCCACTTGATTTTTTTTTGTGCCATTCATACACTTGAGTTCTTGAAAGCGTATTCTTATCGAACTGTAGAGTCAATGGATGCAAAATTTCGGAAGGTTTTATGCCCTCCCGTGTTAAAAAAAATATGATAAGGCCGGGACTCCACCAAAGCAGAGATGTGTGCGGTGTGCTGTGTACTGTGCGAGAAGAGATGTTTTTCAGCTCGGGGGACTCCACCAAAGCGGAGATGTGTGCGGTGTGCTGTGTGCTGTGCCAGAAGAGATGTTTTTCAGCTCGGGTGCGAAAGGTAGACGATGTCACTATTATTAAAAAAGTAGCCGGCGCGCGCGCGGGGCTCTGCGGGTTGCTGGCGGGCGAGAGGGGGGAGGGTGACATCGCTCACTGCACGCCGCTCACATCTCTCGTCCCCACTGTGCATTGTCCGCGAACAGCTCACATCTCCGCTTCCATCGGTCCATACAAATATTACACATCTCCGCACAGCGATCTTCACTGAAGCTGAGCAGAGAGGAGATGTGTCAATAACTCAATTCTATTGGTTGTTTAAAAAACATCTCCTCTCCGCTCGTCTCGTCTCCGCTTTGGTGGAGTCCCGGCCTATGTCGTTGCTCAACAGACTTGTAGTATACCTCTTGCCCATACATGATGCTACTGGCGCGCAATAAACTAAAGTGAGCCGGAGCAGTATACCCCCCTCCCCTAGATGATCCCCCCTAACACATACAACAGCACCAAGCGCGTCACTTCACTCAACGACCAGTAATAAATAAGTCCTGTTTATATTTGATTCACCTAATATGTTTAGTTATCTGAGCCGCACTTAATATTATGTTATTATAGAGCGACCTGCACATTAGCGCGTGATGGAGTTTTAGTTACGATTGAATTGAGTGATTTATCAATTTGGTATGCGTAAACGTACTTTTGCTGTATGAAACATTAGCATTATTGGTTCAGCATCATAAGCCTATAATGTCCCCACTGCTGGGAAACAAGACTCCTCTCTTCGAGAGGGAGTGGGCTGTAATTTACCACGTGGGCCCAGTTATTGGCTCGTACATCCTAAACTCTATAAATGACAATTCGTACTTACTAATTAAGGTTTTTGTAATTGAAATGGTAGGTACTATAAAATTTTCATCAATTGTTTTTTAGGATTCAATATGAATAACTAATGCAAATAATTAAACAATATGCGTTTACTAGGTTAAATTATAATCTAAAGTTTTTTTTCTAAAAAGGATGAATTTATGGACAAAAAAGATCTATAAAACTAACACATGTTTTCACTTTTTACACCATAACAAAGAAAAACGGAAAGGCTCAGGGAACACTTGGAAAAAGGGACACAGAATCGAAACAAAAGCATTGTTTCTTTTGCAGCCTAACTTTAAAATACCGTCGCAACACCGCCGGCGGCCAGTAAAAGTACTTAATCCGATTTCTACGGAACTTCCCGTCGTACTTTCCCCTGATAATATTTATTTTTACTTGCTCTTTTAATTAGTTGATAATCGAGAACATTGGTAAAGTATTTTGAACTGTTTTGTATTGATTCAGTATCGCCTTTTAATGATCTCTTTTTGTGTCATCATATTTAGATATGACAAATAAAACGGCAAGTTTTTTTAATGAATAGGATCTAAATATTATTTGATAAGTTACTATGTATAGTGGCTGGAAACATCGACGCACAAACAGTACCTAACCATGAATTCAGCACATGATTCTAAACACCCTATCGTAAAAATGTTTATCCAAAAAAATCTGTTATGTTTATCCGATAAAGCTGTTTCACAAAAAAGTGCAATAACTACGCGGTGAAAATGTATAGAACAATAATTATTCAATAAATTTAATAGCTTTTTTTAATAGTTTCAACATTTGTTTGTCTCCAAGACAGTGACTATATTTTGAACGTTTTATATTACGAGAATTGGCCTTCAGCCATGCGATTCTGTAATCATCTCACCGTGAAAGCTTGGGTGAAGTGAGCGTGGAGTGAGCTGTCATTCGCTGGATATTATCACCATTAAGTGCTCACTTCACTTATGATTTCACGATGAGATTTTTACAGAATCGACCGGCTGTTCTGAAAATAGGAATAATACGAAAGTAAAATCATTGAAGGCACCTATGCAGTTTATATCTGCAGTGCTATTCTGTAAAAATTTCACCGTGAGAACTTAGGTGAAGTGAGCTGTCATTAGTGATTAACACTATTGACGCTGCTCACTTCAAGCTCACTTCACTTATGATTTCACGGTGAGATTTTTACAAAATCGACCTGCTGAATTATTTATAGATCACCCCTAAAACTCGACGCTCCTCCCATTCACTGATCACGATGGCTAATTGCAGCGGTTTACCAACACACACTTGTATTAAAAGCTTATTTGTGGCAAATTAGGCGAGGACCCATCACCGGCACAATATTGCAAATGAGACTATGATTTAGATTCTATACTCAATACCTATTCCGGAGGTTTGTGGCTCAGTAATAACAGGTCGATCGATCAGGTTAAGCTACGCTTGCCGCGGTTGGGCCGTGGATGGGTGACCATCTTTACATACCAAGACCGCTCCGTGCCTCGGAAAGCACGCTAAGCCGTTGGCTGTCATTCGTGGATCTTTGACAGTCGTTACGGGTCGTCAGAAGCCTGAAAGTCTGACAACCAGTCTTACAAAGGTATTATAACCCAGTAACTGAGTTGTGTAGCCCAGATAGGCAATCGCTTCATGTAATATTCTAGTATTCAGGTGCACCCGGTTAGACTGGAAGCTGACCCAACATAGTTGGGAAAAGGCTGAGCTGATGATGACTCAATACCCTATTTTAAACATAGTTTAAAACGTTTGCAGTGTGAATCTATAGGCGCCTATGGTTAACAGTGCAATGATATATTGATACCAAATTAATAACGACTCATCTGCCCAGTCTTTTCCCAATTATGTTAGGGTCAGCTTCTAGTCTAACCAGATGCAGGTGGTTACCAGTATTTCACATGGAGCGACTGCGTATCTTACGTCCACAACCCAGTGACTAGGTAATACGACTCCCCTTGATACGACTGGTTGTCTGATTTTTGGGCTTCTGAAGACCCGTAACGATTCTCAAAGATCCATGAATTATAGCCGGGACCTACGGCTTAACCTACTTTCCGAGGCGCGGCGGTACCTGCTTGGTATGTAAAAATGGTCACCCATCCACGGTCCAACCGCAGCAAGCGTAGCTTAACCTGCTCGATCGACCCGTGCGGCTGTTATTACTTTCAATTAGCCACAAGCCCCAACAAATTAATAACGAGTGTCTTTACAAATGGGCTGTCATCTAGAACAATGCTCAATTTTGAATCTCGAACTAAAACTGACAGTTGTCACAATAATTATAACTCAAATCCAAATTTGAATCAAACCTTACGAACCAATATCATTCTAGAATATTATGGTCTCAAAAAATCCTAGAAGGCATTGGTGTATTTAAAAAACGAACACGTAGATACGAGTATTTATTTGAAAAAGTTAGATTGATGGCTGGCCTGCCATGTTTAGGTAATCATCATGAAATTTTAAAGTTTTTGCGAAATATTTATTTCTTGTAGACCCTAGCTGGATCCAGTCACCCTCCTTTCTAACTATATTATCTTTCACACAGTCCATCCATATTTTCTTTGGTCTTCCCCTACTCTTACAGCCTAATTTCCTCATTCCTCCACATCACATACCCATAAGTACTCCAAACAATCGATTCCCACAAAACTTTTAAGTCACTGGAGTCACTTTCAGACTTCCTCTTTTGTACTCATTTCTTATTCTATCCATTCACGTAATACCACACATCCCTCTTAGCATTCTCATCACAGCTGCATGCAATTGTCTTTCATTCATAATTTTTGTGGCCCAACATTTTGCTCCATATAAGACAGCAGCAGAGTAATTACGTAACACACTATCAGTAGCAATGGGTTTCATTTTGACAGTTCAACAACATTCATTACGTTATTTACGTTGTTGAGCAGACACATTTTTCGAACATATGGAGCAATGGATTAGCAATATGCTTCAAAAAGTAATAGTGTGTTACGCAATTAAGGCCTTAAACATTAAGGTTTAAGGGGACTGCGGGAGTTGCAGATTGTTCCAGTGACCTGCTGCCAAAAAAAGACTTGTTAAGATAATTATTATATTACTGCTAGCATCTGCCCGCGACTTCGTGCGCGTAAAATTTTTAGTTCTCTCGACCCACTCCGTCGCACCGCAACGCCTGCCCGCTCTGTTACTTTGTTTTCACTTAGGGTTCTTCCTGAATTTTATTTATTTTTGCTCGGCTCCTGATGGACCTAGCGTGACGTTAAATTATAGTCTATAGCCTTCCTCAATAATACTCTATCAGATGCAAAAGGTAATTTTCAAGTCCGACTAACTGCCGTGCGATTCTGTAACCATCTCACCGTGAAAGCTTGGGTGAAGTGAGCTTGGAGTGAGCTGTCATTCGCTAGGGATTAACACTATTAAGTGCTCACTTCACTTATGATTTCACGGTGAGATTTTTACAGGATCGACCGGCTGAACTGACTACCGCGCTCGCTAATATCTGGAGCGACAGTTCCAGATATTAGCGCGTTCAAACAAGCAAACAAAGTCTTCAGCTTTTTTTTATTATTTAATAATAATAAAAAAAGCTGAAGACTTTGCTAAAATGTTCTTCGCTTCAGCCAAATATAATCACCGCATTGTTGTGGAAATATGGTTGTTCAACGAACAGGCTATAAAACTGTAACACTCATATTTAATCCCAAATATTTGAAACATTCGAAAGTACTCCGACACGTTATAAAATTATGGCAAACAATAAACAGCGTTATAAAAGCAATCCATTACATTTTAACGATTCTCATTAATGAAACAAGTTATTAACTGCTTGTCATCTGATGCAAGTTTTGAGTATTTTTTATTTTATTTTATTTTATTTATTTAGGTAACCAACAGCGATACATAAAAATGTTTCACAAAATATGCGTGTTACAGTTATTATGGCCAATTATAGGCTTCCCTGTATAACTGGGTTATATGTATAATACATGCGAACGGACTAATGCCAGATATTTCCAATTTAAGAAGAAAATAAAATTGCAATACAATACAATATTACTTTTAAGATTACATTATTGAAAAATTTGAAACAAAAATGTTGGATACAAAAAACAGTAGAAGAAGAAGTTTGGTTGCTTTTCATTTATCTCCGTTTATAGTTTTAAGTATTCGTTTTTTGAATGTCGGTTTATTACAGTTAAATAAATCAACTTCAGAGAATTCCGAGTTATAGATTCGAGCAATGCGAGTCAGTACACAGTTCTTGGCATAGTTAGTGGAGTGCCTAGGAACTCAAACTTTGTGATTAAGTATTGTATTACTATATTGGGCAAATAAAGCGCACCTGAAAGGTGCATGTACTGGGTGTCCGAAAAGTAATGGATTACTTTTACCTGCTGATGGGCCACATTGGGATCTACCAATAAAAAAAAATGAACTACCAATAATTTTTTTTGTTTTCACCAGGGCCAAACAAAACTAAGGTAAATTTTTTTTTTGGTGAAAGTTTTAAGTTTGAACCTAAATTTTAGGTATTTAAAAGATGATATTATCTGTAACTTTCTTCTCATAGCATATTCAATCGATAGCAGGATGATTCACGATGAAAATAAAAAAAACCTGTACTCGAAAAGTTTTCATTCGTAGAAATGGCATGGAAAAACTGATCAAAGGTAGAGATTTTCCAAAATTTCATTAAACATCAAAAAACTCGGAAACCATAAGACTTTTACTATGGTCATTTTTTTATTGGTAGATCCCAATGTGGCCCATCAGCAGGTAAAAGGTAATCCATGACTTTTCGTACACCCAGTATAATCATTACATTTTCGACTGAGATTTTTTATTCGGATTTTCGGTTTTAAATCAAATGAAAAGTACTTAGCCACTTCATCCATCTAGTCCTGAAAAGGGGCAGTAAAATTTTTCTTCTTTCTTCTAATTTATGACGTTCAGAAGTGCCTTTAACGGTCTATTTGAAATATACGATTTGGCTTAAACTTTGACTATAATTTTGTTCAGGTTTCGAGACACAACTACTCACCTTAGCTATCCAATTAAAGTAAAACAGAAAATATTTCCTCTCGACCGATCATCTCCTGCTCATATCCCCGTCAGATGCATTTTTAATTAAGATCCAATCAAACTTTTCGCTGCAAGTGATTTTAATCGAAGGTGTTGCTATTAGAAAGAGATCACGATAACTAAGTTAATATTTAACACTTTTGAAAGAGTTAATTATACCCTGTGACTGACAAACAAACATCGAAGATGTTTTTTGTTTTTTTTTTTTTTTTTTCAATATATTTTCGCGGTTTTTTTTCGATTGGCTCATGGCTTTCGACTAGAGCAACAATTTCTTTCTATATTTTTTTTTTCATCCGAGGTGCCATTGTTAAAATATGGATCGTTCTATATATATTTATATAAAAAAAAAACAAAATTCGAAGGCTCATAACTCGGAAACGGTGCGTCGTAGGATCATGCTTCTCAGGCCCTAAATAGTTTCTTTGTACAAGGTCCCCCGATACTGCAATAAAATAGGTATATTTCCAATTTTTTGTTTCCGAAAAAGTCAATAAGTTAAAAATAATATTCGAAGACCTAATTTATTCACAGAAACGGAAAAGAAGCAGAAGCAAAAAAAGCGGGAAACGAGCAGAAGCTTCCTACGACGCATCGTATGAAATATCTCAGAAGGTCAAACTCGATACTGCAATAAAATTGGTAAATTTTCGGAAGCAGAACAACTATTAAAACATCATTTCATTACCTCACGCATGCATTCTTAATGATTCTGAGGCGGCACGAAGTTCGCCGGGTCAGCTAGTACGGACGCCAGCACATCAAGCTACCCGAAACTGTAAAATTTTCCCAATCAACTTTGAACCTTATAGTTTAGTCATAAAGTTGAAAATCTATTAAAGAAATTTGTCAGATTGTAGTAGCTTGATGTGCTGGCGTCTGTACATAGCATCACTACAAAATTTATTAATTACGTTGATGATGATGGTTTGCTTGGAGTTACTCAAGCTTTGAAATTCAAAGAAAATGCGATGCTATCTATCATTCTATCTATATTAATAACTAGCTGTGAATACCCGCTTCGCTGGGTCCTTTTTAATTGTATAGTTATTTGTTAATGTAAATAATCTATTACTACTTACTTCACAATTTTTTCATGTCTGCTAAACATTTTTTTAATGATAAAAGTAGCCTAAGTTACTCCTTACTACATCAGCTACCTGCCAATAAAAGTCCCGTCAAAATCGGTCCAGCCATTTTAGAGATTAGCCGGAACAAACAGACAGACAGACAAAAATTATAAAAAATGTTATTTATGCATGTAGTAAAAAACAGTTATTTCAACATTACAAACCGACACTCCAATTTTATTTATATGTATACGAGTAGATGAAGCTAAAGAGTTTTTTTGTTTGTTTGAACGCGCTAATCTCGGAAACTGCCAGTTGGGTTTGAAAAAAATCTGTTTGCATTCGGTAGCACAATTCTCGGGGGCTATATGCTAATTAACATCAAGCTAGGACCTATAGGAGCCGAGAAAAAAGCATAAAAGTCAGAAAGAACGCTAAGGGAAAAATGAAGCAAAAAAGCGCGGGCAGTCGTTGCGATGCGGCGGAGTGAGTTGGGAACAAAGAATTTAGCAGAAGCAGAAGGTAGTCCTCAAATAAAAACATCAAGTTATTTCAACCTTATTTATTTATTTATTTTATTATTTATGTGCACACAGTAAAAAACATATGGCTATGACATAATTATAATTTGAGTACAAAGGTACTACTTATTTCTTTCCTTTCCAGCCGTGCGATTCTGTAACCATCTCACCGTGAAAGCTTGGGTGGAGTGAGCGTGGAGTGAGCTGTCATTCGCTAGGGATTAACACTATTAAGTGCTCACTTCACTTATGATTTCACGGTGAGATTTTTACAGAATCGACCGGCTGCAGTGCTATTCTGTAAAAATCTCACCGTGAGAACTTAGGTGAAGTGAGCGGGAAGTGATCTGTTATTAGGGATTAACACTATTGACTGCTCACTTCAAGCTCACTTCACTTATGATTTCATGGTGAGATTTTTACAGAATCGACCGGCTGGAGTTTTTCTCACTATCGGCGCATCACGTATGCGCGTGATTGACCGAGGCGACGGCGCGGGCCGTCGGGATACCGAACAGGGACGACCGCTGCGTGCCCTCCACTCCACTCAGCTCCACTTCGGGCATTTCATTGTTTTCCTTTCTATTAGTTGATTAGGTGATAGTAATTATAGTATTACACCTATTTTATACAGTCCACTGCTCATTTTATTATAAAGTCCCGATTGAACCCATTCACTCACACTTAGCATGTCGTAAAACATTTCTAGCCTTCGTCAACTAATTTCCAGAAACTCTAAGAGACAATAGACGATCATGTAACATCTGATGGCATCGTTATACCATGTTTAATGAGAAAACAATGATTCAGCAAGCAGCAATCAATACTGCCTGGTTGTAATGAAGTTCCTTGTCTCACGAGCGACGTTGACGTCATGCACCGACACACAACATGTACCGTAGTATTGCCACGGAGAAAATTAATTGCCTGCGTACAGCGCCGTGCCGTGGAAATGGGACATAATTACTCGGCATATTCAAATGTAGTAATTATTGTTGGCTATTATTTATGTGGTTCAATTAATAGGATTGTTATATACTTTTTTTCCGATAATTATCCGCCGTATTATGTGCACTTTGGAAAAGAAACACGAAAAGTTACTTTTTATTTCTTAGCATTCTTAAACGGCTCTATCATATTGTACAGACGCCAGCACATCGAGCTACTACAATCTGTCAAATTTCTTTAATAGACTTTCAACTTTATCGCTCAAGCATAAGGTTCAAAGTTGATTGGGAAAATTTGACAGTTTCGGGTAGCTTGATGTGCTGGCGTCTGTACGTATCTGTAACTATCTACGGACATATATATTCTATTCAATATTAACTGACCCGGCAAACTTTGTTCCGCCTCAGAACCAATAAGACAGTGTTGAAATGAATTACCTTTTTTATATTGATTTCTTTCTTGAATTTTCCTATTTTTTGTTGGTTATTGTGCTATTCAGGACGGAAACAAATCCAACAAATCATCATCATCACCTAGCCTTTTCCCAACTATGTTGTGGTCGGCTTCCAGTCTAACCGGATGCAGCTGAATTTCAGTATCTTACATGGAGCGACTGCCTATCTGACCTCCACAACCCAGTTACTGGGTAATACGACACCCCCCTTGGTAAGACTGGTTGTCAGACTTTTCGGGCTTCTGACGAACCGCAACGACTGTCAAAGGTCCACGAATGACAGCCGGCACCAATGGCTTAACCTGCTTTTCGAGGCACGGAGGGGTCTTGATATATGAAAATCCCTACATTCACCTATCCATGGACCAACCGCGGCAAGCGTAGCTTAACCTGATCCATCGACCCGTGCGGCTGTTATTACTTATTGACAAGCCCCTCGAAATCCAAACCCCTCAAAATCCAAGAAATCAAAGATCATAAAAATCGGTCCAGCTGTTCTTGAGTTATAAATGGTGTACATAAGTTCGTTTTATTTTTATAGATTTTTGTCTAAAAGAACCGTAGCACATGATGTCACTGCTTTTATTTTTAAGTTATCTTAGTTTTTACCTCATTAGCTTTGCCCTAATGTTTTCCAATACATCATTTCGTAACTTCTTGTACAGACGCCAGCACACCAAGCTACCCGAAACTGTCAAAATTTCCCAATCAACTTTGAACCTTACACTTTAGCGATAAAGTTGAAAATCGATTAAAGAATTTTGACAGATTGTAGTAGCTTGATGTGCTGGCGTCTGTACTTTTGTCTTTACATAAGTTATTTAGACAAAAGTTCAACCTGGTTTAACAAGAGACCCTTAATAAACCACTGGACCATAGAAACTAATATCATTTTACATTTGACGAAACTGAAGGACTTCTCATAGTTCGGAAGTGGGAACAGTTGAGCGACCCAGTTCCTTGATGCAAGTAGTTGTCAACTATATCCCCTAACTTTGTGTTTGTCTACCGTGGAACTTGTGTCCTCCAGTGTAAGTCTTTGTTTCCACCTCTTTACAACTTCAGATGTATTAATTTATATTGTTGTTGACGAATTGAGTTTCGTTTGTTATTGTGATGTTGATATAAAGAGAGATTGTTCCGAAAATAAACTTGCTTGTTGCCCTCTTCTATGGGCCTAGCACGGAGGGAGGCACGAAGTTTACGTAACTTATGAAATTTGTTTTATTTATACGGCATACACAAAAAGTACCTATCGATTTGAATAAAGCCAAACAACTATGCATAATTATAATAAAATAGTAAAGAACTCAAACCTGTACACTGAATATTTTAGAAAAAATAATTGCTACGAGGTGTGGGAACGAGTGTCTGTCTCTCTGTTTGTCTGGCATGTTTCGGATTGGTGCAAAAATGGCTGAATGGAATTGGATGAAATTTGGCACACAGATAGCTTATAACCTGAATTATCACATAATTTACTTTTAATCCCGGTAGTAGGTTCCCGTGGGATATATTCCGATATCCATGCGCAAAACTAAAACGGTAAATGCTAGTTATAAATATAGTCTTCAAACAAATATGTGCAAAAGGAGTATTTCGAATTCAAAAATCGATCTTATTACGTTAAGTATTCCGTTCGCGTTCGTGCTGGGGCTAACGTTTTCTAAATTTGGAGGGCTCACTGAATGAAACAGTTATTTGTGTTTAAGAAGACTTCAAAAGTGATAGTTTTTATCTTCTATAGTCGAGAGAATGCGCTCCTGACACCTGTCAGTGCGAAAATTCTAGTAGCTACTAAAGTTCAAATTTGCAATACACGTAGGTATTCGTTTTAATTAAACTGACAGGCGTCCAGAATGTATTTTCTCGTCGGCCGCACACTGTAGACTTCTCAGCCTACGATGACTAATTTTGCAAATGACAAATTTTCATTAAAATATCGCCCTATCATTATTTTACGAGGATATACTTCAGTGTGTAACCAACGTCGTCTCTACAGTAGATAGTGATACGATCGAGTCATTAGTCGTTTCCCCCGAGACGTATCACAAAGGCGTGGTACATAAAAGGTACCCCGTCCCACCGGTAATCCTTAAACCATTTTTATGTTCTCTAGATGGCTGCCTTTTAGAGCATTCTAGATCTTATGTCATACACGTGTATAGAAAACGTATGTCGTCATATTGTTTTTTTTTTTATTTCAATTAGTATTAACATAAAAATAATGTTGATCAGGCAGGGGCCATAGTCCTTCCATAGTTCTTGGTAACTAGTTCGCTTTACCCACCCTGTAAGGTCCGGAAGTAACTGGCATCTTACACTTGTACAATAAGTACTTAACTTCGCGCACTTGAAGTAGTTACAGTTAGTTTAGGTGAGTTGACGGAAACCACGGATTTTAGTAACATTCAAAGGTTTATCAACAGCCCGATTTACAAGTAAAGATTGGATGCTAATCCGCAGTGCTCGCGATAGTAGTAATTTGTCAACTGACTTAAAAGTATGTTTAACGCTATTATTAGTAAAGAAAGTAAGTAGGTTGCTGCGTATGCAGTTTAGTAAACTGTACGTGAACCGTACACACCCAAACCCAGAATCTTTGTTTCCATACCCTTCAATAGTTAGGACTACACCAACCGGGGACTGTCCTTGGGTGCACTTACTTGCATAGTGCGAACAGGGATAATCGTTGGGGTTGGCTCATTTCATTAGAAGCTCTAACGGGCCTTTGAGAGTTGGCTTCGGCCTTTCGTAAGTACGCCTTAGTTGACATTTTTCCATTTCAGCCAAATTTTGATTTGGAAAAAAAAAAAAAAGAGGTCCTAAGAGGCTTGATTATTTTTTATGTTAAGGTAAAGGTAGTTGAATAAGTAATTATCAACGCTATAGCAGTTCAAACATTTCAATCAATCAATCAACTCAGCCTATCGCAGTCCACTGCTGGACATAGGCCTCTCCCAGACTGAACCACAACATCCTGTCCTCCGCCTTCCGCATCCAGTCAACCCCAGCTACCTTCTTTAGGTCGTCCGTCCATCTAGCTGGGGGACGTCCCACACTAGGCTTGCCGATACGCGGTCTCCACTCCAGGACTCGTCTGCTCCACCGGCCATCGGCCCTTCGACAGACATGGCCAGCCCACCGCCACTTCAGTTTGCTTACTCTGCAAGCAAAGCCAAACATTTGGGTCACTAGAATTTTAAATCACAATGTGGCGTGTCACAGCTAAAGTGGAAAAATGTCAACTAACTTTTGGAGGCCACTGTATTTCTCAATACCTACATACATATAAATAAATAATGTTTTTATTTTACTGTTTATTATGAACCAATAAATTGTATTGTATTGTTGCGTACACAGATGATTCTAGTTAGAATGGAAGCATTCCGTGAATTTGTGAAACTTTTTACGTATTTACGTTATAAAAAGCTTTTGTTTAACGATTATTTTACTCTTCGTTTTTACCGCCCGGAAGTTAAATTCGTTACGGTCTAGTTTATGGAGTTTATATCATTGTTACAAGTACTTACATTCTTATGGTAGACATTTATACTGACTTCAGTCCTAAGGAAGTTTTAAGGTGTTAAAGGTTTGATGTATATGGATTATAGCTGTTGCGAAAAGTCTTTCTTTTGACTATTTATTGCATTTATGAAAATTATATTTTTAACACCCTTAATTAAAAGGAAATTATAGCCGTTCAAGACCATGGAATTAGCTCTCTTCTATTGGTTTTGCTCTTTGGCTTTAGCTCTTTAGATTTGATCAATTACGTATTCAAATTACGTATAAAAGATATCGTAACTACCTTAAAAACCTATTAAAAAAAATTAAACGTGCGCATGATAAAAACGAATTGGAGAAGGCCAGAAATAACCCTAAAGCCACTTGGAAAGCCATTAAAAGTATTACCAACTCTACTACCCAACCGCAATCTCCAAAAGAACTTCTTCAACTCACTGATGATCCTAAAACTTCAGCAAACCGCGTCAATTATTTCTTCACTGATATTGGTCGTAAACTAGCCTCTCAAGTTATTCCTCTCCCGAGGTCTAACGATGATTTTAGAACCCCTCCACAGACTCCACCGTGCCATTCTCTCGTCATTATGCCAGTAGATGTAACCCAAGTAGAAAAGCTGATCGTCACTTTGCGTTCTGATTGTGCCGTTTGCCACGATAACATATCAGCTAAAGTGCTGAAACAATCTAGTGCAATACTATCTTTACCCATCACGCATATCTTCAATCGTGCTATTGATACTGGAATCTTTCCCAACATCCTCAAAAAAGCAGTCGTGCACCCTATTTTCAAGAGTGGAGACAGAGCCAATGAAACTAACTACCGTCCAATCTCCGTACTGAACTCTTTATCTAAGATATTCGAAAGGATACTTAACAATTGTCTCGTTGCATATCTCTCTAAACACAAAATCATTGCAGACAATCAGTATGGTTTTAGACCAGGAATATCAACGGAGGATGCTGTAGCTGACCTTACCAAAACCTTAGTTAACAACCTGGAGAAAGGTATGAAATGTTACGGTATCTTCCTTGACTTATCCAAGGCTTTCGACACGGTTTCTGTCCCCATCTTGATCTCGAAAATGGAAAGCGTAGAGATTCGTGGCCTCGCTTTGGACATATTTAAAGACTATCTCTCAAATCGTACTCAACAGGTGAAAATTGATTCTACAATGAGTGATGATAGATTTATAAGCTTCGGTGTTCCGCAGGGTAGCATCCTCGGGCCCTCTCTTTTCTTGCTCTACATCAATGACCTGTGTCTTGCACATATCCCAAATTGCGACATATTTACGTACGCCGATGATACAGCGTTGATAGTCTATGATACTGACTAGGATAGTGCAAATAAGAGGGCGGAACAGTCGCTCCGCTTTGTGATGGAGTGGCTCTCAGAAAATTTACTTACCCTAAACGTAGCAAAGACAAAGGTAATTAGATTTTCGCTACCAAACACTATAACCCCTCCACCGAAATCAGGTCAAATTAAAGCCCACATTTGCTCAGGTGTGGCACCCGATTGTAGCTGCCCATTTCTGTCCTTGGTCCCAGACATAAAATATTTAGGAGTCCATATTGATTATAAACTTAGTTGGCAACCCCATATTGAAGCCCTTTGTACAAGGATCAGTAAATTAATTTATATATTTAAGGAACTTAGGCACTCCGCTGATCCCGATCTCGCCTTGATAGTCTACCAGAGTCTTTGCCAGTCCATTATCTTATACTGTATCCCGGTTTGGGGCGGAACCTACAAAACCTCCATACTTAAAGTTGAAAGAGCTCAAAGGGCAATCTTGAAAGTCATGCACTTTAAGCGCAGGGATTTCTCGACCAATCAACTCTATACAGAAGCTAAAGTTTTGACTGTGAGACAGCTTTTCGTGCTCCGTGCAGTGCTCCGAAAACACTCTACGCTACATTTGGACCATGATAAGCTGAGAAGACGCAAAGGTATTCCTGTGTGCGATGTAGTCCAATGCCGATCCATGTTTGCCAGCCGACAATATGCGGCATCTAGCTCCCGTTTGTATAATAGAATACACAAAGTTATGCCTATTTACACCCTGACTAAATATGAACTTAAAACTAAATTATCAAACTGGTTGCAGAAGTTAACGTACGACGAAACCGAGAATCTTATTGAAATTGTCTCTTAATATACCAAAATGCTGTTTTCAATTTAAGGCTTTGTTTGTTTAAAAATGTTACATTTATAAGTACTTGCATGACGCTAATACCAGTTGTATGCCATTATATCTAGAGGAACTTTGACTCCTAAAACACAGGCTTTTGGCCTAGTTTAGGAGACATCAGTTCGCCCTTTAATGTGACTCCTTTGTACAGTATTTCATGAATCCTCTTGTACTTATGTTCGATTTCATTTTTATGTGTACAAATAAACATTTATTATATTATTATTATTAATTATTTACCTACTACAGTGACCGAAACGCTTTCCTGTAAAGCCTGCCTAACCTTTTCCCAACCATGTTGGGGTCGGCTTCCCGATCTAACCAGATGCAGCTGAATACTAGTATTTTACATCGAGCGACTGCCTATCTGAACCCACAACTCAGTTACTCGGTAATACAATACCCCTTGGTAAGACTGGTTGTTAAACTTTCGGGCTCCTGACTACCCGTAACGACTGTCAAAGATCCACGAATGACAGCCGGGACCAACGGCTTAACGTGCTTTCCGAGGCACCCGTTTCCGAGATCTCGGTGTGTAAAGATGGTCACCAATCTACAGACCAACAGCGACAAGCGTAGCTTAACCTGATCGATCGACTTGTGCGGCTGTTATTATTAAGCCACGAATACGCTTTCCTGTAAAGGAAGAACATATATATTTTCATTGTATTTAACCATAAGTACATACAAACAATGTGGGGTCTCGTTAACAACGCGGAAGATACATCTCAAGTTCAAGACCCACCATAAAACTACCTTAAAAAGTTGTAAAAACGACTTCCAATTGTTAATACTCTTTATTTGAAAAAAGCCTTTTGTTTTCATTAACTTTAGACACCTATAACGTTTCAAATAAACAAGAACATTAATGTTGTGACAAACGTATATTCCTACACATTTTCCTTTTTTATTTACCGTAAGAACAATTATCAAAATGCACTAAGCTACAAATTTGAGGCACTTAATGAAGCAAGCAATACGCCTTTCAAAGCTTATGAGAGATAGTTTCAACATATCTATACTAATATTATAAAGAGTTAAAATGTGTGTGTTTATATGTATAGACGCCAGCACATAAAGCTACTCGTACTACAATCTTTCAAATTTCTTTAATAGATTTACAACTTTAGAACTACAACTTAAGGTTCAAAGTTGATTGGGCAAATTTTATTATTGACATAATCAACCCATTGCAATGTTTTCTAATGGGTTGATTGCAATATGTGGTTAGCTAGTGACCTCGACGATTGATCATATTATTCTTACCTGAGCAACCGGCAGCAAGTTCGGCATGCTCCCTTAAATGTCACTGTTTGCGGTAGCGTCGGGGGTCGGGTTGCCTCGTTCCCTCAAATATGGCGGGGGGGGGGGGAGATGTAATGGCTGATCTTTGCATTATGCTCGTGAATGGGTGCTGGTTGTGGTGACTGGTCTTGCCGACCATGTTTCGAGTAGCTTGATGTGTTGGCGTCTGTACATAAACTTATTATATTGCTATAGTAGCTTCTGCCCGCGATTTCATCCGTGTGGAATTTTTGGTCCCCCGACCCAACCTGTCGCAGCACGTCGCCTGCCCGTGCTCTTACTTCGGTTTCGCTTAGCGTTCTTTCGTTTTTTTCTTTCTGCTTGGCTCCGAAGAGTCATAGGTAGTTCCAAAGATTAGCGCGTTATTAGTAATATAGATTAGGTACCTCAACAAAGACAAAGACATCCAACTGTTATGTGTTATGGTATATAATTTAATAATAACTGATCTAATGATAGATAATAATTTGATGTATATAATATACATAAACTTATTGTATTGCTATACTAGTTTCCAATCAACCCCAACCCCACCAAATATTAATGTTTTAACAACTAAAATGCTAGCGTTGAAATTACATAAATTGATCAATAGAATTAGCATAAGAAATAATATTGTAATCTCGATTATGATTGTTAATATTTGCTTAGTCAATCCCTAGTATCGGGTGGGATGACACTGACAGCTCACTCCACGCTCACTTCACCTAAGTTTTCACTGTGAGATTGTTACAGAATCGCACTGCTGTTAGTGAGTTACGCAATCATCCCGCAGTCCAGAACTGGAGACCAGCATATTCTTACTGAACGCTTTCACGTAGCTCATCAATATTCCAGTGTTTGATAAGGGAGTAGTGATCAATCATGTCTTCAGCGCTAGAACAAGGTTTCATTAGTGAGATAGTCTTCTAATGACTCGGCATGCATTCTCACAACCGTTTATCTTTCGTAAAGGCTCTTACAGACAGGCGCGACGCGATTGTGCGATATATATCCGTAGAACAATTTCTATGGAAACGCGCGCGACAATTCACACAGGGGCGACCTGTCGCGCCGTAACATGGTTGCGCCGCGACTCCAATAGGGACATTTTGTATGGCGACGCGGCGATATCGCGGCGATATTCGCGCAGCGGCCGCGACGCCATACAAAATGTTCCTTTCGCATAGCGACGCGGCGATATCGCGGTAGCGGCCGCGATTCGCGTCGCTCTAGTGTGAAAGGTGTTGCGGCGCGATAATATAGCAGATTCGCCCCACGCCACGTCGCGCGACAAGGCTCGCCAGTCTGCACGAGCCTTAATATGAAATCAATAAAAGAAAAGTAGAACGTAGATTTGCCCATTATACGTACGTTCGATCAAGTTTGCGCGTATTTCCATACGTATGAATGCATTTTACTAATGTATACCCATATCTCGTGCATTGTGGGGTAATGGCCCATACTGAGCAGTCTTGCGTCACTTTAAAATATTCAACAAAGAAATACGTATGGCATATCGGAATATTTTCATTTGTGAATGGAATACAAGGATTTGCATTTGTTTCCACAGAAAAGATCGGAACATATCCCTCAAACTCAAAGCATTTATTTCAATGAAACGTTTTTCAGGCACTTTTGAATTGTCAAATAAGCGGTCAGTTAGTCAGAAAGTTGAAGCTAGTTGTCCATTCCAAAACGTAGATCTCCATGGAGAAGAACGTGCAAGAAACTCCAAGGACACTCTTTTAAATCGAGATATTAAAAATTCTTGGGTACATTATTCTTGTTGCTTCTATAATATGTGAGGATGATCTAAAAAAAAAAACAAATGAAGGATCAATTCAAAATACACCTAAGATTAAAAATAAGCCCTGGCAGTTAAAAGATGATCAGCCTCAACTGAAGGCGCCCGTTCACGAACATGACACATGGATCAGCGCCCTCCAGCTCAACCATTTTGTTGGGAACCCAATGATCCAATACACGCCACCATCAATGAGACTTGTAATTGAGCATGACATGATGTGATAATATGGCATTAAGTCCGCCTCTGTACATTTATGTGCTTGAAGTATTAAATAAATAAATATTCTCAACTGCCATGCTCTTTCAAGTCAACATCAAAATATCATAATAGACGGATCCATGGTTCTTACATTTACAAAATTAAAAAAAAAATGCTTCTAAATTATAAAAAAAAAAAACTATATTTTACAATTTATTTAAGAGATTAATAAAATTTTAATACCAAACAGGAAGAGATATTTTAATATTGAGGTATTCAACAATTAAAACTTGATTGAATAAAATAAAAATAAACATTAAGTTCGTAATGTCAGAAAAACTAAAAAAAAGGGAAGCATTTCTTCCAAATGTTGAAATTTTAACTAGTGAGCCCAAGTGCCTGTGGGGCGGGACCGGCAGTAAGCCAAGTATTCTTATCTACGATATAATCATCCAACTTATAGTATGCTTGTCTACATAGTGTGTTTCCCTATTTAGAACACAATCCCGTAGTCAACTTATTCATGCTCGTCCCACAAAGAACTCTGTTTTTCATTAACACGGGACTAATTCACCCTACGCTGTAATTCCCTTGAAATTTGCATCTTAATTACTCTCATTCCCAAAACATTTTTTACTTCTGAAGTATTCAACAATTAAAACTTGTATGTATAAAGTAAAAATAAAGTTTAAGGTCGTAATGTCAGAAGCACAAAAAAAAAAAGTAAGCATCGCTTCCAATTATTGAAATTTTAACTAGTGAGCCCAAGTGCCTGTGGTGCAGGACCAGCATTAATCCAAGCATTTTTATCTACGATATAATCATCCAACTTATAGTATGCTTGTCTACATACTGTGTTTCCCTATTTAGAAAATAATCCTGTAGTCAATTTATTCATGCTCGTCCGACAAAGAACTCTCATTTTCATTAACACGGGACTAATTCGCCCTACGCTGTAATTCCCTTGAAATTTGCATCTTAATTACTCTCATTCCCAAAACATTTTGTATTTCTGAAGTATTCAACAATTAAAACTTTTATGTATAAAGTAAAAATAAAGTTTAAGGTCGTAATGTCAGAAGCACAAAAAAGGTAAGCATTGCTTCCGATTATTGAAATTTTAACTAGTGAGCCCAAGTGAATGTGGTGCAGGACCAGCATTAATCCAAGCATTTTTATCTACGATATAATCATCCAACTTATAGTATGCTTGTTTACATAGTGTGCGTTTCCCTATTTAGAACACAATCCTGTAGACAATTTATTCATGCTCGTCCCACAAAGAACTCTATTTTTCATTAACACGGGACTAATTCGCCCTGCGCTGTAATTCCCTTAAAATTTGCATCTTAATTACTCTCATTCCCAAAATACTTTTTATTTCTGAAGAGAGCTCGTCATTGCCCTCAAAATTTTAGCATTCTATGCGGCGAAATATTATTCAAATTCTTCTCCAATTTTAAATATTAAACTCTAACTTAATTAATATGCAATTAACATTGGAAATGATAACTTGAGAAAGAAAATATTTTGCCGTTTCCAAGTACGAGATGCCTAAGTAAATAAATTTTGTAATAGACCGTAGACTTAATGAGTTATTTCACAATAATAATAATAATAATCATCATTTTAGTATCAGGCAACTAAGGCCCATACATAAAATACACAAAATAATCTTATACAAAAATAAACTACACATACATAATAAAAACCTTAAAACTATGACTATACACGTAAAGTTGTCGGCGTCGTGTTTCGCTGCGTGGTGTCCCATAACCGTCCTCGGAAACGTCGATATACGACACCTTTCGACCAAAAGTCCTCTTTCAAGCAGGTCTGTAGATGCTGGGTTGGAACTCGTACCACGAATGACTTAAAGTGGATGTTGTGGCGCGATTCCAACCTTTCGACCCTCAGAGTCCAGTTGGTCTTCACCTTCAAACTACTGCACGACTTCCTCAGTTGTCGTGGAGTGATTCAGACGCGAAAGGTAGGTACAGCTGCGTCGTAGGCACAGCAGGGTGCAGCAGCATGTTGGGTCCACTCGGTGCAGTGCTACACAGGTTTCGAGGACAGGGCAATAAAGGACAATGAAGGCATCATAAATATTGCTAATAAAATTAAAAGTCTCCTGTACGGTGCTCCTGACACTTTACAGAGAGCCTCCTTGGAAAAAAACTTGTTTGAGGAACTCATTTAAGTTAAGGATTTAGCGATCCCGACTGTGGAGTCGCTTGCAGAGCACGCCACGTCAATATATTATGATCTCTTGGCAAATTTCAAGAATTTTTAATAGAATTTCTGCTTATCCAGTTAGCTCGGTATTGCAAATGCAACTAGGTACTTCATATCAGTACTCAATGTAGTCAAAATTATCTATACATATAAATAAAATTAGAGTGTCTGTTTGTAATATTGAAATAACCGTTTTTTACTACATGCATACGAATATATATACGGTACATATATACGGTACATATACATATACCAAAATAACATATTTTACAATTTTTTTCTGTCTGTCTGTCTGTTTGTTCCGGCTAATCTCTGAAAGGGCTGAACCGGTTTTGACGGGACTTTTATTGACAGGTAGCTGATGTAATAAGGAGTAACTTAGGCTACTTTTATTTTAGAAAAATAAAGTAATGTTGCAATGTCCAAGTACTGTCCAGTACCGCGCGCAGCTCACGCGCATGCCACCACTGTGCTTTCACGTCGGGCACCTCCCACCACTTCTTCATTAATAAAAATGTTTAGTATATATGTAAAGATTATGAAGTAAGTAGTGATAGATTATTAACATTAACAAATAACTATACAATTAAAAATGACCCAGCGGAGCGGGTATTCACAGTTAGTTATGCAATATTTTGAGAAGAAAACGAATCTACAATGGTCTTCTTCTTAGCGTGTCGATGGCAATATAAATGGACTCTGCCCAAAATTCGGCTACGTGTTTGGCGCCATCACTAGCGTCCTTCAGTTCCTGTAACAATCAGCTAACAGGACATGTATGACATGATAATAAGTGCCTCATCGTTTGAGGAACAGCACCATATTTACACTCCAAGGCGGAGTCGTCTATGAATGTCCACCTGAACAGGTTTTTCTTGCTTCAGCCAACAGTTTACAGACTTCCAGGGATGCAATGATAAAATTCGGTTATATTTTGAAGAGTACTAAGCTACGATAGACATGTTTTCCGCCCACATTACAATAAATCACTGAACGTCCACTCGAAAACGAATTGGCGAATCGAGTTTTATGACAGGATGAAAATATTCAATCGAATACTTCCTAAACAAAAAGCTAAAAGGAATAACAAGAATCTAATATTTTGATGGCACTTTTTGAATATTTAGTAGTCAGCAACGCAAAATGGCGTTCCATTAATTTTGATAGGTCTACTCAATGACTCCGCACAATCGGATTTCAATTAAATGAGTTAACGAAGAAAGAACTTCAAATAAGAACAAGCTCTTTCAGCAATACCAGTTTTATCAGGCAGTAACTCTCAAATTAAATCAGAGAGCTATGTAATTAAAGGGTCGAGTTATTCAATGACCCAATGCCTTGCCTCGACCTCGATAAACCAATGCTTTATGTCACAACTTTGCGAACACTCTGCACAATTTGGCGAGGAACGATAGCTAATCTTTTTATAGTGTTTCTTTACTCCCAGCATCTATTATTTTCACTTAAAAGAATGGCAATAAAATCCCAGTAGCAGTACGTTGCACGCAAACAAAAGTGAAATTTCGCAGAGATTTTAGGAAAAAAATGAGTGGTGTAAAAAGAAAATCACTGTATCGAGGGGAACGAATTCACTTTCCGTTTTATAAACAAGTCTATTACGTTGTTTCAGACCTTTGGCGTGAGACGACACGGTGGCACACGTGGTAAATGGGATTTTCTACTTTGCATAATGTTTGCTACGCTCTCGTAACGGGTTAGTACTGATCCTTGTTCTTGTTTCCCCCCGAAAAAATAAATATTTTATAATAGGTACCGTTTTATCAGACGTAATCAAGGTCGTACAGTCAAAGAAAAAGTACTAAGTGATTAATAATAAGTATGTTTATTCCAAATCAAATTATAACAAAAAAATCAAATCAAATCACAGTTTTCGTCAGTTTTACAATTAGCTTCTTTACAATTACATAAATATAATATTAATATAAAAAGAAATATTTCATAAAAAAATTACTAGTTAATTAAATATACCTACTGAAACATTTACCTTTCAAAATATAAAACACGTTAAAGAATAATTCTAAATTATATAAATTAATAAATCAACAGGTGTAAATGTTATAATTAAAGTATAATATTAAGTAGTATACATATTTTAAACACAAATCAACAACTTGAAACTTGACTATTGTCATTATACAATTGTTTTTTATTGGGCTGTATAAGTCAAATCAGTTTAATTTCATTTTTATTTTATTATTGACATAATCAACCCATTGTAATGTTTTCTAATGAGTTGATTGCAATATGTGGTTAGCTAGTGACCTCGACGATTGATCATATATTATTCTTACCTGAGCAACCGGCAGCAAGTTCGTCATGCTCCCTAAGATGTCACTGCTTGCGGTAGCGTTGGAGGTCGGGTTGCCTCCTTCCCTCAAATATGGCGAGGGGGGTAATGGGTGATCTTTGCGTTATGCTCGTGAACGGGTGCTGCTTGTGGTGACTGGTCGTCTTGCTGACCATGGTTTTATTATTGTTATCATTAGTAATAACCTGTTTATTTAGTTTCCTTCGATGGTCCTAGTTTATCATTTGTGACTTCAAGCGACAGCTATGTAAACAGAACCCAGCATTGCATAAATATGTTAGCGGTCACGCCCGTTATACCGGAGGCATTTATTTAATTTTGATTTATTAATTTTTGCTTGAGTACGTATAGTTTTTTAATGTATTTCTTGGTATATTGGCGTTGCTAGCTGACATATGGCAAATAATTTAATTTAGTGTTCTGTGTCTTGTAATGTTAATTACTTTGCATACCTTGTATTGTATTCAGTCAAGTATTTTTTAACTGAACAGACAGCTGTGCTGCTGGGGAGTTTGTTGCGCCACTACTTCTTCCCAGCGAAAGCACTAGGAAGTGGTGAAGGGCGGGCGCTTTGGGGGACTGTCTTTTGTAATTTTGACGTTCGAAAAGTGATGATTCTCAGCCTAGTTTGAATAAATGACTTTTGATTTGATTTGACTTGTGAAAATAACTAAATAATCATATTTTGGTGTGCATATAATCATTGAGCTGATTGTTTTCTCTCTCATTCATTTATTCATCAAAATTGGTTCCCAAAAATAATATTTCGGTGGTAACACTTTCTCGCTTCACTGTACTTAATTTTTAAATTTCAGGGGAGATCGAGAATGTAATTAAACGATATTTTTATTATAAATTTCAGGGGGAAACAAGAACGGGGGGAATCAGTAGTAACCCCTCGTAACGGGGTAGGTGCCGCGGTATGTACCTGCGTGCCGTTTATTGCTGTTTTATTTCATTCACGAGAAAACCAACATTTTACTGCTGTTTTATGGCGTTTGTGACTCGAATTCTATACAGAAGAACATTGTTTGAGTTGAGTTTTTTTTCATTATAATGACTATTCATTTCGCGACCGTGGCACCACTTACCGCGAAATTAACGCTATTTGATATCTTTTATTATTCATTATGGTTACAAAATAGTGTTAAAAAGTTCATAGAACTTGTTATTTGAGTTTGCGTTACTAACTCATATATCTCTTATTTGCTCTATCTCCTGAGATTAGATTCTCATTCACGTATAGCTGTTTCACCATATCTTTGAATATCCGTTAATTGCATTATGCAAAGTACCTTCAAAATTAGTTAGAATCATGAGAAGTGTCCTTAATTAGACACAAGAAACGTACATTTGTGTACATTGTAATTTGGTAATAGCCAGCCATTTGTAATCTATACAACATGTCCCAGAATTAACGCACAACCTCTTAAGGGGTCATTGTACTCCTCGTTATGAACAACTTTTACTATTTGGCCAAACTTTCAATCGCGAAAAAAAAATCAGCTGTTCCCTACATTTATGTTCGCATAAGTGGTCAAAAAGTAGGGAACAGCTGATTTTCTTTCGCGATTTTTGTTTTGGTCCCATAGTAAAAGTTGTTCATAATGATGAGTACAATGACCCCTTAAGAGGTTGTGCGTTATTTGAGTTACAGGTTGTATATTTATCCAGGTTGACTGGTAATTCCTTCCAGGACGTGATTGTGTTACCTATTTGCAACAATTAGGCATAAAGCCTAGGCGAAAATTCATGGAATTCAAGAAATTTTCAAAAATACATGGAAAGTGGTCCGTTTATTTTTGGAAATTTCCCATAATTCGTAACTAAACATCACTTTTCTCTAAACTCTCAAATTGATGGCCTTCATTATTATTCCAATGGTTATAATACCTACTTTAACACACTATTCAATGTAGCCAAATTTTCTAAAACATCAAACAGTTATAAGTTAATTTGAAAATCGCGCAATTTTTGAGTATTTTAACAATTTACAAATTCAACCTTTGCCAGCGTTATCTAAAATATATTATTATATTAGTGCCTTGTAAGGTAGCTGATTAAATGAAGATATTTTTCCAGCCATTTGTACCCGTAATGCTTTACTAAAATATGGAGATAACTGGTGTCAAAGTTCACGTATCTACGTAACTTAGCACGCCACCTGCTACTCGTACGATTCTTACCTACATACTTCTTTTGTTCATTTGGAAATGGTCAGTAAGCTAAAAAGCTTACTGACCATTAAGTGTTTGATGTTAGTAGATAGTATTGGTTGGTAATTGTTTTACAACAGACGCATCCAATGTTGAAAAGCAAGGCGATTCACTAACTAGTTTCCAACGTACTGTTTAAGGTACAAGAGTAAACATTTCATCTAGTTTCATTCATTCATACATACTCACGCTTTCTTTCCATGGGGGTAGGCAGAAACTACAGAACGCCACCTGCTACGATCTTTACTTACATACTTCTTTTTTAATTTACGTTCAAATCAAAAATAAAAATCAAAAGTCATTTATTCAAACTAGGCTGAAAATCAGCACTTTTCGAACGTCAAAATTACAAAAGACAGTCCCCCAAAACGCCAGCCCTTCACCACTTCCCACATCAGCCAGTCGATTCTGGAAAAATCTCACCGTGATAACTAAGGTGAAGTGAGCTTAGAGTGAGCTGTGAGTCATGCTGATGCTAGGGATTGACACTATTGACGACTCACTCCACGCTCACTTCACCCAAGTTTTCACGGTGAGATGGTTACAGAATCGTACGGCTGTTTTTCGAAACAAAAAAAAACCTATTCGAAATAATTTGAAAGCTAAATTCGCTTGAATGTTCGTATCTAACATATAACAGCCGGTCTATTCTGGAAAAATCTCACCGTGACAACTAAGTTGAAGTGTGCTTAGAGTGTGAGTCTTGCTGATGCTAGGGATTGACACTATTAACGACTCACTCCACGCTCACTTCACCCAAGTTTTCACGGTGATATGGTTACAGAATCGCACAGCAGATCCATTCTCGTAATTTTAAGAACGTTCACAGTTTGATCGTAGTCTCAATCTCTAAAAAAATACTTAATTGTTGCTGAGATGAGTTTGCGACTAGATTTTGAACATTTTCAATTACAGGAATTAGCTGTCCGGTCATACACGCACGTCGGTTGCGACTACTACGCACCTGAACTTTCGGAAGAACATCAGCATAAAAGTCACTATAATTATGTCCTTCTAGAAAGAAAGAAAGAAAGAAAAAAGAAAGAAAAATTGTTTATTCTGTACAAACAAAAAGCATGTTACATATAAAAAAAGACATAAAATAAATGCATACCACGTAGTCAAAAGCCTCGTGCTCAAGCATATAAAATGTTAAAAATTCTGTCAATTGCTTGATGTCAGTGTCAGGGACCAAAGACAACACACATTAATTGACATTGACAATACATGAATACAAATTAATCCGTGATGCTCCCACGACACTGGCAGATGACAACAAAACAACAACAATCAAAACAGAGTGGAAAAATAACTACTTTTGTAACAAATAAAACAGCAATAATAAGAACAATTAAGCCGTGCGTCCTCCCCTAGAGTAAATATGTTCCTTGAGTGCGTCGCATCTGTGCAAGAACAGTAGTGCTATTCTATGTATAAAAATCTCACCGTTAGAACTTAGGTGAAGTGAGCGTGAAGCGAGATTCAGTAGACTAATGCTAGGGAGTAACACTATTGACTGCTGACTTCAAGCTCACTTCACCTATGATTTCACGGTGAGATTTTTACAGAATCGACCGGCAGGTCGTTGCTCAGCAAAATGTTGTGATTTCGGCCGAACCTATCGTCAACAGCGCTGATTTTCAGCAACTACCTCTCTTCTAGGGTCCATCTAGGCGTTTCCATTCACATCTGTCTTTGTAAATATCTTTTGTCAATCGCCTTTCATTCATCCTCTGAGCATGATCAAATCATCTAAGTATAGTCTTTTCAATTTTTGTTCCCACATCTTCTTTTCTATCTCGTTCCAATATTTGACTGTTGAAGCAAGAAACTGCTATCGTACAAATTATCCATAACAACGGTGACAATAGATGGGCCTAATATCAGTTATTATTCGTGAAACTAACGCTCCAGTAATAATAGGGACGGGTCTATTAAGGCGCCATTATACGAGAACGCTACTATATTTATTAGGCACTTGACGTCAATGTATTGTGACTAAAACCTACTTTAATTGGGACTTATAGGTGTTATTAGTTAAGCTAAGAGTGGAGATAAGGTGTTTTTTACAGGTCTGTTATTTTAGAACATAGAAAATGATTGACTCACAGAAAAGGTTTTTTTATTAAAGGCTGATTTTTCCATTGATCGCGACATAACTTTTATTCTACATAGGTATAAAATCATAGACATATATATGGACTGGAAATACCTACGAAAAAAGGGTGCCTACCTACAACTCATATTGTCTCAAAAAATGGCTGCCATTGCTAGGGTTGTATCAATCAAGGAACATTGGTGTTACTATAACGAGTATCGATACTAAATACGAGTCGTACTAGTTATCACGTTTGGATCATAATATAGTATACTAACTTATAGTCCGTTCTAACTAAGGTTGCCTACTTTATAGTAACGTATCCTAGTTTATTTTCGATAAACATACTTTATAATTTTGCATAAAAATACAGTATGCGAAAATACTTTATTTCTAATCTTTTGTTATGCGTAAAAGACTCATATGAACTATTTATCGATAGGTACAGACGCCAGCACATCAAGCTACCCGAAACTGCCAAATTATCGCAATCAACTTTCTTCCCTGAAAATAAAATTAATGCCAAGTGTTTTTTCGGCACAGAATTAAAAAACACTTTTTAATTGCATCACGTTTACGTATTAAAGTGAAGGAAAACAGCGTGAAGAGATATGTATCCATATGCCCAAAAACAGGTGCTTTCGCATATTATACCTTTGGGTTGGAAGGCCAGAGAGCAGTAGTTTCTGTTAGGTATGCGGACCCTAGTGAAAAACTAGATAATCACTAGGGTGAATGAATAATATAAACTTCCCATCACATTCTCCGTGAATGGGATGGGATGCTTATATTATTGTGTTAATGAGTGGTGGAGTAAAAATAAAATAAAAGTTTTTTTTTTTTGCCTTTGTTTATTGGTATGATAATGATTAACAAATATAACGTTCAATTATCGTTCGAATATAACGTTTGATTAGTAAAATAGGCTTACAAAAGTAATACTTTGCGAATGCGATGCTTTGGGCATCTTTTGTGATTGGTCCAAGGCATTCAATTGTATTCTTCATGAAACCTTAATCAGGAAACTTCGCCACTACGGAATCCGGAACCCTCTCTGGATGACTGATGACTCTTGAATTAGTTTTTTTCAGTTGCCTGTAAAAAATTGGTAGTAATATTATGATAAGCAATATACGTATGATTTTTTTGCAGGCCTGTTGGTCTAGTGGTCAGTGGCCCTGACTACTATACGCAAGGTCGTGGGTTCGATTCCCACCCAGGACAAATGTTTGTGTGATGAGCACGATCATTTGTTCTTTGTCTGGGTGTAATTTATCTATTATATGTATGTATTTAGAAATATATATGTATGCTTATCAGCTGTCTTAGTACTCATAGCACAAGCTCTGCTTAGTTTGGGACTAGATGGCGTTGTATGAAAGTTGTGGAATATGATTTATTTATTAATTATTATTTTTATATATGTCCAAACGTGATAACTAGTACGACTCGTATTTGAGTCGTACTAGTTATCACGTTTGGATCATAATATAGTATACTAACTTATAGTCCGTTCTAACTAAGGTTGCCTACTTTATAGTAACGTATCCTAGTTTATTTTCGATAAACATACTTTATAATTTTGCATAAAAATACAGTATGCGAAAATACTTTATTTCTAATCTTTTGTTATGCGTAAAAGACTCATATGAACTATTTATCGATAGGTACAGACGCCAGCACATCAAGCTACCCGAAACTGCCAAATTATCGCAATCAACTTTCTTCCCTGAAAATAAAATTAATGCCAAGTGTTTTTTCGGCACAGAATTAAAAAACACTTTTTAATTGCATCACGTTTACGTATTAAAGTGAAGGAAAACAGCGTGAAGAGATATGTATCCATATGCCCAAAAACAGGTGCTTTCGCATATTATACCTTTGGGTTGGAAGGCCAGAGAGCAGTAGTTTCTGTTAGGTATGCGGACCCTAGTGAAAAACTAGATAATCACTAGGGTGAATGAATAATATAAACTTCCCATCACATTCTCCGTGAATGGGATGGGATGCTTATATTATTGTGTTAATGAGTGGTGGAGTAAAAATAAAATAAAAGTTTTTTTTTTTTGCCTTTGTTTATTGGTATGATAATGATTAACAAATATAACGTTCAATTATCGTTCGAATATAACGTTTGATTAGTAAAATAGGCTTACAAAAGTAATACTTTGCGAATGCGATGCTTTGGGCATCTTTTGTGATTGGTCCAAGGCATTCAATTGTATTCTTCATGAAACCTTAATCAGGAAACTTCGCCACTACGGAATCCGGAACCCTCTCTGGATGACTGATGACTCTTGAATTAGTTTTTTTCAGTTGCCTGTAAAAAATTGGTAGTAATATTATGATAAGCAATATACGTATGATTTTTTTGCAGGCCTGTTGGTCTAGTGGTCAGTGGCCCTGACTACTATACGCAAGGTCGTGGGTTCGATTCCCACCCAGGACAAATGTTTGTGTGATGAGCACGATCATTTGTTCTTTGTCTGGGTGTAATTTATCTATTATATGTATGTATTTAGAAATATATATGTATGCTTATCAGCTGTCTTAGTACTCATAGCACAAGCTCTGCTTAGTTTGGGACTAGATGGCGTTGTATGAAAGTTGTGGAATATGATTTATTTATTAATTATTATTTTTATATATGTAATTAATATATATCTATTTATTTATTTCAGGCCAAACGGCCAGGCTATTATTAATCAATCATTTTAATACACATTTACCAAAAATGCTGTGGGAACAGAGTTATCATGTAATCTCATTACATCAAGTGTTCTATTGAAACAGCTTTCTTCAAAGTGAAGGGAACAGAGGTACCATTCTTTATGTCGGGGATTAATATTTTCTTCACCAATAGCCTCTAACCACTTTTTCTTTAGTCCTTCCTTTTTAGGAAACCTATAAAAAGTGCAAGTATTTTTATCAATAAATAATTTTGGTTACAGCTATATTATATTAGCATATGAAACTAAAATCAATAGGAAACGTCAGAAGCTATGTGCACGGTTCCAATTGGTGGTTTCTATGGAGAAGAGTCGGCAAGAAACTCCACGGTTACTCAAAATAATTGGCTTTTACAATGTTAATAGGTAGGGGAGGACAGTGTAGGCCTGTCAACAAGTACCAGGTACTTAAAAAAATAGAAGACATTGTAAAAGCCAATTGTTTTTAAAAGAGTAACCGTGGAGTTTCTCGCTGGTTCTTCTGCATAGGAAACCACCATTTGGAACCGTGCATCTAGCTTCTGACGTTTCATAAGTGCCCATGTAGGTTTATGTGAAAGAAAATATTTTGATTTTGGTGCTGTGAACCACGGGCTGGACCTAGCAAGGTCAATCGGAGCTAATAAGACGCAGGACTATTTATGTTAACATAGCAGAATATACCGATATCGTTCCAGCGGAGGAACTAGTTCCGGAAATTATTAGGCAACGGTACAACACTATTCTATTATGACATATTATTGTAAACAAACGAATGAATTAAAAAAATAATAAAAAGGTCTGTTATACGGAAATTCACCCAAATATCAATACTTTAGCCATAAATTCATGATCGCGTTACAATTATATCATCGAATGTCTATTATTGTATGTGTTATTGCATGAAAACCGGCTACTAACCTGTGCAAAGAAAGTTGAGGTTGATTTTCATTCTTCCTTGCACCACACTTCACAATACAACACACAGGCATGTTGAATTGCTGTTTTTCAACATTTACATGCAGTTTTAAAGGTAAAGTCCTCGTAATTTTCTCGCAAATCTCAATAATACAAAAAATAAACAACCATTTGACAGCTGAACTACCACGAAACTTGGCGACAAAGATGGCTGCTCTGGCACCTACCTACAACCGTGTATAGAATAACAGGGCATCTCCTGTTATATCCCATCTCAATGTATAAAATTAACGTTTGACAGGTTTTGTTTGAAATAACTGTCAAAATTTCAAAATTATTCTTCGAGTAACGTTAAATGATGACTGAACAATCAGCCCTTAAAATTATAGGTCTGTAGTTTTGTTTTATTTTGTAGCGATTGATGTATTTTTTATGTTGTGTATTTATGTGGTGAACAATAAAGTACATACATAATATAAATAAATACATATAAATATGACGGCGCGAGCGTGGGCGTAGCGATAACAGGGCCATCATCATAATTTCTTGGTACGGGTTCCATGAGGAAGGTGGGTACTCGGGCAAACCAGTAAAACGTAGTTTGAAGCACAAATCACAGTCACATTTATTCGGTAATTTACAATCAGTTTATGAGTAGTAAGAAACAAAGGTTTGTAGGGTGAACACGACAGTTTCGATCGTATTCTCTGAATTATCAGGCGTCAGCTGCCGCAAATCGAATGCCGCCCTTTTTCAAATCGACTCTGTCCACGTGTAGAAAATGGCGCGAATGACTCACGGCGAATAAACCGTAGATTTTCACGGCAAGAAAAAGGTGTCAAAGGACCTTATGTCCTCTCCATGTTATTATTTCTCCCTCTCTCTACCTCTTCTTCTTTTATATAATTACTAGCTGTGCCCACGACTTCGTCCGCGTGGAATAGTGACCTTTCTGGCAGCATATTTTGAATTACATATACCGTCGTTTAGGTAGCAAGTAAACACACAAAAAAAAAAAATTACAATTTCGGGTTCGACATCGATATAATAACAATCCCTGCTACTTTTTTTATATATTTCCATTGTACAGACACCACTTTTCTACAATTTTATTATATGTATAATAGACAATCTCGGGTTCAGCATCGATTATAATAACAACCCCTGCTACTTTTTTTTATATATTTCCACTGTACAGACACCACTTTTCTACAATTTTATTATATGTATAGATGAATGTGTGTGTGTGCGTGCGGAACTTACTGACGGGGGTCCCCCGATTGCAGTCTTTTTTTCCGCTTGGAGTAGGCTATTGCATCTCTTCCACGATTCGATAACCGTACCTTTGATTGTAGTTCGTTGAGGTTCATTGACGCCTATAATATGATATATTATATTCAGTGATTCAAGTTATTTATTTCATAAACAAACATAGATACATTTGTGTCAAAACAATGCTTAATTACAAAATACATGCACATATAAACTCAAAATGTAACATGAGAACAAAGTTGTGGTGACTACTATCGACTATTTAACAGTTGCAAGATATGGTGACTGTGATGGATGAAGCATATATGTAAGATTAAGGGATGAATATAAATGTGAACAAGACGACGGCCATGGTATTTGAAAGAGAACAGGATGTATCGGTGTGTGATGTGAAAATAAATCATAAGTCTGTGGAGCAAGTAAGTGAGTATATTTAGAGAGTCTATTTACAAGGGATGGAAAAATTTATGAAGATGTTGAAAGGAGAGTAAATGCGGGAAATAAATTTGTGGAGTACGCTCAGCTCGATTTGGTCATGTTGAAAAGATTAACCTCTAGAGCCCCAGCGGCACAAAAACGTGCCAGTAAACACCGACCGATTTAAAACTTTATTTATAGTAAAGATAAGGCTTAAAATCGTTCGCTATATATCTAAAAGAGCCGGCTCGCGGTGCTTGACCGGTTAATGAAAGGCAGAGGTGAGTGGAAACGCCGGGACTGTGATTTTCGAGTTGTAGGTCGTGAGCTCGAACCCAGGCAGGCACTTTATGTATTTAATTTCATCACCACACTGCTCTCAAAACGATAAAGGAAAGCGTCGTGAGGAAACCAGCATGTTATAATCAGCCTATAAGGGTTCCGCTGTTGGGACACATGCCCACTCTGACCGAGAGGCTGCCTGTGTCCCATCAGTAGGGACATAGAATAGAATAGAATACTCTTTATTATGTACACCATATAGATTACAGACATAAATATAGAAATTTTACAAAGGGTGACACAATGGGCGGTCTTATCGCTAAGAGCGATCTTTTAAAGGCAACCTTTGGATGGATTGAAAAGGGAAGGAGAGACAAATATTGTAGGTAACTTAATAGCTGACACGTGTCTCCGAGTCATTTCTGAAGGTTGGGTACAAATAGAAGGATAGATATGGTTTACCTAAACAGTATTGATAGGGAAAACCACTATCAGCTAGCTAAAAAAGGTAACAAAAAGATCAAACTACATAGTTCACGGTGAGCCTCAATTAAGTGGCCGAGTTCTTAAAATGCATTCTTAATGCACCAAACCAGCCGTGCGATTCTGTAATCATCTCATCGTGAAAACTTGGGTGAAGTGAGCGTGGAGGAGTTGTCATTAGTGTCAATCCCTAACAGCCGTGCGATTCTGTAACCATCTCACCGTGAAAACTTGGGTGAAATGAGCGTGGAGTGAGTCGTCAATAGTGTCAGTCCCTAGCATCAGCATGACTCACAGCTCACTCTAAGCTCACTTCACCTTAGTTATCACGGTGAGATTTTTCCAGAATCGACCGGCAGGTTGTATTTAAAAGATTAGCGATAAGACCGCCCATTGTGTCACCCTTTGTAAAATTTATATATTTATGTCTGTAATTTATACGGTGTACATAATAAAGAGTATTATATTCTATTCAAACCAGCCTAGCAATGTATTGTTTCCTAATTTTATTTATAAGTATTTTTTTCTACTATGTTTCTTTGATTTTTAATCTTTTTGTTTTTAATTAAAAGAAAAATTTTCTATTATAATAACACCGGTCTACAGTATTTTTGCGCACGGGTTGTACGTAATTTATTTTTATTGCTTTTATATCTAGAAATAAGAATAAGTACAAACAATGGTTCTGAATTTGCTTTTATGGGTAAAAAAGGGGAAAATTAAAATCAATGAAAATACATATAAAATTGACATAGAGATGATTTATTAAAAGATACCGATCATCCATTTATGATTTTTTTTAACAATAGAAGTTTAAAAAAAAAGTTTAAATGTTTAAAAATGAACAGTTTTACTTTTCCTGTCATGTTCAGTAGAAGTTTCTCTTATTAACCCCCAAATATAGTCTCCCATCATGCTTTCAGTATACTGGCCTTGGTAACGTCTCTCAAATTCCATTTTTATCTTGATTTTTAACAGGTAGATTGAAGTAAGCGAGATAATTATGCCTCGAAAATCTTTAAATCATACTTTCTTTCCCTCACTTTCATAAATTTACCGCAAATATAGTAAAACGAGTCAGCGTCTCGTTTACAACTTCTCGTAGCCATTTTGTACAGGCCAATACAGCGAAAAGACATATGAAACACGTTATTTCTCTGTAATATCCAAGCACATTCTGTCCATAGCGGCGAGCGGCGGAAGAAACGCCCTCTTACCTCTCTTTCTACACCAATAGCGTGCAAAGCGAAATTCATTGGGCGCGAAAATCAAAAATGGTCAAAACGCTCTAAGTTCTTAAAAAGCAAATATTTTCGATTTGTAATCACATTTTTTTTTATATATGTGCTTATATAATCAGAATATATTAAGTAAAGCCCATGCGCAAAAAAAATATTTTCTTTTGTTGACCGGTGTAATATACTAACTTTGATAATATTGTATAATTTTAATTTTAACTTTGAGTGCTATTTCCATTCAAAATTATCTAATTTAGGCATCCCTTACTGTTACTTTGTTTGTTTTGTTTGCATGATATGGTCTCCTATAATTGAGGGAGCATATGGATTTTTGTTCTTGTCCTTTATAATATAGCATGTAAGGTGTATTCTTTGTTTGAGATCCTAATAAACTAAAAATAAAAATAAACCAGAAGTTCAACTAACTATATAACTGAGGCAGGAGACACTCGGAATTAGAGTCAATTTATTGACGGTTCCTCTGGTTTAAATGCCAAATGAAATCGATTGGGGTCACCTTTAGTGTAGTTACACAACCACGTTGTTGTATCGAATAAGCCTAGACATTACTAAGAAATACAAAGTTATTTTTATTTTCTTACTAGCTGACCCGGCGAAGTTCATAGCGCCTCAGAATCAATAAATGTTGTGTTAAACGGCTTTTTTGATGATATCTCGAGAACGGTTTGACTGAATCCGTTCTCGAGATGTCATAAAAATAGCCGTTTCATACAAAATGTAAGAGAAAATGGATTAGGTGTCTTCATTGTTTATTTTTCGTGAATTTATTCCATGTTTTAGTTGTTAATCTGCTATTGGGGGCGGAGACAAATCCAAAAAATAAAAGACCATAAACATCGATCCAGCTGTTCTTGAGTTATTAACTAATTCAACATAATTTTATTTATATAAATTGGTCTTAGTTAATGTCAATATACACTAATATTATAAAGAGGAAAGATTTGATTGTTTGTTTGTATTGAATAGGCTCCGAAACTACTGGACCGATTTGAAAAATGGTTTTACCATTAGAATCTGACATCATCCTTGATGAACATTGGCTACTTTTTACCGCGGGAAAATGCTTCATTCCTACAGGAAAACGTGTAATAGTATTTAAACGGCGGGAATTCCGAATTCTACGCAAACGAAGTTGCGGGCGAATGGTTTAGCGATTGACTGCTGCGCTGCGTGTCGCGGGTTCGATTCCCGCACGGAACAAATATTTGTATGACCTACAAGGAGTTGTTCCGGGTCTGGCTGTTTGTGTATGTGACTTCAAATGTTTGTAAACGAACCCACAATACAGGACAAATTCCTAGTGTGGTGCAACGATTTAAAAAAAAAAGTTAAATAGTAAAGCTACCAGCACTTCAGACTTACATTAAAAGAAACAATTAGGACCTCGACTTACTTAGGCACCTATGTCACGATTTCCGTGCATAAAAAACATGACGTGTAGAAAGCATTGAGGTCGATTCGACTTTGGAATCCATACAGTCTATTTTAGAGCTGTTAAGCATATTCTGGGCATTATAAAAGATTATCATAAATACATTACTGCCGCTACGGCCCCTTGCACACACACACGTTTTTCTTGTCGTGAAAAACTACGGTTTATTCGCCATGTATAAACACGGTCGCCAGTGTTGTATGGATCACTATGGAAGCTTGTTGACAGTCACGTTTTTTTCTGCGGCGCGGTTCATACGCCGTACCGCAAAGAAACCGTGCCGTGTAAATACAGACGCCAGCACATCAAGCTACTAAAATCTGTCAAAATTTAATAGATTTTCACTTTTATCGCTAAAGTATAAGGTTCAAAGTTGTTTGCGAAAATTTGACAGTTCCGGGTAGCTTAATGTGCTGGCGTCTGTACAAAGGGCCTAACGCCGCATCAACGCGACGCTCGTTTCGACACAATCACATCGCGGTGCGACACAAATATGAAGATGTAATTTCATTCTAATTATTGTGAACATTAAAATAATTTTATACATACAATTATATACAACAGCTAATTATTTACACTAGGTACTAAATTAAATGACTACCAACTTTACATACAAATAAATACAAAAAATCATTTTGCTTTCTTATTATTATTTTTGTGGAAATAGGATTTTACTAAACCACCTTACACATCTTACCTTTCTTTTTCCCGCCAGAAAATTCCTTCAAAGAGTTCTCTATCACCATCATTAGCATAGTACCTCCGTAACCCGCTTTGGCCTCATTCTTAATTAATCCTTCTTCAATCACTCCCAAATCCCGTGACTCGTACCGTTCATTACAAAAAAGGCTGGATTCAAAGCGGATGATTAGTTCACCGTAATTAGACCGGGCTTCTGAGAAATAGGTTACCCAAACAGGTGGGTAACGGATTGGCAAGCAAGGGGTTAGGGTCATTAATCATAATATTCGAAGTTAGTTCCAACTGTGCGCTGTCACAGAGGTTAAGTTCTGCCTTTTGTGTTTTCTAGTGCATAATAGAGTAACGAGAAAAAATTTAGGTTATTTTTCTAGAACTTTCTTTTATAGCTACATATACCTATATGTAGAAAAGAATGGGAAGAACTCAGGTTTGGTTTGTCTACTTTTAATAATTTATGTTATACTAGTGGCCCGCCCCAGGTTCGCACGGGTGCAATGTTTTTTTCGAAATTCCGAAAATTTCTTATAGTAATAATTTTAGTACAGACATTTCGGCGACTTTGTTTTATACTATGTAAGGATTATGATGAGTTTGCGGTTTAACAGTATAGTTCGGAAGCGCCCCCGATTGGACCCGAGCACACGAACCTCCGCCGGGTCGGTACCGGGTCCCATCGGACCCAAGAATGACATATGTCGACACCCTTAATTGATTAAGTAAATATTTATTAAGCTACCCATCAAATCTTATGACTGTGCTCTAATCAAGAGAGTTGGATAAAAAGCTCATATGTTAACGCCATTAAACCTTTCATATTTAGTGTGCAAAATAAAATCCAAGTCCGTAAATGCGATTATCGGCATTTTGATGACAGTGGTGGTTGAGGCTAAAAAAACATCAAGTCGGTGTCAAAAAACAAAAATGCGGAGCCAACGACACCGACTTCCAAAATTAAAGTTATTTTTCACTTTGCAGTGTTTTTTTGGAAGTCGGTTGTTTTTTTTTTGTAAAAAAGTTTTTTTGATATCCAAAGTCGACGCGCCAATCGTGTGTATTTACATTTTTCTGTTGCTGTTCAAAATTATTTTAATTTACTGTGGATTTTATTTTTGATATTTTCTGATAGTTTGCTACAGAATGCCCAGTATGCATAAATTCTGTAAATTGTGTATTTCGCAAACACCTTTGTATGCCAATATTTTTGTGAGTTATATGAGCTTGTAGTTAGTAGTTTTTGCAAATAATATGTTCTTTTAATAGGTGTTTTATTAGACGCGGTAATATATTTTTCTTAATAAATTCTAATGCTGAAAGTTGACGTAAATCCAGAATTTCATGACGTAATTTGCCAAAAATCCATGACGTAATTCGCTAAAAATTTAATACCGTCGAGTCAGCTGATATATCATGTGTCAAATTCTAGTCGAGCAGAGTGGTTAAGAAAAATATTAGACATTAGCTGAGCCATTCCAAGGTTGCCTGGAAGAGATCACAGAAAGCGATAAGCCCGCCCATTGTATATTTTGTAGTGTTTGATGTATTTTTTTATGTTGTGTATTTTTGTTGTGTACAATAAAGTATATATATAAATATTTAAGTCTCGACCATATGGGAATATTAGGATAAAAAGTATCCCATATCCTAAACCAGCACTCTAATTGCGTAACACACTATTACTCTCAATTTGAATCATTTTAAACCATATTGCTAATTCATTGCTCCATATGTTCGAAAAATGTGTCTGCTCAACAACGTAAATAACGCAATGAATGTTGTTGAACTGTCAAATTGAAACCCATTGCTACGCTTCCCTACGCATACGTGCCAAATTTCATACAAATCCGTTCAGCATTTGAGCGTGAAAGCGTAACAACATACAAAAAATAGAGAAAGAAAGAAAATAAAGAAAAATGGTTTAACGTCTTTTTACTTCTTTAATTAAGTTTAGATTTTGTTTAAATATTAACACTACTATGTAGCTTTCTTTACCTACTTACAGAGCTGTCAAGTGCAAACACGAAACCAAATGTGAAAATATACCATTTCGGCATCAGGACCAGACAAGGTCACAAAACAAAATGCTGTAACCAAAAATACTAGATAAGCAACGCTTTCATTTAAGTAGAATGACAGCATTTGATGTAACTACCTTGTTAGTCCCTGTTCCTACGGGTTCCTTTATAAATCATGGCAAGGCCTCCCCTTGCCAAAACTGACAGATTTGTTACTGTCGCGCACAAAATGAGTGGACTCGGACAAAAGACCCGCTGAACGGGAAAAGAAATGTTCACAATATTTCACGATAAACTAGTTTGTACTGGTTATTGTTGAGATTTAATCAAGTAAACAGTATTGTTACTGATTTAGTTAATATTGTTTGTTGACTTTGGTGTCAAAGTTTTGGAGTCAGGGCAACCATTGTTCGTTCCGTTTACATCCGATTATACGCGTAAATCAGTTTCAAACTGCGTGGGAGAAGTGTTGGGTCTGCTCTTGCAAACAACGCAAATAGCTATTTATATAGCTCGACCCGAGACATTTGATCAGACTTGTGAGTTGATTTTGAAGAGATGGTAACGGTTGTTAAAATTAGTAATTTTAATTTAATATTTTTTTTTCTCTATTCTTATTTTTATCCTGTTTACACCATTTCTTAATTAATTTCTCATTTATCTCAATCTTGACATTTGATTATTTTTTTCCTCAAATTTATAATTTGTATTCATCATTTACACTTTATTTTCCCTATTTTTATTTGACTCCGGTGTTTCTCTAACGATGGACCAACAATAATCGGCAAGCATAGAGGGTTCCCATTTGCCTTGGTAGCGTTTTTCAAATGATGCGATGTCTTGGTGGAATCGCTCTCCGTGCTCGTCACTTACGGCTCCCATATTTTTTGGAAAAAAATTCAAATGAGATTGCAAAAAGTGTATTTTTAAGGACATTTTGCATCCCATTTTTTGATAAGCTTTTACCATCTTTTTGACGATATTTACATATTGCGGACATTTGTGAACGCCAAGAAAATTTTTGGTCACTTCTACAAAGGACAACCAGGCTTCTTTTTCAACGTCGTTTAATGCTGCTAGAAACTCTAGATCCTTCATGAGTTTCCTTACGTCAGGTCCAACAAATATGCCTTCTTTTATCTTGGCATCGCTAAGAGAAGGAAATTTATTTTTCAAGTATTGAAACCCAGGACCATTTTTATCCATGGCCTTAACGAAGTTTCTTATTAATCCCAACTTTATATGTAAAGGTGAAAATATTATTTTTCTGGGATAGACTAATGGAACATTTTTTACATGTTTCTGGCCAGGAATATAAGCTGTTCTTTCAGGCCAGTGCTCTCGAGTGTAATGTTTTGACTGATCCCTACTATCCCCTTCACACAAGAAACAGCAGAATTTGGTATAGCCAGTTTGGAGTCCTAAAATTAAAGCAACTACCTTCAAATCAGCACAGATAGTCCACTGGAAGTCTTTGTAGTTTATTTTGCCTAAAACAAGTCTCAACACTTCATACGTTTCTTTTAAATTAGCACTGTACGCTACAGGAATGGATGGAAGTTTGTTACCATTATTTAAAAGCACGGCTTTTAAACTAGTCTTAAAGGAGTCGATGAAAAGCCGCCATTCAGAAGGAACATGCTTATGGCCTAATTTAACCAACAGGCCGTTAACATCATTACAAAACACTAGGCTTTCCTCTTTCGAAAAAAAATCAAGAACAAAACTGTGACGTTTGCGATATTTACATATGACGACTCCGGTTTCGAGCAAATGCCACTGTTTGAGTCGTGATCCTAAAAGTTCCGCCTTTTCTTTCGATAGATTCAGATCCCTGGATAGATCATCGAGTCGTTCTGGGCTCACTAGGACTGGAGCATTGCTAATAGAAGGCGCATGAAACTCTGGATCAGAGGACGAATCTTCCGGGTTGTCTGATGATGTCTGATTGTCGAGTGATGAATTCGCTGGCAAATCCTCATAACAGTAAACAGGTTTGTTAACCGAACTTACGTCGGGATACTTTAGAGTATGTTTCTTTTTGCTGTTTTGCCCTTTGAGATCAGTGAGACAAAAATAGCAATCAGTAATATGATCTTTTGGTTCACGCCAAATGACCGGTCTCGTAAAGGGCAGCATCTCAATTTTTTTATGAGACCAATCGGATAGGTTTTTGTAGCAAGTTGTACGGCAGACATGTGGCACCCACGATTTATCTAGATTGGCAACTCTAATTTTAAAATATTTAAAATAACACTCTTCGATATACGCAGTGATAGACTTTTTTTGGCCATATGTTGTGAACTTTCCACACACGTAACAAAACTGATCGGGAGAATTTACGCAACTGCGCGGCATTTTTGTAGCTTACTGTCTGGCGTTTCGAACACGACTGAGCTTGTTTTAATAGTTAGCCTTTATTCTATAAAATATCGTAAAGAAAAAAATGTAAACATAAGGAGTTCACGCAAGTCATTTATTTCGATAACGGGAGCTAAACAAACGAAAGTATTATTATTTTTGTGGTAAGGTGAAGGATACCTAACAAAAACAATATAAATCGCTTAGGTGGGAGAACCGTTGTTGAATAGTGTTATCGGACGAGTCACAGAATACATTACAGCCGTGCGATTCTGTAACCATTTCACCGTGAAAACTTGGGTGAAGTCAATAGTGTCAATCCCTAGCATCAGTATGACTCACAGATCACTCTAAGCTCACTTCACCTTAGTTATCACGGTGAGATTTTTCTGGAATCGACCAGCTGTACTAACAAATTTACAGCTGTTGTGTAACTAATCACAATTATTAAAGGATAATTCACTAACGATAGTTTAACCCTTAAATGCATGTTTTTTGCTTTTTAAGCAAATTCAATTTATTTGGACGTAACATTATCTCTATAGTAAGGAAAAAATATTTAAAAAAATATATTCATAAAAATACTTTTTATTTTTATTTTTTAAATGGCCTGGTGGAAATTTACATATTTATGTGATCAGAACGAATATACTGCGAACAGAATGAGTTGAATATCTCTAACAATTGGGGAATCCCCGTGCTCTGTGGAAACGAAAATATGGCATTGGATTGGTTGATGTAAATTTACATCACGATGCATTTAAGGGTTAAAATCCAAGTACCCTTGTATCTCCTTCAGCCCATAAACGAGGCTATGAACCGTAAATCTCCAACTCTATTACCAATTAACAGCATGACGGATTTATTTTCTCGTGAAAGCTGGGAGTATGCGTGACCCGTCGCCTCTATAATTGCTGGCTTGCCTCTTGGAGTGAGGGGACACCCAAGATCGACTGAAGTGGTCACGAATTAGCGCTAAATACAACTACGCTCCGACGGGATAGAATAGGGTTGATGCAATGCCGATAAAGACGGATCTAATTGAAAGAGTTATTATTGAAGACACGTTTTGATATTTTCCTTATTTTCTACAAACACTAGTGTCTGTATCTATATAGTTCGTATAATCTAAGTGTTAGCTAAAAGCGCTATTATTTTTAAGGAACCGCTATGTGTTGTAGTATTTGTTTATTTATTTAAACTTCTTACACACAATAAGGTACAAATGCTAATGTAATAAAAAAAACGACGGGTTGCACTCCGGGAGTGCCGGCAGAAGTGAAAACTTAAATATTAACGTTGTGCATTTTTTATATTTTGGAATGGTTAGGGAATCATTTTGCACGACGTGCTTTAATTATCAGTATAAAAGTACCTACTATCATTTATGTCGTAGAATACAATATTTATTTATTGCGCTATCTTGCACAAACATGACAATTTATATTACATTAAAAAGTTTATCTCTCAGAAAAATCAACTTCCATCCATAATTTCGACGACTTTTTCACCATCATTATTACCAGAACCATTATTTTATTATTTTTTTCACGTCCACCGGAGGTGTGCCATATGTTCCACCAGTTATCTGTAGTTCTCAAATTGCAGATTTATTGACGAGAGATGTACCTTCAAGTCTATCAATACATTCTAACTACAATTCCAATTAATTCATTCATTTAAGTTAAGTTTGTTTCTGTAACATAAACACACACGAACATTCGCGCAAGCACCCTGCCCCACCTAAACTAAACAACAGGCGCAGGCATACATTTTCGCCGCGCCGTAGAAAGAGAGGGGGATACTTCCTCGCCTACGCCGCGCCGCCGGCTGTCTACTCACCATCCGTCTTACGAATTTTCGATCAGGGTCACGTGTCCTGACGCGAGTTTTACATTTTTTACCCGTTACAAAAAAAGTGTACAACGCCGCTAAAGAAGTTTTCACTTCAATAAAATACGTGTAAGTAATAAAATACATTTCACACAATATTTAGTCTTAAATTAATTTATTCGTTATGTATTTTCTGGTGTACAATGAAGTACCTATATATAAATAAATAAAATCGACCTACACTTATGCACCACATCATTTCATACAACAATGTTTAAACTGTAATTAAAACCACTGTCTACATCAAATATTTCAATAGAATAAAAAGTATCGATCCATAATGCATAATGTTCGACCGCGAGTTTTCCCTTGAGCTCGATAGATGGCGTTTTACCATTTGGGTATATTTTTGAATCGCGGCGTCAAGATTCTCTGCGTACATCGTATAAGGTCTACAACAAATTAAATTTTTGATCTCGCTTTGGAAATACATTGTTTCATTTATGCTAATCGTCCTCGGGCAGTTGTCAAGTACCGAACACATAATAATATTTTTTTCAAACAACCCTAGTCATAACTAGGTACCTAATTACTTCACGTTAGCAGAACGCTCATGAATGCCACTCGCTTTCAACTTTTTGAGTTTTTAACTCGCCTTTCAATGCGAGCGCTCTTTGATGGCTGAAGCAGTTAAGAAATAGAATGAAGTGAGCGATATACGTATGATCACAGCTACGCGATATGAGTAACATTGGTATAATAGCTTAAGACTGTTCCAATAGCATTAATGAAAATATAAACGTGGTACAGTATCAGCCAGTTTATGTAATGTATGCTATTGTTAATAAAGATTTTGAATACCTAAATAAATAATAAAAAAAGAGCCACCTACAGACTGAACGCTTTGATTTGATCATTTGAATATAATACTTAAATAAGAAAGTCTAATTTTACATCATCCTTAAGATGGTTTTATAGCGGTATCTACAACGCCACATGCAAACAACGCGTCATACTGACGTCACGCAAAATCCTGCATCACACAAGCAGAGTTTACCGTGCAACTAGCATTACACAACGGACCGACATGAATCATCGGTCAGTTGCCCGCCAGACACAACACCAGTATAATAATATTTTTATAGCATATCATATTTATACCAAAGCTCCATAGTTTTTTTTTTGACAACTATGGTTAATTTCATAACCTTAATTATTGTAGATGATTAGTCAATTACCATGCGAATCTACTGAGAATAGGAACGTCAGTGACCTCAAGCTGTCAATTGTCACTTGAAAAGTACGACGAGGGTTTATTTACACTTTCATCGGATACTTTTGAAACAGACTATACAGTACTTACTTACGAAACAACAATTTACATAGTTACAGTCGTTATCCAGATCTAACGACAACACCATTACTAGGATCCGCTTATTTTCGCTCCACTTGTAAGTTATTAAACGTTCTAGGGTTTGTTCGGTTTTCCGCTCGATTTCGTATTCGCTAGTCGAACAAGTTGACATTGTTCATGCTTGACGAACTTTATCGATGTTGAAAATCAAATAATTGAATTCCTCAGTTTGATGTAACTTGATAGTATATTAATCAAAGAAAAATGTTGTAGGTACTATGAGCTTTTACGAGCTCTCAGCACCAGGACGAGTAAATAACTTCAGTTTTTGTCATATTACTTCAATAATAATTATTCTTAGAAGATGGCTGTCCATTTTTATCCTTGTGTCTTGGCTTGTCCGCTAAAATCTCATTCCTAACGTAGTTTTATCTATTCTTTTTATAAATTAATGCTGTCTCGTATTTCTGTCATCTACTTTTCAAAGTATTCATAAAGTAAAGTTTGGTGGGGCTGCCCCGTTTCTGTGGAATGTTCGCAGACGCGCATATAAATTGCTTTTACGCAACGATGCGAATGAGGTGTGCATCCCTAGTGCGCAGAGTGCGGGCCAGCTCCAACAATATCATAAAGATGATCGCTAGCAGGCTTGATTGTAAGTACATAAATCACTGCAGTGCCATCTCCCATGGTATGAAATAAATTTAAATTTAAATGTAAATAAACTAACATAGTTTTTAAGTTTACTAACACAGTGAGTCCTAGTTACTTGAACAATAAAATTTATTATTAATATAAGCTATAATCTCTACGGTACTATGGTGAAGAGTTTACCTGTCATATAATAAGCAGGTATTTATTTTCTTTCATCCGGCATTTTCCACTCGAAGAAAAATGAATTCGTTAATGAACCGATCCAACGAAGTTGAATTTCAGCAATAGGCATCTTTCAATCGCCTGTTTTTGAAAAATGAAATGAAATGAACAGATGGACGTTAATTCCTATGTAATTTTATCGGTGCCGTGTGAAAGCGGAATAAAACAAATATGAACCGCTACTCGAGTGACCCGGTCACTAGAATAAAGCTATAAACAAAGAAACTATAAATATACAGGGTGTCCGGTAATTAATGGATAACCTTGAAATGGCTTATAGCAAAACTAATGGTCGTTCGGAAAAAAATACGAAACCAAATATATCCCAAGTAATACCTAAGATATGTTTTAAATTAATTTTTCACTGAAAATTTAATCAAAGTTTTTTTTTTTTAATTGGAATAGCTATTCATACTATTTACTGCCTATCTATCGGCATAGTTTGTGTATAACAATAGAATAACAAAAACCGATGGAATTCATTCAATTGTGGGTGTAGCGTATAATATTGTAAAAAAAAAAAGGTAACAATTTTTAGAAGTTTAAAAAAAATACGTATCTTAGGATATATTTGGTTTTGTATTCTTTTTCTGAACGGCCATAAGTTCTGCTATAAGCCATTTCGAGGTTATCCATTAATTACCGGACAGCCTGTATATAAGCTATATACAAAAAACAAAAGAAGAACGCTTCAACCTAATCATGGCATTGCATCCTACCTACGTGAAAGACACTGACAGTAATGAATGGCAGGCATACCCTCTTTCAAATTAGGACGTCCTAGCGCCACCGTATCGGTGTCGACCACATTGTCTTCTACCACCACAAGAATGTAGGTCCATCAATCAGTTGGGACACTACCACGAAGGGGAAACTCGATAGTGTCTCACGTGTAGGTCTTTTATGTATTCTAAAATTCGATTATGTACAGACGTAGACATAGACGTTTTGAATACTTACCGCTTTATTTTATAAGCGTTGCTTATAGTTAAGTGTTTAAAAACCTGTTAAATCATACATTTTGGTCGTTCAAAGGTCTGTTAAGATTTAATCAACGTTTATAAATAAACCCCTTAGTTTGAAAACTTATGCCCGTTTCAAAAATGAAATCCCATTAAAGTAGGTAAGAAATCAATCACCAATGGCACTAAGAAAAAAAGTGACACTAAAATTTTGGAAAAAGAAGTATAAATAAAATAAAGAGTACAATTAATTTAGTGCTGCAATATCGTCGACCACACCTGGGCGCTAATGGCTGCAACACAGTTTTTTAAACTAATTAGTTAAATCATACTCGTACATGTTGTATATTAACACATTGAACGCCGTGGTGGTCACCAGTGAGCAACAGCAATTATTTTGTTAATTGTTTGTATAGTAATAAAGCTCAAATGGAAAGTATAGTGTGGTCACCGGTGACCACCACGGCGTTCAATGTGTTAAAAGAGGTGATTTTAGCCTATTTAGGGATTGGTTCATTTTGGGTCAGGATCGAGTTGAGTGGTAAAAGGAAAGGGAGGCCGTTCCCCGCAGTGGCAGAATACAGGCTCGTTATTATTATATCAGCCTATTTAACATTTCTCGGATTGAGGGGCCCGTGGCTAAATAATAACAGCCGCACAGGGCGATCGATCGGTTAAGCTACGCTTGCCGTGGTTGGTCTGTGGATGGGTGACCATCTTTACATACCGAGACCCCTCCGTGCCTCGGAAAGCACGTTAAGCCATTGGTTCCGGCTGTCATTCGTAGATCTTTGACAGTCGTTACGGGTAGTCAGAAGCCCGAAAGTCTGGCAACCAGTCTTACCAAGCGGTATCGTATTACGTATTAACTTTGTTGTGGAGCTCAAATAGGCAGTCGCTCCATGTAAAATACTGGTATTCAGCTGCATCCGGTTAGACTGGAAGCCGACCCCAAAATAGTTGGGAAAAGGCTAGGCAGATTAACATTTCTCGGATTATGCTAGTTTACATTTTAAAATAAGATCTTTTTGTTAAGCTGTGTGTACCTTTCTGTTGATGAAGACCTTTAAAATTCAAATCAATCAATTGTATTTAGTAAGTTGGTAGAAAGAATTTTTTTTTTTTTTTGACAGAGGTGGTGAAATAAAATATGGTCATTCGAGGGGCTGCATAAAATAAGCATTCCGACTATCACAATAAATCATGAAAGAAAAAGTTTGAGCTCCGAAATCATATTAAACTTTTCAGAACAAAATAAGAAACGAATAAACCAAATCGTAGTTGGGTATTCCGTGATTGATAGCTTATTCGCGTGTCGGCTGTAATCGTGCCTCACTCGGGCGCATTCGGAGAACTTCGTGTAATGTCGTATAACGTCGGGAGCAGTCGGGTGCACGAGACAACGCTGTGTGTTGGATTAATGGTCCAGACGCTTACAATCTCTGGTCAAATTGAATTTTGATGTTTACTTTCGTGTGATGTGGTGTTTTGATGTTTGTAGAATAGACCATTCGTGGAGCGACAGATGTGTGATGCTAGATTTTACAGTGGTTTTAATGGAGAAATGTGTGTTGTTTCATGTTAACCTTAAAAAAGTCGACCAAAGTATGATATTGTGTTTGATAAAGACATAATTATTATTATTATTAGCCATTAATCTCCCACGGCTGGGAAAAGGCCGCCCTAGTCTCTTTTCACCTCTCCCTATCCAGAGCTGCCAAGGACCAATCCTTATTGAAGGAGTCCAGCTCATCCCGCCATTTCCGTCTGGGCCTGCCGCGATGTCGTTTGCCATCAAGCGGCACCCTAATTACGTAACACACTATTACTCTCAATTTGAATCATTTTGAAGCATATTGCTAATCCATTGCTCCATATGTTCGAAAAATGTGTCGGCTCAACAACATAAATAACGCCATGAATGTTGTTGAACTGTCAAAATGAAACCCATTGCTGCTGATAGTGTGTTACGCAATTAGCCTGCGTGACATAATGACATAGCCACATTACATTGTAGTTACATAGTGGCAGTTGGTAAGGAAGTAGTCTCTTACTTACTACGCTATAATAATTATATGCCAACAAATGTAACTGCAAGCTATCATATAAGCCAACAAAGTCTTATACAAACATATGTGAAAGCTACGATGATTATTGGAAAATACATTATTATCGCCACCACGATAGACAACCACTGTCCGGGAACAACACGTTGATGACGATGAAAACGGGTACAATTTATTTGAAACTATAAAGATCTTATTATGAATAGCCAAGCCACGAACGCTGTACCTAAAACACTACACACTCAGCTGCAAATTAAACTATTTATCTATACAGACGCCAGCACAACAAGCTACCTGAAACTGTCAAATTCTCCCAGTCAACTTTCAACCTTATGCTTTAGCGACAAAGTTGAAAATCTATTAAAGAAATTTGACAGATTATAGTATTATAGATGTGCTGGTTTCTGCTTTCTTCTTCTGAGTGAAATTTCTTGTTCACTTAGCGATTATTCTGTTTTTTTTTCTTTTTGCTCGGCTCGTAACCTATAAGCCACTTGCTTTCCTAAAGAATTAGGCCATAAATAACAAAAATAATTTCTTAAATCTGACTGGTAGTTTCAGAGATTAGCACGTTCAAACAAACAAACAAACTCTTCAGCTTTATTTGTTAGCACAGATACACAGGGTGGCCAAAAAGTCGTGGATCAAACGAAATAGAGAGATAAAGGAGTCATTTCTAACAAAAATCTTTCTACAGCATGGTTATAATTCAATGGTTTCACAGTGTGCTTTTAAAGTGAGAAATAATTTTTGGTAACGCTTCAAAAGTTTTGAAAAAAAAAAAGAAAAAAACAATTGGTCTTGAAATTTGGTACCTAGAGCTATAGAGCCACAATAGAACTTTTGTGGTGCTGATACATTATCTAGTAATAATACAGCACCGTTTGTTTTATTGTTTTATATCACTTTCTTTTTTTAATTAGTATTATTGTAAAAGAACTCGGTATTTTATTTAAAGAAAACAAAAATATTCATAGCTTTTAGGGCAATTGAATTATAGCCATGCTGTAGAAAGATTTTTCGTTGAATATGACCTCCTTTATCTCCATATTATCTCCATATTTCGTTTGATCCACGAGTTTTTGGCCACCCTGTATATGAAGGCTTTGGACGACTTCTTACATATTTTTGGCGTTTCTTGTTAGGTCTTCAAGACGATTTTTTTCGAAGGATTCAGTTGGTTTGTTGAAGCATAAACAAATGTGTATTCACTACATAGTATAAAACAAAGTCGCTTCCCTGTCTGTCTGTCCCTATATATGCTTAGATCTTTAAAACTCCGCAAGGGATTTTGATGCGGTTTTTTTTAATAGATAGAGTGATTCAAGAGGAAGGTTTATATGTATAATTCATGCATAATATAGTAGAGAAACACTGATAATTTTGCGCTTGCATTGTAAACGCTGGCTGAACCATTCGAGATAGATCAAAATAATGTACTACAGTATTGTACACCTTAAAAATTTCTACAAAAAAATCCGCGATGGTATATGTCTATATCTTAGGGATAACCCACAATAACCATTTTTTATCCTATACTTTTTACGGGAAATAATGGCTCTAAAATTATCAGTGTTTCTCTACTATATGCATGTATTATACATATAAACCTTCCTCTTGAATCACACTTATCTATAAAAAAAAACCGCATCAAAATCCGTAGCGTAGTTTTCAAGATCTAAGCATACATAGAGACAGACAGACAGCGGGAAGTGACTTTGTTTTATACTATGTAGTGATCAGCATTGGACCCTTGCGAAGCCGGGGCGGGTCGCTAGTAAACTATATACAAACATGATATCCAAATCATCATCTTGTTACTCCACAAAATGTCAACAGCTGACCGGTTTTCCTAACACCAGCTGCCTCACAATCAGCTGTTAAGTCAATGATAGCTTCGATTAGAACAAAGCAATTTATGCTTATCGAGTCTCACATGAATGTTGTATCAACTTCATTCGAGTAGTTGTTGTATCGAGTTGAATCGAGTCAACAACTCGATTGCTTAGCTGATTTGAACGAGTTTATAATTAATGTCGGATACATTGTTCGTAATTGTCTTAGTAATCCAAATATGTTTGGGTCGGTTAATAGTCTTATTTAATGTGTTTTCCGAGGCACGGTGGTCTCGGCATGTAAAGATGGTCACCCATCCACTGTCCAAACGCGGTAAGCTTAGCTTAACCTGATAGATCGACCCGTGTGGCTGTTCTTACCTAGCCAGGAGCCACAAATTGTAGCTAATTCTAGTGCTTCAACTCTGCCCCACAAATATTTCATGTTTTACTCAAGGTACCAACAGCCGTCAACTTGGAAGTTACAAAAGCTATTACTTAGGTAGGTAGTTAGCTATACGTGTGTCCTCAAGTCGAAACTAATCTAAAGGGGACTGGAGGCCATTTAACAGCTGTCAGTAGTTAGCTCGAGGCATCCAAACAGGATTTCCGTTCGTTATGGATCGATAGTTAACGGTTACAATATTTAAACTCTATTTGCGGTAGGCCCGTGGCTGAATAATAACAGCCGCACATGTCGATCGATCAGGTTAAGCTATACTTGCCGCGGTTGGCCTGTAGATGGGTGACCATCTTTACATATCGAGAACCCTCCGTGCCTCGGAAAGCACGTTAAGCCGTTGGTCCCGGCTGTCATTAGTGGATCTTTGACAGTCGTTACGGGTAGTCAGAAGCCCGAAAGTCTGACAACCAGTCTTACCAAGGGGTATCGTATTACCCAGTAACTGGGTTGTGGAGGTCAGATAGGCAGTCGCTCCATGTGAAATACTGGTACTCAGCTGCATCCGGTTAGAGTGGAAGCCGACCCCAACATAGTTGGGAAAAGGCTAGGCAGATGATGATTGCGGTAGGCCTAGCAGGAAAGGTTGGCTATGTTTCTTAGATCCTTCGTCAAATAGATATTAGGGAAATACAACTCGACACGTTCGAGTATAGACTCCAAAATAGACTAATAAAACCAGCCTATTATTTTCCCATTGCAGGCAAAGGCTTCTTCTCCTACAGAAAACGCACGAGTATTGATCTCCACGCTTGTTTAAGATGGGTTAGCGATTCCAAACTTATAATAACTGTAAGTCCAGGTTTCCTCACAATGGTTTTTCCTTCACCGAGGCCAGTTTTGTCCAAGATAAACGCAAAAAGTACATATTTATTGAAGAAGTCACTTTGGTGCCTCGTGCTTGATAAGCGCCGTAAACACTGGCACGACATAATTGTAACAAAAATGTAAGAAAAACAATAAAAGTCAAATCAAGCCGCGTAGCAACTGGCGTAGCGCAGCGCAGAATCAGCTACGCGATCGTAGCAACCACGTAGCACGTACTGATTATCACGACGTACTTATCTCGTGTTAATATATCATGTTTAAACTTGATTGTTCTTGAACTTTGTTGCTTCTATCTTTGTTCATATCAAACAAACAAAAACTGTTTACATTCGACAAACTTAATAAGTGAACTTTAATTGCTTTCGAATAATTAATGCATGATATTATTTTTGGATTCAACTTAGCTCTATTTACAAGTTACAAAGTTAGTTGTTTCAGAGTTAAGTTTAAATTGAAAATTATTATGTACCATGAATAAGTTATTTACTAAACAGTTTAAAAGTAGATCAAACCACTACTTTAAAACTATTTTATTGTTTTGCCTAGTGAAATTAAATGAAATTGTTTTCAAACTCAAACTCAATGCATGTACTCAATACTCAATCATTTATTGCATTCCACAATGTATATGCTTAGGTGGTAGGTAACATTCAATTAAACTATTCACAGGCACTTTTGAACTTTCTAAGAGTTGGTCAGTTAGGCAGAAAGTTAAAGCAACTTGTCCATTTCAAAACGTAGATCTCTATGGAGAACGGGCATGAAATTCCAAGGACACTCTTTTAAATCAAGATATACCTTGGCCTTCAAAAGTTAGTTGACATTATTCCACTTCAGCTTTTACACACCACATTATGATTTAAAATTCTACTGATACAAATGTTTGAACTGCTATAACGTTTTAATAATAATAAGATTTTATTTAAGATAACTAGGATGCAATTTGTTAGTAGTATAAAAACTTATGTAATACAACCTTAATCTACTCGCCCCCTGCCTGACCCATGAATCGAGGTATCAATACTAATGTGAGCATTAATACATCGACTCATGTACTGACAGTCAAGTCTACTGGCTATCATTGTTAAAACACTGTTGCGACTAGCCCGTACTGTGTTCAGCATTGACGCGCACCGCTAAGTACCGCAGAGTACCGTAGAAGCAATCGATGCGCGCCTCCGCAAACTAACTAATTCTAACTAACTGACTAATTCTACTACCTTTGACTTATCATTAAAAAAAATCAAATATTTCCTTAGGAGTCATTGATTTTTTTTTTAATCGCAATGAGGCATCATATCTATCTTTTTTACTGTTTACTAACAATTTATGGATCTCATAGTTGTCCGAAATAAAAATGTTTTATTTATTTATTTTATATCTTAAGTGGAAAAATGTCAACTAACTTTTGAGGGTCACTGTCTAACGCAAGATAGGAAACACAGACCTCATCTAGTTTAAAAAAAATATGATTGTCATGTAAAAGTGTTTGTACAAACCTACTTACGAAAATAAAATCATATTACTGACACGATATCATTCACGTATCGTGTCAGTAATATTATCATTAATTTGATACAAATAAACTTTAGCTCATTAAATAAATCCTCGAAAAACCGAGCAACAAAAATAATAAACCAGCAAAAAAATATTGAGTTAAGGATTTAATAATATTTTCTCAAGTCCCACTAACTCGTAAATTGTCAATTAGAAGTTTATGACGACGATGTTGGCTTCTTCGACAACTTTTTCCAAAATCGGAGAACTCCTATTAAAGCGTGCATATTTACGAGAAAGGACCCCGCACAAGAATGTAAGGAAAAATTTATTCGGTGAATTGGCTGAAATTTTGGTAAAATAGCCTGTAACATGCTGATTGAAAGATAATATGGTCGCAAAAAAAAATAATGGCAAATTTTAGAGACATAGCCATTTTTATGTTCAAATCAGGAAGATGATTTTATGCTTGCCAAACGCCTAGTGCAGCGATATCCTTTAATATAAATACAGGCACGTGATTCAAATGTCACCTGTTGTTCAAATGTGCATACACAGTCATAAAGACTATAATTTCATATAAATCAGAACTTGTTGTCATCGATGTGATTGCTTTTTGTTTATTTGTTAGCCGTAACTATAACATAAATATCATTTTCCTGACTTGAACAGAAAATTGGCTATATCTCTAAAACAGACCATTTTTTTTGCGACCACATTAACTTTCGAGCAAAATGTTACAGGCTATATTGTACCAAAATTTCAGCAAAATTCACCGAACGGCTTTTTCCTAACATTTAGTGCGGGTTTTTTTTTAGGGTCCTGTTTATAACAAAATACTGGAGAGATAGATTTTGAGATAATGGAAAAAAAAAAAAAGGTTTTTTTTTTCTGATTGACTTTTACACATAGCCTTAGTGCACAATTTTCTCTAGCTGTCGTTCTCAATGATTAAAGTCAAAATAATAATACTAAACAGTTATTAATATTAAAAGGTTCGAACGTAACGCACCCATTGAGCACCGAAACCGGTCAGGCTGTAATCAATCGAGTCTCTTTCAGCTCCCACAAGTGTTCCCATGCCTTAATTGCGTAACTGAAACCCACCTGTTTATTTACATTACACGTAGGATGACTCAAGCTACGAGTTAACGTAAACTTCGGGGGGTAAGGGGGGGTGGGAAGGTCGAGGGGCGGCCGGGGAGCGGTTCAGACGCCCTCATGTGGACGGACCCGTCACGGCCCACGGCACACAATTCGTTTGATCTCGCCAGTTGCTCTGAGCGCTATTTATGTCCCGCAAGGCCACCTGTCGATGATGACGCTATACAAGTGACGATCACCCCCGTGACAATGACACAGCCAACACTCAGACCCTTCAACTTATGACATCATTAAACTTCGCTTAAGTTTAAAGCGATAATATTAACTGTTTCCAATTTAATTTTCTCTTGTAACGTTTGATACAGCATATTTTGATATCATTTTCATAAGGCAATCTAAAATTCTAATAAAAACTCAGTGTAGATTCTAATTTCACTTTTTTTTTGTTTCAGAACGTGGCTAAGCATATCTGCGGGCTACAAAAAATATGCCAACGAAACATGTGCCAGAAATTGGAATGCCGGAATACAATGCCTGCCAAGAACTTAATCTCGAAATGGCTGCGGGCGAAACAAGGAAAACATAAACACTCACCATGGCGCTAGTGAGCAAGTGACTATCGGAAAAATATGAACGCGACAGATCCGGATGTACTAGTGGCAAGAGGCCAACTGAACGTCCTGTACCGCGGCCTGGAGTACACCCTGGACACCGGCCGCGCCGCCGTCGAAGGCCTCAACGGCATCAATGGCATCGACTTCAACATCTCCTTCGACAACACCTCCGCCTACAACGTGACCGGTGACCCCGAAGAGCCGTGGAACGACTACATCAAACTGCTCCAGGACAGAGCACTCCTCGTCTCGTTCCTCCTACTGTTCTCCCTAACAACAGTCTTCGGCAACATGCTCGTCATCCTCGCCGTGGTACGAGAGCGGTACCTCCACACATCTACTAACTACTTCGTGACGTCGCTTGCGGTGGCCGACTGCCTCGTCGGACTAGTGGTGATGCCGTTCTCCGCATTATACGAAGTGTTAGAACACACGTGGTTCTTCGGTGTAGACTGGTGTGACGTGTGGCGGTCTCTAGACGTGTTGTTCAGTACGGCCTCTATATTGAATCTGTGCGTGATCTCATTAGACCGTTACTGGGCCATTACGGACCCCATTACATATCCGATGCGTATGAGTGGACGGAAGGCCGCCTTTCTTATCGCGGCCGTGTGGGTGTGTTCTGGCGCCATATCGTTCCCCGCCATCGCGTGGTGGCGCGCTGTGCGTGTGGAGGAAGTGCCAGACTACAAGTGCCCGTTCACGGAAAACTTAGAGTACATAATATTTTCATCGACAATATCTTTCTATTTGCCTCTATTTGTGATGGTGTTCACTTATTATCGTATATATCGTGCAGCGACTATTCAGACGCGGTCTCTTAAAATTGGTACTAAGCAAGTGATGAGACCCAGTGGTGAGTTAGAGTTGACGTTGCGTATACACAGAGGCGGGACAGTGCGGCAGCGGAGTGACGCGTGTCACGGGGTGTGTACGCCGGAGGAGGCCGATCAAGAGCCTCTGACCGCGCTACAAAACAATGGTCTATCGCGTTCGTCAACGCGTCTGACGAACGTGACTCACGGCAAGCATCTGCCGAAAAACTTTTCGCTCTCTCGTAAGTTAGCGAAGTTCGCGAAAGAGAAGAAGGCGGCGAAGACGTTAGGTATAGTGATGGGTGTGTTCATTGTGTGTTGGTTGCCGTTCTTTGTGGTTAACCTGCTGTCGGGCATCTGCTCCGCGTGCATCGCGCACGAGGAGATCGTGAACGTGGTGGTGACGTGGCTGGGCTGGGTGAACTCTTCCATGAACCCCGTCATCTATGCGTGTTGGAGCAGAGATTTTAGAAGGTACGTACTGTGATTTCTTCACTTTTCAATTGATGTACTTGTTAATAGCGTGTGAATTGTGTGAATTTAACGTCACTATTTTCATCGATTAAGATTCTAAGTATAGTCAAGGCTTTCATTTTCATAGGCCGACTGAACTACATACTATTTCTGTTTTAAATGTACATTATTTTATTAGAGAGAGAAATTACAATTATTAGGACGTTGCAGTTTACATAGATTTTTGACAATTGCGCTATGATCGTTCGTTGCGTATGAATCACTAGATTCATATCCTAGTTAGCCTACAAATAATTCCATTCAACTGTCATGTCTAAACTGTGAATTTTTATGCAAATATTTCATATCGGGTGACATGCAAGGTAAAACATAAAAGCTCGTAAACTGGACTAGTTGCAACATTTTTAAACTTTTTGTTACTGATGTTAAATTGAAACATTTCACTCAAGTTTCTAAGGATAACGTTTCGTGTCCCAAGTTTTTATTGACCACTTTGTTTTATGGCCACTTCAAACTGACGGATTCTCTTAGAAATGTTTTTAAAGGAATTTTACGTTGTTTATTTATTAATTTTGACTTAAAATATTCTTTGAAAAGGAGACAAAGTTTACCAAGTTTAACAGTAAAGACACAGAAATAGGCCATAACTTCAATATAATAAAACAAAAAATTATCTTAAACGCTCGAACCTACAAAATTAATTGAATTATCTGAAGATGTTTTAGCCATACATCAAACAACTAATCCGGTCCGACTATAATATATAATACGTACCTACCTTATAGACAAGAGTTCAATTAATATTGCTTAGCTATAATATACTTCTCGCCCGAGAACTGGATAATAATAAATTGACCCGACGTTTACAGAGTCGGAAAACTTCTGTGATCGTGTTTCTTTGTTAAGTTCAAAATAGGTGACAAAATATAGAAGTCAGGTCAGTAAAAAATAGGTCTTTTAATTTTTCGTAGTTAATCCATTTTTCTAATTTTAATCATTTTATTTTGCAGTTAAAAGGTTGGTAAAGGTATTTTATTCACATTACAATTCCAGCTAGTATTTATATAGTTTAAAAAGCTAACAGTCTTAAAATAATCATAATAATATGTACAATTATATAAAAAGGAGGGCAAATAATCAAAAGGCATCAAAAAATTCGTCCGTATCGCTGTCAACAGGAAATTAATTAATAATCTTTTTTTGTACCTACTAGGATCACAGAATCTTCGTCGACTTGTCTTGACAATAATAATATATTTAGTGTTTGTGATGCCAAAAATCAATCAGTGTTAAGGGACTTAACGTCTGACCACTGTAGCTTCCCTATGCCATTACATAAAAACCCGTTTAAAATAGAATGCAGACCTTATACAGCTAGTCGTTGCAACAAGTTTAAAAATCATAACTAACTCATAGAATTACACCATCTATAGTAAAACACGAGAATCCAAATGAAATATATGGAGCACAAACTACAAAAGACAAACTATAAAACAGCGTAGTTCTTGTGATTTTTATTTTATTTTACCATTTATGTACACACATATATAAACAGACAAGAAAAAACAGAACAGAAAAATAGGTACAAAGGTGATGCTTATTTCTTGAGAAATCTCTTCCAGCATACCTATAGGACATTAGATAGAGAGATGTAGACAGCGTGTGAAAGAGTAAAGGAGACAAAAAGAATACATAAAATCATAATCAATTATTCACTTAAAAAACTAAACAAATACTCTGAGAATATACTTACATACATACATACAAATAAACATACATACAAACATACAGACATACTAACATACATACATTTTATTACTTGATCGACCCGTGCGGCTGTTCTTACTTAGCCACATACCAGCATTCCATTGTTCTATCAAGACACTTATTAACTCTAAAACTGAATATTAAAAAAAAAAAAACGTAAAATTGGTTCCTAATTATTGCCAATGTCATCAAGCCTATGGCAGTAAGTCCGTCTTTGTACATTAATGTGCTTGAAGTATTAAATAAATAAAGGAATCATTCGCAAAGATATAACATGGAATACTCACACTCCCCCCAATCACTTGATCTTACTAGATATCGCGTTACTTATACACAAAAAGGTCAAACGAAACCCTTTTTAGAAGTCCGTTTAAAAGGCTTTTAAATTCGGCCATAAACGGTAGGTGCAAGCTCAAAGTTCAACTCACACTTGACCGGTTCTAATTTAAGCTGTGGCAACATTTCACGACAAAGGTTGTTAGCTGCACACAGAGAAGCCACTTCGTGTGCTTTATTAAGCCTTTTCTACGGGCTTCTACTGGGGGATTTCAAACGCAAAACCAAGTTCCGACGATGTAGAACGAACTTTTGTTATATCTTACAATTTTGTGTAAGATACTTCGATGGATAGAATACTCTTTAAAAAATTACAATAAAAGCCCTACTTTACCTACGATGTTTGGTGCATAAGTACTATTGGAAACTTCTCCACTCGTTCCTCTAAGGGCCCTCGTCTAAGATTCTAAGAAAACGGTTAAATTCCACTTCGAAGCATAGAACTTCAACAAAAACGGTTATGAGCCAATGTCATCGTCACATAAATGGGTGGCTGTTTCTAGTTTGTTGGATGGATTCAGCTAGCCTACCTTCTCATATAATCTTTTGACCAAACCCACAATAAAGGGAATAGTCTAATACAAGTTCTCGCACGGCTTTGCACCACATTGAGCAGCAGGCATATTATAGTGTAAAAAACCTACAGGACACAATTTTGTCTATTTCCATTACAAAATTAGTTCCATCCGTGTGTATTATTTTATTGCAGTTAGGTACCCTTAAGCACTAAATTTATCGTTATCGTGTAGATATCGATAAATGTATAGAAATTATTACATACAGGACTACACAAACACAAACTAAACACAACAACTACACAAATATTATCAACAAACTTCAGCCACCATTTACGAACTGAAAAAAAAAGACATAACAAAAAAAATTGTCGAAAACTAAAAATATACAATGGGCGGCCTTATCGCTTTCTGCGATCTCTTCCAGGCAACCTTGGAATGGATGTTGATTTGCCTGGACATAAAATGGGGTTAACGTTGGTGCGACAATTAGTTTACAATATACTAAAATAGATACACAGATATATACATATCCTAAATAATAGATACATACATACTAAATATATAAGCAACGAAAATAAATGAAGACTATAGATAATTAATTACAGTTACGAGAACAAGATCACAATGACAATGACAAGTTCCTTCACGAGTTTTTTAAACACAAATAATGACTTCGCGCGTTTTATCTCAACTGGCAATGCATTCCACAAACGAGCGGTCTGGACAGTATCTTACCACTTTTCCAACAACTATTGTTTGAATAAAATTTAATAAAATTAGTGTCATTTAATTGAAAAGTCATCGAGTGGCACTATAAGGGGTTTATTTATAAATGATGATTAAAATTAATGTCGTTTAAACGTCAGAAATGTATGGTTAAACAGTCGTTCAAAAATTAACTTTAAGTAACGTTTATGAATAAAGAGGCAAATAAACATACACAGGTACGTTTTCTGACCCATTTGCTTACATTTTTATCTGGATATAAATTACTTTATTTTTTACATTATGATATGATTTTTATAGGTAGGTAGTTTGGCACAACTTCCTCTTTTCAATGTAAATTAAAAAGTCCCAAATGAAAAACACGTTGCCATATCGCTACTTTACGCCCGTATATATCCATACTACAAGCGCCTCCGTAATCCACGTAACGTTAAAACGACAACGTAGACCGCACGGTGTCAATTACGTGAGATTCCCAGGGATCACATGACGTGTGGCTGATCGTGCACGGAATAACAATCCAGCGATAAATCATGCGCCTCTGATTACGATATGGATGAGACCCCGTTAAATCATTTGCACTGACTACTTTTTGTCGCAGCTGATATGTGTAAGTAGAATGAATTTGTTTTTTCGTTGAATGTTTGGACGGGAAAATAATCGAAAATAATACTGTATTGTGGGTATTGTGTTTGTTAACAAGCGTTACATCAAGGTATGAAATATGTATTTTACGTGTTGTGTCAACTTAGTCTACCGTTCACTGTATAATGAACTCCAGCGCCAGACAGCATCTGTTTGATATTAACGCGGAAATGAACCTTTTTGGCGCAGCCGAGAGACACTATTGTAGTTTGAAACATTATTTTTATTTTTTTAATTTTGTATTTTGTGTTTCACGAACTGTCACGAAATAAACTTTATTTTTTCTTTTCTGCAAAATTTCAAACTTCTAGACCCAGTGGTTTAGGCGGTGCGTTGTCTGTGAGTGAATTAACAAATGATTGAATGAGTTTGAGATTTTTTATTCTACAAATACAAATACAAATACAAAATGTTTATTTCTCTATTTGATGGAAACAAATGAACGCCAATTGTACTTCAATAACTCCATATGATTTACGGAAAGGCTGCCAACTTTATACTTTAGACAGTGTCCTTTTAAATTCACTAGCAATTTTAAAAGCTAGCAAATATTCAGTTTACAAGTAGTTCAATAGCTACTACAAAATAAAAACTGGCACGTTATTTATTCTTTCCATTTGTTACCTATATGATTTAAGTAACACCATGTAGGTAGGTATTTTCTAAGAGTCTAACACCCGCGTTTAAACCCACATATACCTATAAGCTGTGATAGGTACTTGTTTTCGACCCACCCATTGGTGGACCTTTGACAGTTGTTACGGCTCGTCAAAAGCCCGAAAGTCTGACGACCAGACTTACCAAGGTATATTATTACCCAGTAAGTGGGTTGTGAAGGTCGGATAGGCAGTCGCTCTGTATAAAATGCTGGGGGTTAGCTGTATCAAGTTAGACTGGAAGCCAACCCACGCATAGTTGGAAAAAGGCTAGGTAGGATGACTTACTAAGGCAATAATCCAAACACTTCCATAAACTTTTACTTTACTTCCCATAATCTCACACACACAAATCATAGTTAAAGGCAAAACATAATAGTGAATAAATCAGTGTAACTGATTAGACGAGGAATGAACCCATTAGCAGGTTGACAGTGTACTAGTGACCCAGTTAATAGCTCTAGTCACTGGCCGCCAGTAGCAAGGGGAACGCACTCGATACCGTTACATACTGAGCACTTTACAGGAAAACGTCGTAACTGACTTTTTTGCTGTACAAAATACAACTTAGAATACAGTGTGATAAGGTTTAATTTTGGTATTAAGGTTTCTCGAGGCTTACAATATTATTTTTCGAATGTTAGATATTATTATTGGTAAGCAAATTGTAAATTGTTCCATAAAGGAGTAAAAAGTCTAGCTTTATTTTACCGACATCATAAAAAGGTAATGAAACGATACGATAGTTGCATACTAAACCGTTTTGTTAACATACACCAACGTCAATTTCTATCACGTAAAAGACGGTAACATAGTCAATATCATTCTAAATATGTATTAGGTTGGCGGAAAAGTCTTGCACCAAGATATAAGACTTAGTGAATTTACTGATAACTTTGTTATTTACAGTAATTAATCAGTAATGTAATCCCCAAATAACTCTATTACTCTAGCCCATCTAGTTGTTAGATTGTTGATGCCCTGCGCCCAGAATTCCGGAGGCTGTGCAGAAAAGAAATTGTCCACTGCCATTTTGAGGTCTTCGTAGTTTTGAAAATTTTTCTCACGCAAACTAAGCTTTAGTGGTCGCATTATCATGGAGTATGTGAACATTTACACGTCTCGGTCGCTTTTCTCTTATTGCGTCAGCCAGTTTTTGAAGCTGTTCAGTATAAATAAATGTAAGTCGTAATCGTCTTTCTCGCAGGGAGAAGCTCGTAATAGAGTGGGCCCTTCGCATCCCACCAAACGGAGAGAAGAGAATTACTTATCACAGAGAATCCAGCTCTCATCGCCGGTTACCAGATCTTCAAGAAACTGTTTCCGATGTGGCTGAAAAAGAAGCGATTCTCAAATACTAACTCTGACATGACGATGACTGTCAGTTAGTTGATGTGGAATCCATCGTGCCATTAATTTACGATAGCTGGGTTTGTGTAAATGAGCCTAGACAGTCGAATGATGACAGCCATGATCTTTCAAATAAAATATGATCGTTAGAAGTTGATGTTCACTAATCATTTTCACAAACTAACCAAATACTCACTAGCGCGCCTTTATATAGCTTCGAGAACCTTCTACAATATTCTTACGTATCCCAGATCAATATTAAATATTCCGGAAAATTCTAGTAATTTACAATTCCTTGTGCAATATTTTTCCGCCAACCTGACACTTACTTGCCATTCCTAACAATAAGCATAATCATTATATAATGCCCCCACTGCTGTGGCACAAGCCTTCTCTCTTCGAGAGGGAGTGGGTTTTAATCTTCCACGCGAGCCTTATTCTTAACATATACAAACAAAACTAAAAAGACAAAACCTCAACTCAATCTCAACAACAACCGCTCAAACAAACTCAATAACATATAAATCATAAACATGTCTAACACAACGAAACTCGACACTCTCTCTCAAATCCTTGAAAATATTACACGACAGAGCAGTTATACAACGTCGTCGATTATTACACCCCCTCCCGCCCTCTCTCAGGTTTACAAAGTTTACTTTGAACCCTCTATTGAGTTCACGTATTGCCCTGTTTATATGCAATGGAATTTAAAAAGTTTTTTTTAGTATTGAAAATCTTATCGACATTAAGTTGGATTTTCTGTGTTTGTCATCGTGTTGTGCAGAATTTATTTGTGTTACTTACATTGTAAATGACAGGTACAGAAATTACGAGGTGAAATTGCTGTCGAGAAAATGAATGAATGACGACTAACAAAAAGTACATAGGTACAAGGCAGATGTGAGTGGCAACGCCCTGAGGGGACGCCCTAGGAGGACATATTATAGTGACCTTATTGGTGACGTTCTTCAGAAAGAACAGGTGCGTAGTACTCACAACTGGCGTGAGTGTATGACCAGAAGTATGAACGTAAATGAGGCAAAAGGGTATGCAAGGATCGTAGCAGGTGGCGTTCTATAGTTTCTGCCTACACCCACGGAAAGAGGGCGTGAGTTTATGTATGTAGTAGATAAAGAAATATAGCTCTTTGGCAGACGTGGGAATACTTAATTCTAGGCTGATTTCGTAACCTAACCTTTGTACAAATATTTTGGAAGCTTCTAGATAAACTTAGGGACAAAGTAGACACAAACCAAACCTAGTTAGAAAATGCCTTGGCGGATGCTTACCAATGAGGGTTTTCACAAAAATTTACGCCACCAGTTGGCGCCACTTTGGCAAGAGGTCTTCCATTTCGGCAATTAATTTAAAATATATGATGACGTTCATCATTCGTTTCATTCATTCGTTTTTCATTCAGTCAGGACTAAAGAAAATATAGGCGCTTTGACACTTTTGACAGGTACTCGGACCTGACGTCTCAGTGCTGCCACCTAGTGAACGTCATTTCAGGAAACCCTCATTAAACACATTGTGCGTTATTGACATGAACGTAAATAATAACGAATACTATTCGCGTTCGAAGACATGTGACATCTACCAGCCAGTACTGCGCCCGCGTGATAGATTACAGTCTACTTTTTCTCGAAGAGAGGAGGCGGATTATATACAACATTATTTTTAGTATATGGAAAACCCGAAATACGTGTCTAGTATTTTTATGTAAAGAATCTATGTACAATATCTCGAAACTATATCATGAAAAATCACGAAGTTATAAGCTTGTTATGTTACCTGATTGTCCGTACAAAAAGTTGGTTACCCGCCGGCGGACGGCCGACCGGCTGTGACCTATGTTGTGCGCGTATGATTGCGGATATGTACTTGGTGTCGCTCGGGGTCCAACTTGTTAGCTTTTTTAAATATCTTTGGGACAAAATATAACATGGTGTAAAAATTTTGGAATCGATTCAGTTATTTATTCTGAAAAAACTATTATATATTCAGGTTTGCAATAAACTAAAAATAATGTTGTATTATATTGTTGTTATATTATAGGCTAATTAAGATGTTATGATGACCTTTCGTCTAACGGGTAACGTTTATAATGTTTATCACGTTTATTGTGTCTACTCTAAGTACTATGGAAATCAGTCTTTGGGCATAAAAAAAAACAACTTTAATACCCGAACGCGACTTCACAATGAATTTTCAACAAGTTCTCATTAAAGTTGCGTTCAAAGTTAATGAGAACTCGTTGAAAAGTGGCCGTACTACCTACCTACTTACATAACTGATTGCTTTAAAACAAATCATTTTGAAGACCTAGACAAGAAGCGTTAAATACGCAAAAGTCGCCCAAGGCCTTGTTATAAAAAAAGGCCTTGCTATACATAATACATGCAATGATGCTGATCAAGTCTTCTGTACACAATGTGACCAGGTTTTCAAGCCCAAATTTGGCGTTGCAAGTCATCAGAGAGCTCACGAAAAGAAAGAAAATTAGTCTGGGTTGTTGTCGGTGGATACGATGATGAGGACTTTTTTTTTTGGATGGGAAAATATGGAATAACTTGTCCCGCTCTGGGAGGAACGGGAGGGCGTGTCGAACTTTTACTGACTAAAACCCACCCGTGTTCCTTCAGTTGCCTGTGCCAAGGGCTACGGTAACTCTTTCGAAACCCGAGACCTGGCAGACGGTGATGAGGACTTACGTAACGATGTAAGTACGTAGGTATAATGAAACTTTATTTATGGCAAATAATAGGAATTCTGGAGTTAATGCCGAAATACGCTAAAAATAATAATGCAATGGTCATGAAAGCGACTGTCATCATAATAGTATTCTATTTCATTTTCAAGTATTAATAGTTATTTATGCAACTGTTGTATAATAAGGGGTATTAAAACACGATGTACAGTTGCAAACAAAACTTTATCTACACCCATGATATGAATCCTCTATAAAAAGTTCTGATATCATAGGGTGTTTGTTGTACAGTGGTGTATGAACTGTATGTAAATTGATGGAAAGTTTAATTGCTAAGTATCTAATACAAAGCAACTATATTAATTTTTTACAATACTAATATCAAACAAAAATAGCGGGATACGACGTGAATTCGAATAACCTATAAGTTTTTTTTTTTTACATTATGGCTCTGTGGTAGTAAAAAGCGCGTGCATGACAATGTTCTTTTTTTGAAATTCATATTGATACCACGAATTGAGCAGTGAGAATGTGGCTGTTTTATGAGTAAGGAAGGGATCGAAAAGCAAAGGAGTTGCGTAATGAAATTTAGTACAACATTATAACACTCGTTTGGATGATATTTTGGTTACTATGACACTGGTTGTTTTAATGTTGGCAATAAGCTAACTAGATATTTCAGAAACTTTATAGACGGTTTATACCATGGGTGATATGATGGTAGATAAAATATTTTACGAAATAAGTACTGAAATGAAACCTCAATATGACAATGGTTGATGGCTTAATTTATCCCAAAGTATGAAAATACCTTATCCTTTGGCCCTGGGTTTCATCCACTAGGAGGTTGGATATTATTCCACTTGAACGCCGGGATAAAAAAGTGTCCTAACCCAGGTCATGGTCTGCCTGTCTACCAAATTTCATTGAAATCCGTTCAGCCGTTGAAAAATAAAAGGCAGACGGATGCTGTCTGTCCGTCTATCTGTCATCTTTCAACGACTGAACTTAACTTCGCATTTAGAATATTATAGTGGACTAGCTGTGCTCGTGACTTCGTTCGCGTGGATTTCAGTAAACAATAATGTGTCTCTTTACTAATTCATTTTATAAAATAAGGGTGCGTATCCACTGAAGCGGAGATGTGCGAAGCGGAGCAGAGACGTGCAGGAATCGACTAATCGCAATGGTTGAAATCCTCATCGCGTCACTCTTCTCGTCTGTGATTGGACGATTCCTACACGTCTCCGCTCCGCTCCGCCCAACTCCGCTTCAATGGAAACGCACCATTAGGCCTAAGTTACTTCTTATAACATCAGCTATCTGCTAGTGAAAGTCCCGTCAAATTCGGTCCAGCCATTTCGGAGATTAGCCGGTAGAAATAGTTAGACAGACAACAATTCAAAACATGATTTTTTTATTTGTTATAAGTATATACTATATATACATTTTGTAAAGAGCTGTTATTAGCAGATATTGACATTACATACAGACTTAGACAGAATAGTGTTGAATACATCAGAGTTTTGCTAGAAAGAAAAGAAAATACGTTTAATTGCGGTAAAAATGACGCAGAAAAAGAACACAAACACGAAAATAAATAACAAGTTGGAGAAAAACATGCGTCACATCCACGCAAAACGGCCATCTCTCAGCATAATGCTAAGATCTTATGCGAGACAGACGCCAGCGCCGGTTCTCGGCGACAGCCGGCGATGGAGTGATGACGTCAACCGGGGCAGCATACGATAAGATATAAAAGAAAACAACAATCAAAATAAGAAATAAAATAAATCTATATTACCTAGTTCTAAACTACCGAAACCAATATAAAAGTTTAGCTTCTGTTCGGGTTTCTCAGAAATTTAAACTTAAGTTGGACTGAATCTTTATTGCACAATCCTCATATTATAGTATGAATTTTTTGTCGATTTTAATGGAATTTTCCGGAAGTTTCTTGCGCTGCCAACCATGACACCATAATTCACGAACGTGGTCTCGGTTTTGACAGTTAAACCTGAAACTCCTATTATAAAATGCGAACCTTGTTCATAAACTATAGAAATATATGTTTCGTCCCCAAAATAAATGACGTAAGATTCTATTGTCTTCATGCTAGGCTACTCATCTCGTCATCATCATCTGCCTAGCCTTTTCTCAACTATGTTGGAGTTGGCTTCCAGTCTAACCGGATTCTGCTGAATACCAGTATTTTACATGGAGCGACTGCCCATCTGACCTCCACAACCCAGTTACTGGGTAATACGATACCCCTTGGTAAGACTGGTTATCAGACTTTCTGGCTACTGACGACCCGTAAGGACTGTCAAAGATCCACGAATGACAGTCGGGACCAACTGCTTAACGTGCTTTCTGAAACACGGAGGGGTCTTTGTATGTGAAGGTGGTCACCCATCCACGTATACTCGTCTATATACTGCATGATTTTTTTTACCGTGTCCATTTTTTTACAGGGTAGGGGTTTTTTTGCAGGATCCCGTCTAGTGGTGTATGTGCAAGCATCCGTTCTGTCGGATACTGCAAACAGGATGCTTGTGTGAATATTTATATTTAAACACGTACACCACTAAACGGGATCCTGCAAAAAACCATACCCGCAAAAAACAGGATCTTGCCGTGGGAAAGATCCCTAAGGAGGAGGGGTTTCAATTTTTATTTATTCATTTAAAAAAAAAAAAACGTTGCCCCACACTAGGAATTTCTCCTGTATCGTGGGTGCGTTTACAAACATTTAAATTAACATAAAAAAAAAAAAAAAAAAAAACAGCCAGACCCGGAACAACCACTTGTAGAATAGAATAGAATAGGTACACGCCAACCCTGCCGTCAATATATAGTTATTAACTCAAGCCTATTATTCAGACTCCTAGGTATTAAAGTAGAGCGGGCGGAGTTATTTAATAAAGAATGTCTCATTCAAGAACTGGTCTTGTCTCAAAATGAACTGGCTACTTAATCTAAAGATACAATCACTCTCTAACATTATCATAAGGCACTTCACTTCTTTTATTGTATAAATTAATGTCACTCAATGTAAAATAAGTATAGCAATAATTTTGTATTGTATAATGCTTTACGAATATTCTAGTTCGCGATCATTTTTAAGTTGCGTTACTCTCCTGGAAGTAAATTTTTGTTTTTGTTCTCGGGGTGGAAAATCCTCATGGATGTCCGCCGCCCTGGGTCGGGCGGCGGCGTTGTCAGACTCTTACTGACTAAAAACCACCCCGGGGTTCCCTCTCTCACCTACGCCGGGGGTCGCGGGAACGGACGATACTTCCGCAACTCCTGGAAGTAACTAACCCAACTTAATACTGTTATCAGACTGGAGCTTTTTAGCTCATTTCCATCTATACGTTAAACCATCACAGGTTTTTGTATGCCACGTGGAGAATTACGGCCCACTCCCTCTCATAGAGAGGAAGCCTGTGTCCCAGCAGTGGGAACATTATAGGCTGACTAGCTGCGCGACGCGGTTTCACCCGCATAAGTTTCGATCCCGTAGGAATATCGGGATAAAAAGTATTCTATGTTATAACTGTCTATGTGTAAAATTTCATCAAAATTGGTCCAACCGTTTGAGCGTGAAGAAGTAACATACACACACACACACTAACTCACAAACTTTCGCCTTTATAATATTAGTGTGATTATGTTATGCACTGTCCACGGTAAGCTTAGCTTACTTACTAGCCATCTTCCTAGTAAAGGGGCTCGTGGTTCTACTACGAACCCTTTTTCCCACAATAAGTAAATTAATCATCATCTGTTTAGCTTATTCGCAACTATGTTGGAGTTCGTTTCCAGTCTAAAGGATGAAGCTGAATATCAGTATTTTACATGGAACGACTGCCTTTCCGACCTCCACAACACAGTTACTGGGTAACACGATACCCCTTAATAAGACTGGTTGCTAGACTATCTGGCCCCTGATTAACTGTAACGACTGTCAAAGATCTACAAATGACAGCCAGTACCAACAGCTTAGCGTGTTCACGGCATAATAAGTAAATTAATACTATGAAATATCTCAAGTTCGCAGCAATATTCAACCTACCCTCCAACGTGGAGGTGTGAGATTGTTGACAGAGTCGTTATCGCCGTGGTGGCGTGGTTTGAGCTACTTAAGGCTTAATACGGATTTGTTCAGCTTTGTATAAAGTTAACCTATTCTATTATATTCCTTGGTTTATTAGGTCAGTGTAAGCAAAGTATATAGCCGAACTTGTTTTATAGACGTACTTAAAAAATTCTTAAATCTCATAAACAAACTTTGAAACTGTTTTTCAAGAGACATTGTCCGTTTTTATAGTACCTATTTGTGTTGACTATAAACTCAAAAATATATGGTCGACTTGAGAACCTCCTACTTTTTTCGTCCGTTAAAAACAAGTCTAAGCGCCACCGCATTGTCTTATGCACAATTTGGGATAATTTTTTGTCGCTAATGCCCAAGCTTGAATCATGGCGATGTATTCTGTAAGAATCTCACTGTCAAAAATGAAGTGAAGTGAGCTGTCAAAAGTGTCATTCCCTAGCAACAGGTAGAATCAGAAACAGCTCACTTCACCTAATTTTTCACGGTGTGATTTTTGCTGAATAAAACGGCTGTACTTAAAAAAATGCTCAAATTTTTATCCAGTCACAATCAGCAGATTTAATAAAGTAAACAGCAGCCCTGTTTACTTTATTAGGTCACAAGGCTGATGCCATTTACATTTGTATTACTGTTTTATCGAAGACACTTCTGAGATTTGCCTCCAGAATTTTTATTGGTACTCACTGACCGCTCTTAGTATTTTTATGTTGGTACTTTACTGAGCAATATCTGGCAGCAAGCCAGCATTCATTAAATAAACAAATAACACTATTTTATGTTGACCATTCATCGGGGTATTTGTATGAAAATATCCTGAGGCGAAAATCTATGGAGCTCTCTTTTGTATGATAATTATAATATGTGAATATAAGAACACGTATGCGTGAGCAAAACCAGTTTTTTTTAAAAAATATATTTCCCCGATCCATTAGTTTTGCTTTCCGTCAGTAGGATTTTGAGACTTTAATACACTTGAATAATGGTAGGCGGATCCTGGAAGATGCAGGCATTAAAAACATAAATAGGTTTGCCAACGTGCAATGGAGAGCAGTATTCTAGGCATCAAATTGACAGGTCATATTCACAACACCACACTGCGCTCCAAAACACAGATGATGACGTTGTTCAAAAAGCCTCTAAGCGGACTGGACTGGCCTCGTTTGCCGTATGCCCAATGAGCCATGGGAGATAATAACCATTACATGGAGTCCTGACACAGCCAGAAGGTAACGCGGCAGACCCCGTAGAAGATGACGGGACGAGCTGGAGAAAACAAACGACCAGTGGTTCACTTTACCCCTGGATCGAAAGAACTGGAAATCATAAGGAGAATTATTTACCCAGCAGTGAGATGATGCAGGCTAACTGTAACACTAAGATAATACTTGGAATAAACAATCCTGATATTTAACTATTAATAAAACTATTTACGTACCAAGAAGTCTCATAAAAGTAAGTAGACAAACAAATTCCCAGTAAATAAACATAATTACTTAACCACTTGGAACGTATTCTCAGTACTTATCCACTTTCATTTAAATTTCTTGGAAACCAACCAATCACGCCGGCTCTTTCAAAGCCATACTTTGCGAAGCATTACATATCCAAATTAATTTAAACTAAATTCACTAACTGTGCGGGAGGGGATCGTAAATCCCGGATTTATTGCACGCCACGTTACATTTGTGAAGGTTTATTAATTCGCCAGATTTCACGTCACCCGACGCAGACGGTTTAGTTAGATAGATTTCGTTATCAACCATAAAATCTAGACTTAGCTACATATTATGTAAATCTATATTAAAATACAGCTTAAAGAAAAAGGACAGAATAAAGGTCATATTTGTAGGAAAAACAAATCAATTGTATTATTATAATTAAAGATTGACGAAAAAGAGTCTTCAGACATTCTTTTATCCCAAAACTTTTCGCAAAATACACTATGTTTAAAGATATGGGATAACACTCTGACGGTTTTATTTTACATAAAAAAATGTCTCAGGCTTTCATATTTTTTCATCAATTTGTCTCGTCGTTCTCTGGGCTCCCATCTTTTATAAACAAAGTACACGAACAACATTTCTTGTGTCAGTAAGTACAAAAACGGATTCAAGTTGAATTCTGCAGTAGATAATATGTTCCTTACAGTTTGCGGGTCAATATCTTGTTTGTACTATGTGACGTCGTGATCATCCATTATCGATCAAGCGCTTCTAAGACATGTAAAAGTGTTTGTACAAACCTACTTGCAGAAAATAAATCATTTATCATTTATAGACAGCTTGGAACAACAATAGACTTGATACAAGTCCAGGAAATAACTATTTGAAAATACAACAACCAACACGAAAATATTTGTCACGCTTTCAGCGTTTTCGGTTACGCAAAAATAAGTCACCAATGGGGCAACTTTCGACATCACATGAAAAACAAAGGGTATAAAACCAAATGCTTACATCATTTTTACGAGTCAATAAACCACTTACATCATAAATGTTGCTACGCCGTAGTTTAGCTACGGCGTAGTAGCAGCTCGTAGCAGCCGCTGCTACGCCAGCTACGATCTTGTTAAAGTAATTCCAAAAACTACAGTTTTTTTTTTCTAATTTGTCTAGCTGCCTGTAGTTAAGATGGATACAAATCCATTCAAACTAAAGGCTAACGTTTTACAACACGCCCCCAAAAATATACCAAAAACACAAACGCATTATCACCATTTCAATATCATCGTCGCTTCACAAACATCTAATCACCTATAGCAGTGAAAGCGACATTGTTTTCCTGATTAATTTAACAAGCGAATTCTATTAATCATAATCTGGTTGGAAAGCGGACGAGCCTCCAGCAATTTTCAACGCCTGTATAATCTACTTAAAGCTACAGACGCCTATCGGTCGACCACAGAATATTACAGTCGAGTACAGAAGTTCGGCTTTGTACAACGAGCTAAAACAGGTGGCACACAGTAAGGACCTTTGTACACGGCAAGGTATCTTTGCGGTCCGTTATATAAACCGCGCCGTAGAAAAAACGTGTCTGTCAACAAGCTTCCATAGTGTACCATACAACACTGACGCCTGTGCCTACATACGGCGAGTAAACCTTAGTTTTGTACGGCAAGAAAAACGTGTGTACAAAGAGCCTGATGGACACGTACACTTGAACAAGCTATTTTGTAAACAGGCAGCTAACTTGCAACTATATATTAAAGACTCGTAAAGGAACATCTAGTCGTTGTGAACTTGCTCTCGTAACTGTAAATATCTGTAGCCTTCATTTGTTTTCTATGCTCATATATTTATTATGTATGTATTTTTATGTATCTGTTATTAACGATATGTATGTATCTGCGAGTCCAATTATATTGCTTGACACGCTAAGACGAAGAATATTAATTGTAGTGTAGTTAAAAGATGCATATGTTTACCTGTATAACAAGTAGCTTGTTTAACGCTACATTCGGAGATCTTCAGAAGATCTGTCGACAGTCGCAAGTGCACTTGCACGATATATACAACGTGTAACGTTAAATGCGCAAAAGCTGAAAATAGTTTGATCAGAATAACGAGCAGAATTAATTGAACCACTTTTTAATATAGGTCACATTTTTCAAAAAATCTTCATTTAAAACGTTGCCGTGTCTATTTATTATTAGGTCAAGCAAGCCAAAGTCAGCGCGGCGGCGCAGCGGCCCGGTGATGACTCATCCCTCGATAAAGCGTCGTCGCAGACGCAAGAAAAGATCAGAATGGCCAGTAAAACTAAAACAGCACCCTTACAATTTTTTAATGACTTATTTTCTCTCTGAAATAGGTCAATTGAATAAAAAATCAGTTGGGGTATCTGAGGTTTTGCGCATTTAACGTTACACGTTGTATAGATATGAGTGCGTTTTCGCTCAGGGTTTGGAGCCAACCTTCGGTTCTTTTCTGTGTTCGATTCTCTTTTCAAAGAACTATTTAAGTAATATAAATAATCGCTCCGTACTTAGTGCACTTAATGGCTGAGGTATTAAGTAGTGTAAGCTAAGTTTTAGTTTGTCTTAACTTAGCCTGTTTCCTCAGAGAGTTGTTTATATATAGGGTGACTGGTAATTAGTGACCGATACTTAAACACGTGATTCTACTCATGACAATAAACAAGTTTTATAATGGGACAAAAAGTGTAATGACGAAAAAAAATCAGCTGCTCCCTACATTGTGACGACTCGTACGAACATAAATGTAGGGAACAGCTGATTTTTTTTCCGCGATTTCGGATTTGGTCCGATAGTAAAAGTTGTTTGTAATGATGAGTACAATCATGTGTTTAAGTATCGGTCACTAATTACCAGTCACCCTATATAAGAGCTCTTAGATGGCTGTCGGATCTTTGTGCCTATATTAATTCATCATCAAATAAATTAAAGTTTGACGTTCAAAAGTGTCTTTTATGTGCCTATTTGAAATAAATGCTTTGACTTTGCCTTTGACATCATTTTTCAAAAAATCTGATGGCCTCTTTTTAGATAGCTCTTCCACAGCAAGCCATCAAATGAGAGAGAAACATATAATTCTTTATATAAATAATAATAACATATTATGAAAACTTGTGGAGATGTTTTTCCACAACCACGAATAAAAACTGACCAAATCCACCATACAAGTAAACTATTTCCTGCACCGACAAGAAAATTGGTATTTTCATTCGAGTACATGAATTAGTTGCCTTAGGATACAAGTGAACCCACGGCCAAGAACTAGTAACGTAGTAGTTATAAAGATGGCATGGTATCTGTTTCAGACTTCTTTGTGTTTGGTACATCAGCAACTCTTTTGTTCTTTGATAAAAGATACACAATATAAGATGTAGACAACGGTTTGTGTACATCATGTTGTGTTTTGTTAATCCTTCCTATAATATGATAAGTATGGTAACTTCACCTTAAAATTGTGGATATTATAAATTTACCCCGGTACTCAGTCATTACTTAAAATTAATCAATCATTAACTTTAATTGACAAGTATATTGGAACGCAGTAAGTCAACAAAAATATGTCAGATTAAAAAAAAATTGTTGACATTTGTGCCAAGATATGCTGGTTAATAAAAGTTAATGATTGATTAATCATCCTATTTGGCAGGCCTGTTGGTCTAGTGGTCAGTGGCCCTGACTACTATACTCAAGGTCGTGGGTTCGATTCCCACCCAGGACAAATGTTTGTGTGACGAGAACGATCATTTGTTCTTTGTCTGGGTGTAATTTATCTATAATATGTATGTATTTAGAAATATATATGTATGTTTATCAGTTGTCTAGTACAAGCACTGCTTAGTTTGGGACTAGATGGCGTTGTGTGAAAATTGTGGAATATTATTATTATTTTTAAGTGAAGTCTCTGAGTGCGGCAGATAGAGGGTCAAGTTAATACCTAGCAAAACTCTGTTATCGTTATTTGAACACGATAAAGTAAAGAACGATGCGTTTTTTTTTTTGGGGTTCAACGACCGCTAGTTGTGTTCTTACTTGAAGTATGATTTGAGGAAATCTGTTTTCTTTTGTTTTATCGTGTTTAGATATCGATACCTATCACCTCTGAGGAGTTTCGCTAGCTAATTTGATTTGACCCTGCATAGGTACATGGTCTTTATTGTATATAACTAATCTTCTATGGATCATTGACTTTTCCCGACAATAATAGATAAACAAGTTTTGGTGGGGTTTCCTAGAATTTTCTTTGTAAGTAGGTATACCTCCCATTTTCCTTAGTGCATTGTATGGTGGCTTTGACGATAAACCTTGATTTGGTTCGGTGTTTTTTCCGGTAGTTGACATTATAAATCTTTACGTACAAAAGAAAAAATACTTTCATTGGCAAAGTTGATAAAAATACAGGTATTTCTTGACATATCGGGTGTACAAAGACGCTTAACGCCTGACTTACTGACGCCGCGTGACGCTGAAAGTTATTTGTACTCTTTCCGTCATTCATCTATAAGCACAATGCTTGTGTGCGTAAAGGCTCCCGCAGACAGACGCGACTTTAGTAAAACGATTTCTATGAAAATATAATGGAAATTGTTCTACCAGAATCGCCTCGCTTCTGTCTGCGAGATACATTGCACGCTGCCGTAAACATCAATTTCTAACACCAAAAATAAAACTGGTTCCCCAGCAATAATTTTTACTCAATCTTACTCATTGTTAGTTTGACGTACAGAATGCGTAGAAAATGGCTATGTGATGGGTTTTTTCACACCCCGCAGGTAACTGCTAATCTTTTATACTAAGAAATTCTTCATTCTTTTTTCTTTCTTTTTTTATTATTGTAATTACGAGTATTTACATAAAAATATAGACAATATTGCATATGGGAGCTATATCTGTCAACAAACTGCTTTACAGTTTGGCAGAAGTAACATTTTTTGTAATGCTTAGAAGGTCACCACGAAAAACACTTTTCTATATTTATTTTTTTTCATTTTCAAGTCCAACTACTTAGTGGTTACTTGACCAAGACGCTATCTATTTGTTTACGAGATGAGTTTTGTAAAATCAATCACATAAGTGGGAAAAATTTGACATTGACAGTGCCCTTATGTCGTCGCAGTAAGGGCGATTTTCGTAGTGCAAGTGTTACCACAGATGTGCGGTTGATGTACCTGCCCATCCAATATTGTTACTTATGTTCTTACCCCACGACTCAAAAAATGAAATACCAAAAGTTACCTCTCCAGAACCATGCAAACAATTGGCAAACATAACGAGTCTGTCAAACAAAAGGCCGTTTCACTCGCTGCGTTCCTGACACAGGCACATTTTGTGATGCAAATCAGAATAGCGGTGCACAAACCGCGTCAAAACACGGGCTAATCCCGCCATCGATCTGTTTTTGGCGTGAATACCGCTTTAAGCTCATAGTTAAACGATCAGCGGACAGTTGATGATTGGCTGCCTTTTGTTGGAAGTTTCAACATTTTAGTTAACATTTACAAATTGTGACATTCTACTATTGTCATTTTGACAGATCATCTGTCAGTGGTTTTGTGTCACTGCTTTATGGTAGAGAATAAAGAAGTCTTCGGATTCGTATTCAAGGTTTGTATGTAATACCTAGCATTAATTGCTAGGTATTACGAGAATGTAAGTTTCAGTTTTTAGAGGTTCGTGGCTAAATAAGACGCATGGGTCGAAGGTTAAGCTACGCTTGCCACAGTCGGTTTGTGGATGGGTGAGCCTCCATTATATATTGAAACCCCTTCGTGGCTTGGTAAACACGGTAAGCCGTTGGTCCCGGCTTTCATTCGTATATGTATCTTTGACAGTCGTTACGAGGTATTCCACTCAGAGCACTGGTTTCAGCACTTGACCGAACAGCACCTGAGCACTTGCACTAACTGCTGTGAAACTAAATTTTAATAAGTGCGGTTCAGGTAGTCAGAAGTACGAAAGTTTGACAAGGGGTACCGTGTTACCCAGTAATAGGGTTGTGGACGTCAGATAGGTAGTCGTTCCTTGTAAAATACTGGTATTCAGCTGCATCCGGTTAGACTGAAAGCCGACCCGAAAAGCCGGCTGAACAGGCTAGGCAGATCCATACTAGGAATGGTATTTGGGGATGATGATTCTGCAATTGACATACAAAATATGGATATTCCGATGGAAGCAACACATAACATTTGATAAATAATCATTAACTTTATCATTTTTAAAGATACAATTGCAACAGGCGTTAATACAAATAATATAATAATTAACATCGATTTGGTATAACTATGTCGAAATTAATTAATAATGCAATTGGTAAAATGATGATTCATTGCTTTTTTACCGAATATTCGACCTTATTAGGAGAAGGTCAATAAAATTCAAATCTAGCCGCAATCTCATCTCAGCGACAATCAATGTCAAAAACTTGTCAAAAATTTAGGGAAGTTAGAGGTATTTTTGACAGATTGAGACTGAGATCAGACCACGGAGTAAAGTAAAATACGCATGAAATTAATTACAATCGAAATGTGATGCCATCCATAGCATCAGAACGTCTATCCGGGTAGTTTCTACAAGATAAAACACAACACTTCATTCTGTTTATACTTCTAGCGCGAATATGGTGTAAAATGGGAACGTTTACAAAGTTGTGTAAAGGACGAACGCCAACAATACACTGACTAAGGCCACGCCCACATGATGACGTCAGGACCTAGTTGAGAGTCAAAGTGCACAGTTGCTTAGGCCGTCTCCTCTTTGTTTTTACTCCGTGGATTAGACTGTAAACGTTCTTAAAATTACGAGACTTGCACCTCTGGTACTTAAAGAGACTTCGCAAGTGAAAAAAGTTTTAGTACCTACGTTTTGGATATACCCTAATATGCTAAATTGCTGATTCCTTCTCTATATTTAAATTAAGAATTTGACATAATTTTCAAGTTATGGAAAAACAAACTGAATATAATACTTAAAAAAGTTCAAATTTCATTGCAACCAAAAACTTATTAGAACCTTTTTGTTACAAATGGTCACTCAAAAATCAACTTTGAATATATTTTACTAAAGTAGATAACTGATTAAGTGAAGATGGAATGTAAATTATCTGATCTTATGAACACTGCTATAGATATTCTCTTATAGTTCGAGCCAATACTAGAACAAAAGACGACACAAAACGAATGCAAATTTAACCAGCTGTAACATTTCTCTTTTGTTTCATTCTCAGTCCAACGGGAAGCAAAAGTGCACAACTTTATTCAATTTATGAACATATTGACGATATGAAATCAGATAAACGATGCACTCAATTATCGGCCAGTCCTTGGACAATACATTCACAGTCCGCTAATCGCTTTTCGCTTACAAATTGAATCAGTTAAAAAAAAAAATCTCAAGTAGCTGCGTGTGTGTGAGTGAAATCACGTCACATACGAGTAAAGGACTTTGTGTGCACAAAGTCCCTTACTCGTATGTGACGTGAGTACACGACAAGAAAACGTGACTGTTCAAATTTTTCTTGCCGTGTAAAACCACGGTTACGGTCGTCAGTGTTGTATGGATCACTACAGAAGTTTGTCGAAAGTTATGTTTTTTCTACGGCGCGGTTTTTACGCCGTATCTTAAAGAAACCGTGTACTAAGGGCATAAGGGCTCAGTCCCATCATACCATAAAATACTTGCATATAATTATTTATTAATTTCAGAGAACGATTTTTTTTACGTCTCGTTAGTCTAGTGGTCTCAAGCGCTACTGCTAGTCTTGGGTTCGATTCCCAAGTCGGCCAAAGTGTTATTGGGTTGTTCCTTCTGAAATGTCTCAGTCGCAGCCTTGAGTCTGAAGTTATGCCCGGTTGTTGGCAATATGCTCTCCCTCTATAACAAGAGACTTAAAATAACCTAAATAATGTGTAATACTTATGTAATAATATATAATCAAATACGTCAGGTTAATTGTAAGTCCGACTGTCCAAGGACAATGATTAGTGTCTATACTCGTACTTTATGTTTAAATTTGTTTTCATGTAAGTGAAATGTAAACTTCTTTATGCGAATTAAAATTACTTTAACCAGAATATCTGGCGAAATCTACTACTCCTACAGGTACAGACGCCAGCACATCAAGCTACCCGAAACTGTCAATTTTTTCCAATCAACTGTGAACCTTATGCTTTAGCGATAAAGTACAAAATCTATTAAAGAAATTTTACAGATTGTACGGTTTTTTTTTAAACTTTGCCCCACACTAGGAATTTCTCCCGTATTGTGGGTGCGTTTACAAACATCTAAAGTCACATACACAAACAGCCAGACCCGGAACAAATACTTGTAGGTCATACAAATATTTGTTCCGTGCGGGAATGGAACCCGCGACACGCAGCGCAGCAGTCAATCGCTTCACCACTGCGCAAACCGTGCCGTCAAAAAAAATATTAACTTGATGTGTCTGTACTGTGGGTACATGTTAGGTACTTTGTCTGTTTGTTTTGAAGTGTATTTTGAATCCATTTAGCTTCTTAATTGACTGTAATAATCGTTTGACTGTAACAAAGACTAATATTACGATCTATTACGGTATAAATTGTAGATGGGTTTAGTAACCTCTGGAGCCACGTTAGCTTACCCTATTTTTGTAGTATTGAAGGAAAACTAGTGGTTTTCCTAAAACGTTTTACTGTTTAATAATCGTAGTAGTAGGTAAGGTACCTTACTTTTACACTACAAAAACGTAAACCTTTATGTACATATAAAGAGTCCATACTAGGTATTTAAAACGATTGGTTCTTTAGAAAACACCGGCCAAGTGCGCGTCGGACCACGCATAATGAAGGGTTCTGTAGTTGGAATGAATCTATCCCAAGAACAAACTTAACATTGTCATTGTAGCAAATGTAAGTTGGTCGACTATTACTCGTAAACTTGTAAAGCCTACTTAGCTGTGATAGTTTTCCTTTTAACTTCGTTATATACAACATGTAACGTTAAATGCGCAAAACCTCAGACACCCCAACTGATTTTTAATTCAATTGACCTATTTCAGAGAGAAAATAAGTCATTAAAAAATGTTTAAAGGTTTTATGTGCTGTTTTAGTTTTACTGGCCATTCTGATCGTTTCTTGCGTCTGCGACGATGCTTTACCGAGGGAGGAGTCGTCACCGGGCCGCTGCGCCGCGCTGACATTGGCTTGCTTGACCTATTAATAAATAGACACGGCAACGTTTTTAATGAAGATTTTTTGAAAAATGTGACCTATATTAAAAAGTGGTTCAATTAATTCTGTTCGTTATTTTGATCAAACTATTTTCAGGTTTTGCGCATTTAACGTTACACGTTGTATACTACTAGGTACCGTGATTTTTTTTCATATGTCCAAAAACAACCATTTAGCTTGACACTTGACTCTGACAAGAATTAGCAATTTAAAGCTAAATATTTCACAAAAGGATCCCTGAATCGAAAAATTGTTTTCACAAACCCGTAATATTTTTGAAAGACCTATCCTACGATACCCCACACTATGGGGTAGACGAGAAAAAAATAACATCCCCACTTTACGTGTTGAGGTTCCTCCTCTACACGTAAAGTGGGGATGTTATTTTTAACCTAAATAAAAAGTTTTTCATGATCTTATTTTACCACTTTGTCAGCGTGATTAATATGTATATTTATGCCAAATTATAGCTTTCTAGTACTAAGAGTCTCTGAGCTAAGCTGCGGACGGACGGACAGACGGACATGGCGAAACTATAAAGGTTCCTTGTTGACTACGGGACCTGTCTCCCAGCAGTGGGAACATTATTTATGTTATGTAGTTCTTTAGAATTGCTTAGTAAATAGGAAATTCGCAGTTAAAAATAAACGAAGCAGAAAAGTAAGAACGAATTTCGGAAGACTACATTTCCTAAATTAGCTAAGTCTATCCAAAAGACGAGTGTATCTGTCATTAGTTTAGTGTACCGTTTACAAAAACGACGGATGGCTATTAATCAGCTAAGTCGCTCGGAAAATAATTATCCGTAGACCAAGATGGCCGCCAGGACATTAAAAATTATTCTGAACCAACTAAATCATTACTGAGTCTTTGAATCCTTTCCTTCTTAAAAATGTATTTGTTAATTAATTATTTTAAGGAGTCCCGTATTTGGTAAATGGATTTTAAGAAAATTTCTCCTTGTCATTTGAAATGATCAAAGAAATTTATGTTCGCCGAATTCGGATTTTAATACGAGACGTTATAATTGATTCATAATCTGATTACGAATATAGATCAAAGGTAAGATTTACAAGAATAACAAATATATTTCAAGGATGAAAACAAATAAGTACTCGTGTGCTTTAATCGTTTTAATTACACTATGGGGGGATGAATTAAAGGGGTTTAAGTAAAGGGATTTATAGTACAAAGAAGGCAGACTCTAGAAGGACATACTCATATACTTACTGACATTGTTTGGGACGTCCTTCAAAAAGACGCAAACAATGCTCGCTGTGAGATGTGTGTGAAAAGATGCATGATATAAAAAATATTGCGTAAGGCACGTGGCGTATTTTCTTTTTTTTTTTGTATATCATTTTATGTTTTATGTATGTATGTATTTATTGTATATATGTAAATGGTACACTACACACTAGACTACCTGCAGACTGCAGGTAGTCTGTAGTAATGAATTTAGGCTTTAGGAATAAATAAAATAATAAGTAATATTTTCTTTTTTTTACATTCGATCCTAGGTTCGACTCCCAGGTCGGGCAAAAGCGTTATTGGGTTTTCCATTAGGAATTTCCTAATAACAGCCCGGAGTTTGGAAGTTGGCGGTTTAATAACCCCGTGCCTCGGAAAGCACGTGAAGCCGTGTGTCCTGCGCCTGATCTCTCTCCGGTCGTGTCGGATTGCCGTCCCATCGGACTATGAGAGTAAAGGAACAGAGAGTGCACCTGTGTTTACGCACAAACTTGTGCACTATAATATCTGCTGCGTACCTGCCTAATCTCCGTTGAGATTGGCCGCCGTGACTGAAATCGGTTGGGAGGCTATTAATAAAGAGTATTCTATTCTATCATAGAAAGCGTTTCATGCTTTACATATATTATTTATTTACTTATTTAGGGACAACAAACAGAAATGTAATAATAAGTAAACATAAATAAAAGAATAAAAGTAAACATTAGGTACTTAATAATTAGGGTTCTGATCACTTATAAAACTTAAAAAAAAAACAACTGACTTCCAAAATAACACTACAAAGTGAAAAATAACTTTCATTTTGGAAGTCGGTGTCGTTGGTTCCGCATTTTCGTTTTTTGACACTGACTTCCGATATTAAAGTTATTTTTTACTTTGTAGTGTTTATTTGGAAGTCTTTTATAAAAAAATTGTTATTTTTCACTTTTTAGTTATACCTACCCCAAACAAATTCATATAACACTACTTGCTATGTAAATTTCAGTGACAGGAAGTTGCATCTGCGTTTATAGGGTACAGACGTGATGTTATGTGGTGCGATTGCGTACCTAAGCAATGCATACATATGCGATAGCAGCAATCCCGTTTGTTTTACTGGTATTTATTGAAGAGTTCTGTTGTCTGTCTCCGAAACTCATCACCAGATCTTTACGATATTTAAATGGGACCATTTCGGAATAAACTTCTATCGAATAAAAAAAATAATTTTGCAAATCCGTCCATACATGACGGAGTTATGCCCGAACATACATAAAAAATAAAAATAAAAAAATAGAAACATTAGAATTGATAACCTCCTCCTCTTTGGAGTCGGTTAAAAATAGTAACAATTTATTTTTTAAATATAGCCGTGCTGAGAAACATAATATCAGTTGAGCCAAACTCAACTAATACTTACAATGGAACAATTATACAGTTGCAGTGCTGTTAATAGTTTCCAAAATATTTTTGTGCCTCTCTAATACATATAATCCAGTCCTTCTTAAGTCTTCTATCAGGTACAAAACAGGACTGATTCAGCAAAGAATGTTTTTTTTTTTTTCTGATGGATGCTCTTTTAACTTGTGCATGATTTGAACAAACACGATTTATAGGCAAGATACATGACCAAGCGCAATACATTATCACTTCGTGGTCAACTGACATAGACAATAAATAATAGCGTAGTATGGGGTGTGTGTGACACACGCAACCAGGTTTGTCTACATACCTTTAGAAAAACTAAAGATAAAAGATTAGACTATCGTCGCATGGTAATGTATGTTATTATTAGGGTTCCGTACCTCAAAAAGAAAAATGGAACTCTTATAAGATCACTTCGTTGTCCGTCTGTCTGTATGTCGGTCAATACCCTCTTTCTCCGAAATGCGTGGAGTTATCAAGTTTAAATTAGTATCAAATACCACCACTGTACGTACGATAGATCGAACGACAACTACGAGTATGTTTATAATAATAATATTTTATTTTCGTTAAGTTTCTCATATTTAAGTGAACTATGTATGTTCTTTTTTGAGAAATAAAACTTCTTTAAACAGAAATACTCTGAGCTGCAATCCCTTGAAGCTGTGAAAAAAATCAAAGTTCTGAGTCAACGCAACCAAAAGATGCTATGTTGGGTGATTATGTTCCGGGATCAAAACCTATAGGGTACTTCCCGTTGACCTAGAATCATGAAATTTGACAAGAAGCAATGTGAAAAAAACCCGTGATAAACTATATACACACCTACAAATTTGTACGGAACCCTCGGGGCGCGAGTCCGACTCGCATTTGACCGGTTTTTTAAAAGTTTATGTACACGCAGAAATGGGTCATATGGAGACCATTATTCCCGTTAAAAAGAAGTAATTACTTTTCAGTAATTCTGCTGCCAGCAACAGCAGCTTGCAGCAGCTTGCAGCTGCGATTGATTCACAGAAAAATATGTAACTTTAATGGAATAGGACCTGACACCCCTGAAAAAGCTTAGAGAAAATATGTAACTTTAATGGAATAGGACCTGAAACTCCTGAAAAAGCTTAGAGAACATATGTAACTTTAATGGAATAGGACCTGAAACCCCTGAAATAGCTTAGAGAAAATATGTAACTTTAATGGAATAGGACCTGAAACCCCTGAAATAGCTTAGAGAAAATATGTAACTTTAATGGAATAGGACCTGAAACCCCTGAAATAGCTTAGAGAAAATATGTAACTTTAATGGAATAGGACCTGAAACCCCTGAAATAGCTTAGAGAAAATATGTAACTTTAATGGAATAGGACCTGAAACCCCTGAAAAAGCTTAGAGAAAATATGTAACTTTAATGGAATAGGACCTGAAACCCCTGAAATAGCTTAGAGAAAATATGTAACTTTAATGGAATAGGACCTGAAACCCCTGAAATAGCTTAGAGAAAATATGTAACTTTAATGGAATAGGACCTGAAACCCCTGAAAAAGCTTAGAGAAAATATGTAACTTTAATGGAATAGGACCTGAAACCCCTGAAATAGCTTAGAGAAAATATGTAACTTTAATGGAATAGGACCTGAAACCCCTGAAATAGCTTAGAGAAAATATGTAACTTTAATGGAATAGGACCTGAAACCCCTGAAATAGCTTAGAGAAAATATGTAACTTTAATGGAATAGGACCTGAAACCCCTGAAAAAGCTTAGAGAAAATATGTAACTTTAATGGAATAGGACCTGAAACCCCTGAAAAAGCTTAGAGAAAATATGTAACTTTAATGGAATAGGACCTGAAACCCCTGAAAAAGCTTCGGAAAAATCACCTGCTCCCTCCACACATTTATGTTCGCATAACTTGATAAAATATAGGAAACAAAACAGCTGGTTGTTTTCTCACGATTTCAGGGTTGGTTTAAACGTAAAAATTGTTCATAATGATGAGTACAATGATCCATTTACAGAAGGCCAACTCTCGTAATTTAAAACGTTCAAAATCTAGTCGCTGTCAAACAAATTCATCTCAGCGACAAACAAATGTCAAAAACTTGTCAAAATTGTAGGTAATTTAGAGGTATTTTTGACAGATTGAGACAGAACAGACTGTAAACGTTCTTAAAATTACGAGAATTGCCTCTCAGGTCAAACACTATTTAAATTACACCTTGTATTAACAACATTAACATGTGTTTTGAGGGGCTTGTGGTCAAGTAATAACAGCCGCACGGGTCGATCGATCAGGTTAAGCTACGCTTGCCGCGGTTGTTCCATGGATGGGTGACCATCTTCGCATACCAAGACCCCGTGCCTCGGAAAGCACGCTAAGCCGTTGGTCCCGGCTGTCATTTGTGGATCTTTGACAGTCGTTACGGCTCGTCAGTAGCCCGAAAGTCTGACAACCCGTCTTACCACCGGTTATCGTATTACCCAGTAACTGGGTTGTGGAGGTCAGATAGGCAGTCGCTCCATGTAAAATACTGGTATTCAGCTGCATCCGGTTAGACTGGAAGCCAACCTCAACATAGTTGGGAAAAGGCTCGATATCTAAACACGATAAAACAAAAGAAAACAGCTTTTCTCAACTCTAACTCCAAGTAACAACGGTACCAGCGGTCGTTACCCCCAAAAAATCTGCCGTATCGTGTTTAGATATGGATACCCATCACGTCCACAGAGTTTTGCTAGCGAATTTAATTTGACCCTGTATTTTTTACAAATCCGTAGGAATAACGAGACTTGCATATCCTTGAACGGTTACCACACGGACATGAAAGTACCGAGATGTAATGAAATTTTCAAGTAGTTACAAACTCGTCTCACGCTCACGTGATTCATTAATAGAAACAGATAACCTTCACCGAGATAACGGGCGAGCCCAGCTTATGATAAAATAAGTAATTGTGGAATAAACCTAATTCGGACTTTGTGTTGGAAAGCCACTGACCAACTGACTATTTACCAGACTAACTATCAAACTATCTAACTAACTATACAAATAAATACAAAAAGTAACGACTAACTACCTAACTATAGGTAAAAATAAATACAAAAACAAATGGACACTTGGCGTCGAAGTACTGTCGGTCGATTCTGTTAGAATCTAAGTGAGAAGTTAAGTGTACTGTCATCCCATCTGATGCTAGGGAGTGACACTACTGACAGCTCACTTTAAGGTCACTTCACCCGAGTTATCACGGTGACATTTTTACAGAATAGCACTACAGGTCCGCATCGCTGTCATCCGGCAACGTGCCTAGAAGCACGAATGTAATTGGCAATGCTAATTTTAAAATTTTACCTACAAGTAATAAATTGCAACATTTATTTTACAAATCTGAGTTGAAACATATAAAAGCTCCTACATTTTTCAAATATTTACATAAACAGAATAAGAAATCTCCCGAAAAATAAATACTTAGTTCAACAAGCAACCTAGTTCAATAACAAAAATGACATATTTTCCAATATGGACGTTAGAGGTACAAAACTCACATCAAAATACTCTTTTTATCATAAACCCAGACCAGGCATAGTCAAGAAAAAAAATTGGACTCAATCCAATTATTGGTTTTCAGGATCTGTCGGGTTTTAATTTAATAAAGTTGCTTCGCCCGACAAACTGGATGAGACAGGTTTATTTTTGAACTACGTACAAATAACATCTAGTAGATGGTAGTGTAAAACACTTCTATTTTTAAAATTCAAACACTGTTCTTGTAAAATGTCTTTATTATACACACACTGATTCCTGACTAGTGGCTTGCTTTACCGCTCAACGATTACTGCCTGTGCACTGCCTTTTACAATTTTTAAAACGACTTTTTCTCCCACTCAGAAATAACGAGAATGTCCTAACCGTTATTTCTAAGTGTTGCCAAAGTAAAAATAATACATCCAGTTGTCATAGTGAAAATACATTTAAACGTTTTGTTACAATATTAATCATTTGTTGCTTTTTTTTATAATGTTACCATAGTGGATATTATACTTCGATATTAAAACAATACATGTTTTTTTTTAAAATTAAACCCAACTTCCGGAATAATCGATAAGTTTTAGTAGAATTCACAACTTATTTTTAATGAAGGCGGCAAATCTATCAAGAAAGTGAGCAATATTTATTTAGAATTAAAACAGGAATTTGAAACAAGCTAACAATTCGTCCATCCTGATAAGTTTCGCGTCCTCGCGAACTACACAATTTTGCAAAACTTTAGTATCAGTATTACATAAACATTTAGTACACATCGTATTTCATAGATAATATTTACTTTTCTAGATTTACATAATGCTATTCCAGTTATTGTGCACATTGCACTTCAAAGGCGTTCTTTCTCTACACTCACACATTGCAATGTATGGATTGACTTGACTACGTGCACATAGCACTTCAAGTAGCTCTGTCTACACTCTCGCACATAGCAGTGTATGGATTGACATGACTACGTGCACATAGCACTTCAAGTAGCTCTGTCTACACTCTCGCACACAGCAGTGTATGGATTGACATGACTACGTGCACATAGCACTTCAAGTAGTTCTGTCTCTACACTCTCGCACATAGCAGTGTATCGATTGACATGACTACGTGCACATAGCACTTCAAGTAGTTCTGTCTCTACACTCTCGCACATAGCAGTGTATGGATTGACATGACTACGTGCACATAGCACTTCAAGTAGTTCTGTCTCTACACTCTCGCACATAGCAGTGTATGGATTAACATGACTACGTGCACATAGCACTTGAAAGGAAAAATATAAAAAACTCAATCTTTCTTCTAAACAAAATATATCTAATAGACTCAAATCATTTCTCATGCATTGTTCTCATTACATTTATGTTCTATATAATTCATAACAAGGATCTTCATTATTATACTATTTACTAATTACTACCCACAATAAAATTTTCACAATGAAATATACTCACGCACATAGCAGTCTAAATGTACAATGTTCGTACTTCGCACTTTTAATTTAGGAAAAGTATGTAAACTCAATCATTGTTCTAAACAAAAATATATCTACAATCATTTCAACTCTAATCATTTTTCATACATTGTTTCATTACATTTTTACTTAAAAGTATGTTCCCATAACAATTAACATTTTAGTAACTAAATACTACACAAAGTAAATATTCACAGTAAAACAAGTTCATCTATATATCAACATATGTAATATTTTATTCACCATCTGTACTCTCGCTAGTAGATGATTCAGTACCATTATTATTAAAGCAAAGCCAAGGATGTATTTTATCTATAGAAAATATACCCTTATACTTTGAAGCCCCTTTTCTTTTTGTTATAGGAGTGTCTTCGACCTCATACCTATCGTGACCTAACACTTTTGTTACTTTGTATGGTCCTAAACATTTTGATAATAATTTTCTACTTTTACCTACACTATGTGCTGTTCTTTCTACTCTAACCAAGTCCCCGACTTTGAACTCTAATGGTTTTTTTCTTTTTTTATCGAATCTATTTTTCTGTTTTTGTTGTGACTTTCTCGTATGTTCATCTACTTCATCCCTAATCTTACGTAATCTTTCATGACCGGTGCTAATTTCAGTTTCATTAGGTGCGCTTTCAACTATATCATCATCTATTTCAAAAACTAGACTACCTTCGTTGATCCCAGTAAGCCTTAACCCAAACAAAATCTCAGAGGGTGTTTTACCTGTGCCTTTGTTTACAGTATTGTTTAATCCCCATTGTACCTGTAACAGTCGGTCATCCCAAAGTCTTTCGTCTTTACCATGATTTTGTGAAGCTAAAGAGTCTAAAATCGTTCTATTATATCGCTCCACCTGGCCATTCGCTCTAGGTGAAGCAACCGCATTCTTTATGTGATGAACTCCTACTTCAGTAAGAAAACTTTTAAATTTCGAACTCGTAAATGACGTGCCTCTATCGCTAATTAGTCGTTTTGGCAAACCAAACGTACCAAAATAGTCCCTAAGAACCGTGATGGTGGAAGTGGACTTTGTATTTTTAACCGCCTTTAAAACAATAAACTTTGTGAACGATTCTACGATCACCAAAATGTAACAATTTTTCCTTTTTGACTTTACAAATGGACCAACATGATCAATGTGAATGGTGTGAAAGGGCGCAGTCTCCTTAGGTATAGGATGCAAGAAACCCTGCTTTTTTCCCGCCGGTAATTTATTATGAGCACACTCTAAACAGGCATTCACATACTTTTTGATAAACTTACGCATACGAGGAAACCAATAATGTTGTTTTATTTTATCTAGTGTCTTATCGAACGCAAAGTGACCTATTTCATCGTGGTTTTTCTGGAGTATTTGCCACCTACAGCCCTTCGGCACCACCCATCTTAATCCGTCCTCAGTTACTTTATACACTCTCTCGCGCTTAAGGACGAAATTTTTACGTATTTCTACCAAGTCATCAAATTCTTTATTAGAAAGAATTTTCTTAATGCGTTGTATTTTAGAGTCCTCTAATTGTACTGTCGTCAACCAATCATCAGTTATCGTCATAACGTCAAAAGTGTCAATAGCCTGAATTATGCCTGCATTTTCCGTTGGATTCCTACTCAACGCGTCAACGTGAATCATGCCTTTGCCAGATTTATATACTATGTTACAATCATACTCCTGAATCAAACTCCACCATCGCGCAACTCTGGGTATCATGTCTCGTTTTAAAAACGTTGCCCTGAGCGAGTTACAGTCCGTTACAATAGTGAAGCTTAACCCAAGTACGTACGTTCTGAACTTCACTAACGCTGCAATGACTGCAAGAGTCTCTAACTCATACGATGAAAAATGAGACTCCTCAGGGGAAGTCTGTCTACTGTAATAAGCTACTGGTTTAAAAACTCCATCGACTTGTTTTTGTAGTAAAACGCTCCCTATGCCGTGTTTGCTTGCATCTGTATGTATTTGTGTTGCAAGTTTGGGGCTATATAACGCTAGTACGGGCCTTGAAACAAGTGCACTTTTCAATTTGTCAAACGCCTCTTCTTGAGCTTGTGACCAAACCCAAACAGAGTTTTTCTTTAGCAATTTTGTAAGGGGACGAGCTATTTCACCGAAACCTCTGATAAAACGTCGGAAAAAACTAGCTAGACCAATAAACTGTCGGACATTGTGTACGTCTTTGGGTTTAGGAAAGTTTTTGACACATTCAATTTTCTTAAAACCTGGTCTTACACCTTCGCTGGAAACTTCAAAACCTAAGTAGTCAACGTGATTTTGAAAGTAGTAACATTTTTGTGGTTTTAATGTTAATCCCGCCTCCCTAAACCTTTGAAGTACGATTTCTAATCTTTCGATACCTTCTTCAAATGAACTACTGGGTATCAAGACATCATCCATGTAAGCTAATGCGATATTATAACGCAAATTGCCTAAGACCAAATTGATAGTTCGCTGGAAAACAGCCGGTGCGTTAGCTAACCCGAAAGGCATTCTTTTAAACTCAAATTGTCCGTCGGGTGTTACAAACGCTATTTTACTCCTACTCTCTTCAGTTAATGGAATTTGATAATAGCCAGAGGCCAAATCTAAAGCACAAAAATACTTATTCCCTGCCAATCGATCAATCTGGTCCTCAATACGAGGCAACGGGTAATGTTGCTTAATTGTTTTCCTATTTAGGGCGCGATAATCTACACAGAGTCGTTTATCACCAGTTTTCTTTTTCACTAATAAAACAGGACTCGCGTATGGAGATTGGGACTCTCTTATGATGTCATTTTTTAAGAGTTCTTCAACCATAATTCTAACTTCTTCCCGTTCAGAATGACTTAACTTGTATGGTCGATAAACGACTGGTTCTGTATCTCCTAACAAAATATCCATTTCCGCAACCGTAGTCTGGCCTAGTTCAGACAAGTCTTTGGCAAAACAATCGCGGTACTGGTTCAAGGTATTGATTAATTGAAATTTTTGACTATGATCTAAATTCTCGTCAATATTGAGGTCATCCAACGTAAATGGTGGCTTATTGCCGTAGTTTTTAACCTTTTGTATCCTATTAACGCTTTTGACGTTATTATTCATTTGAATAGCACGTGCCAAGACTTGGCCCTGTTTAAATTGTATTAACCGATTGTCATAGTTTAGAATAGTTAAATGACCACTACCGTTTTTGATATTATAAGTACCAATTTCTACACGGTAGTTTAAACGATAACCATTTTCAACGAAAACCGTTCCACTAAAATTTGAATCGGTAAGCACTTTTATAGAAATACAACCCTCAGCCCTGATAGTTTTGACAGATTTTAAAATCAGTCGTGTATCGTTTTTCATTCTGTTATCAGTAATCATTAATTCTTTATCAGATTTAAATACCCATATGTGGGGTTGCTCCGTAGCTGTCTGTCCAATAAGTAGATCATAGTTTAAATAACCATCAGGAATGACAACAGCCTCAACATACATTTTAGCATTGTCAATTATTAGTGAAATTTCAGTTTTACCTAAAGCTCTCACGTATGTATTACCAAAACCTTTCAGAGACGGCAAATTACTCATTTGCCATTTTCCACGTGGCACAATTACTTCCATGACGGATTCTTTTATCAAGGTACACTGACTACCAAAATCTACATACCCTGTCAACTGTACATTATTAACGTTAACGCTCTTAATAAATTTTTTGTCCACTGCTAAGTCAGTACTATTATTTAGTCATAATGTCTTTACTTCGGCTCGATCTACCCAAACGCTCCTATTGCATTTAGGATCGTCATGACCAATGCGTTTACACTTCTGGCACTTTACAATTGGTTTTTTACATCCTGATACGTAATGGCCCGTTTCATGACAGTTATAACATGTCAAGACTCTTTTTATAGTTTTACGCGTTTCATTTACAGAATGAACTGGTTTTTTATTAAACCTATCTAATCGCTCATGTTTGACACCCCTCAGATAACCTAGTAGTTTATCAGAATCCGTAAAACCTACTGCCTCTGCTCCCAACCGGACCGATCTATCATCTATTCCGTAAACAATGCAGTCAACAGCATTCCTACCCACTATATTACACCGATTTAAGGCTATTAACTTTTCATAATAGTACCCTTCTAAATCATCTCCAAACTTTGCCCTTATAGCTAACATTTCCGTAAGTAAACTTCCATAATTTTCATGTGACGGAAAAGCAGATTTAAGTTTTTCGACCCACTCGTCCCATGAAAGCAAGACTGAAGACTGTCCTTCGTACCACTTTTTTGCAGTACCTACTAACTTTGGAAGAGCATAGTGAGCGGTCTGTTGACTATCCCAGCCATAGATCTCAGAGCATTCTTTGACTTTATTCAACCAAGTAACAATTGTTTGGTTTTTCGATTTAGGATCGAATTCTGGAACTACGTTATTATTAGCAAATCTTTCTTTACTCGGTGGATTTACGGCTAGGATGGATTGCAAAGACTCTTTGATACATTTTAGAAATTCAATATTAACATCGATAGATGGAGGCTGCGGCGTAACAGGTCTTTCATGTATACCAGAGCGGACTGGACTTCGTGATCTATAAACGTTTTCTCTACGAGGAGTTTGCAATTTGTAAGGCTTCTGCCTATTACGACTACGATCTATACATCTATTTGTCGGTTCATATATCTGCGTGTCCGTTGATGGCGAACGCGATGTGCGACGCAGCAATGAAGGTATTACGACTGACCTGCTTCGACTTCTTGCCTGCGACTCAATCCTTGGAGGTGATCCTCTGGATCTGCGCCGCTCGGAACTGCGACCATCGGTGCAGTGCGATGCTGGCGAGTGACGACTTCGCTGCAAGTCTCCAGCTGGTTTCCGATATCGCCTGCGTCTTGAGGGCCCTCCCAGCACAATGCTGTGATGACTCCCGGTCGACTTCTCTGACCGGTCACTGGACATCTTCACTCAGTTGTACAAGGTATACTGACCAACGGTCTTACTGTGGACGTATGATCACACCAGGGTGGTAGCAATAGCTACCCCAGAATTTCCTGATGTTATCCCTGCTTCTGAATTGTAAAACACTTCTATTTTTAAAATTCAAACACTGTTCTTGTAAAATGTCTTTATTATACACACACTGATTCCTGACTAGTGGCTTGCTTTACCGCTCAACGATTACTGCCTGTGCACTGCCTTTTACAATTTTTAAAACGACTTTTTCTCCCACTCAGAAATAACGAGAATGTCCTAACCGTTATTTCTAAGTGTTGCCAAAGTAAAAATAATACATCCAGTTGTCATAGTGAAAATACATTTAAACGTTTTGTTACAATATTAATCATTTGTTGCTTTTTTTTATAATGTTACCATAGTGGATATTATACTTCGATATTAAAACAATACATGTTTTTTTTTTAAATTAAACCCAACTTCCGGAATAATCGATAAGTTTTAGTAGAATTCACAACTTATTTTTAATGAAGGCGGCAAATCTATCAAGAAAGTGAGCAATATTTATTTAGAATTAAAACAGGAATTTGAAACAAGCTAACAGTAGTTTCTAGGTCTTTGTAGCGGTACTTACGTTAACTAGCTTTGACTGAAATAAGGCCTTGAGTTCTGGTAAGAAAAGCTGTTATTTTGGCAGTACCTATATGTAATTATGTATATTGGTATTATACAGCAAGAGGGGAAAGGGGCTCGTGGCTAAATAATAACAGCCACTCGGGTCGATCGATCAGGTTAAGCTACGCTTGCCGCGGTTGGTCTGTGGATGGGTGACCATCTTTACATACCGGGACTTCTCCATGCCTTGGAAAGGACGTTAAGGTTTCGGCTGTCATTCGTGGATCTTTGACAGTCGTTACGGGTAGTCAGGAGCCCGAAAGTCTGACGACCCGTCTTACCAAGGGGTATCGTATTACCCAGTAACTGGGTCCTTGTAAAATAATGGTATTTAGCTGCATCCGAATAGACTGGAACCCGACTCCAACATAGTTGGGAAAAGGCTAGGTAGATGATGACTTTCTGTGCTTGACTAAACTGAATTTCCGTCCTGCAAAATTAAATTGCACCTCCTTGTAGCCTTGCAGGCACAAATCCAAATTAGTTTAGTTAGAGCACTAGTAGTTTTTGCCGCCATGTTGGGTGAACAAGACAGCTAAGTTGTCTTTTGTTCGTCAAGTGTTGGCCACGGATTCTCGAGCACAAGGCCGCCATTGTCTTGTGAAAGGAGCTCGGTTCTCGCTTTGACGCTTTAAATCTATGGAAGATGTGGAATGGATGGTGAATAAAATGTTTTTAATAAATACCATGTTCATTTTATTTAAAATATTACGTTAAATACAAATTCAAACGTTCAGCGGTTTCGTCTACATTTCCTTTTAAGTAGGAAGTTCTTTTGTGGTCACAGTAAGAAAACTGTCTGGTCTAGCCACTTCTACGAGTATATCCATACATGTTATGCGTTAAAATCATTTTCCATTTTCCGTGTCTGTCTGTATGACCATACATTTTTACCGGGAACGGACTTTTCTGTGAAACATCAGTTTCTTCGCGATGGGTCAATCATGCGCTGAATTCATGTTCACAGTTTGCGCGTCAATGTCCCATGCTACTCTGTATCTGTATGCATGTTATTATAGGGTTTCCCCATCATTTAGAGAATTGATTCCGAAAGGTTTATGTGTTAAATTTACATTAATATTAAACTTATATAAAATGGAGAAATCTCGGTATATTGTAACGTCATAAAAACTATGTGAAGCTGGAGCGGGTAGTTAGTCGGTTATAAAAGCAATAACAGAGAAATTGCTATAACAACAAAGTTATAGAAGCTAGTCTCCGTTGAGATTGGCCGCCGTGACCGAATTATGGTCTGGAGCACTTTATTATTTATTTATTTACATCTCTAGTTTTTATAATGTCTATTCCGTATGTAAAATTAATCACAAAAAACAGCAACAGCTTAAACAAGTTACAACAAGAAAATTCTCACCTCAAACGAATTAAATTCGCCACAATTTTCGTGCCACAATCCGTTAAGAACATTAACATAAACGAGCTTCCACTTGAAGAATCCCTTTAATCTAATACCACGACCTTTGTAATTGTGAATGCATTTCATAACAATGTTAACAACACCGCTATCGTGTTCAGAAAAACGGAATCACTTTGCATTTTACTGCCATCGTAATCTTAGAAATAAAAAAGTGTTACGACCTCCGAGGGGTTCTACCCTACAAATGGAGGACTCGGGAGGCCAAACGACGGCTTTTTGTCATCTGACAATACCACAAATTGCGCAGTTTTGTACGCACACTGCAAATATATTAGTTTTTTTAGTGCGGGGTTTTGTGTTAATAAATCACATGTTGTATTATGAAAGTGACGATTTTTATGTCAGAATTGGCGATAAGCCAGATATTTATTACGGTATTGACAAACATTGCACACAACAACGGCATTATATTTAATCTTATTCGAAATCCCCTTGAATATTTCTAGTTCCGTTATTGTGATATTCGGATCACAACAACGGAACTAGAAATATTCAAGAGGATTTCGAATAATAATAGTGTCGAGTGAGCGTCCCTGAATTTTTAATGAGCTTTACTATAAATTCCCTTATACTATGACTTAGTTGAGACTTCGACCCATCTATCAGAAATAAAAATTACCGACCTTTTTATTCGAAAAAGTAAAGAGAAAAGGTTGGCCTCTTTTTACCGCACAAACGTTAAGATTTTCATTAACATGAATATTATATCCACACCAGCGAGTAGTACATACTCGTACATATTAAATTTAATTCAGGTGCCCATTTAAATAATTACGTAAGCGTAATGACGTAATTGTTCTTGGCTCAAAACAAGGTTATTTGTAGCCTTTGTTGGAGCGTAAAAGCTGTGAAAATACGTGCTACATAATTCATAGAACGTGAACCTAACACATGATCTAATTTGGGAGCTGTTGGAGACAAATATGAATTGTGGATGTTCCGGGTACCCGTATTACACTACCAACTCACAGCGCTCTTGTGTCTATAAAGAATGACTGATAAAACGAGGGACATACACAAGCAAGGATACGATAGTGTATGCTCTCAATAAGACGTGAATAAAAATGGAAATCTATATAAACTAATAATAAAGATAAAGAGTCTGTTTGTTTCTTCAAACGAGCTAACTTCGGGAACTACCAGTCGGATTTGAAAAAAAAAAATTTGCCTTTGATAGAGCAATTTAAAAAGTTAGGAGAAAAATTTAGATATGTACACCATCGCAATAGGTTTCCCTGTAAGGATAGATGTAATTTGGAAATAAATAAATAAAAATAATATTTTTTATTTTTATTTACATCACGCTACGAGCCTTAGGACGCGAGCAATACAAAAAAAAAGTCAGAAAGCGAACAGCGCGGGCGGACGATGGGATGCGACGTGGTGATTCGAGGGCCAAAATTATAAAATCATTGTGATAAAATTGTAAAATCATTGTGATAAAATTATTGTGATAAAATTCGCAAAGTATGTGTGAGTGCTATTATCGTCAACAGTGTGTTTAATTGTATAACTCGGTCAAATAAGGCCTATTTTTAGAAAGAAAGAAAATACGTTGATTTCCGGTAAACATGACGCATAAAAAGAACAAAAACACAAAAAAATAACAAGATGGGGGAAAATATGCGTCACAACCACACAAAACGGCCATCGCTCAGCATAATGCTAAGAGCCTATACGAGACAGAGGCCCAGAGCTGGTCCAGCCACAGCCGGCGTTGACGTGATGACGTCAACCAGTGCAGCATACGATTAGATATAAATAAAAATCAACAATCAAAATAAGAAATATTAGGTGAATCAAATATAAACCGGACTTTTTTTATTCAAAATCAAAATCAAAATCAAAAGTCATTTATTCAAACTAGGCTGAGAATCAGCACTTTTCGAACGTCAAAATTACAAAAGACAGTCCCCCAAAACGCCCGCCCTTCACCACTTCCTAGTGCTTTCGCTGGGAAGAAGAAGTGGCGCAACAAACTCCCCAGCAGCACAGCTGTCTGTTCAGTTAGAAAATATAATTGACTGAATACAATACAAGGTATGCAAAGCAATTAACATTACAAGACACAGAACGCTAAATTAAATGATTTGCCATATGTCAGCTAGCAACGCCAATATACCAAGAAATACAATAAAAAACTATACGTACTCAAGCAAAAATTAATAAATGGAAATTAAATAAAAGCCTCCAGGTATAAAGGGCGTGACCGCTAACATATTTATGCAATGCTGGGTTCAGTTTACATAGCTGTCGCTTGAAGTCATAAATGATAAACTAGGACCATAAGGAAACTAAATAAACAAGTTATTAATAATGATAACAATGATAAAACCATGGTCAGTAAGACGACCAGTCACCACAAGCAGCACCCGTTCACGAGCATAACGCAAAGGTCAGCCATTACCCCCCTCGCCATATTTGAGGGAAGGAGACAACCCGACCCCCGACGCTACCGCAAGCAGTGACATCTAAGGGATCATGACGAACTTGCTGCCGGTTGTTCAGGTAAGAATAATATGATCAATTGTCGAGGTCACTAGCTAACCACATATTGCAATCAACTCATTAGAAAACATTGCAATGGGTTGATTATGTCAATAATAAAATTAAAATTAAATTAAACTGATTTGACTTATACAGCCCAATAAAAAAACAATTGTATAATGAGCTCATATAACCTATCAGTAATTCTTTGTAAATTAATTCTGGAGAAAGAACATAAACATTGTCTTGAGTTAATCAGGGCGACCAACTATTCTTATCGTTTAAGTAGTCGTTGATAGAATAGTATGCCTTTGAACAAAGGTTAGATTTTACTTGAGCTTTAAATGCATTAAAAGGCAAATCTAGCAAAGAAGAGGGTAGCTTGTTATAAAAGGCTATACCAAGACCAACAAATGAGTTATGAACCTTATGAAGCCGGTGAAAGGGAGCACGTAGTTTGTCCTTATTTCTGGTGTTAACATTGTGAATATCACTGTTTTTAGTATACAAGTGTATATTTTGCCTAATATATAAGATGTTGGCAAGGATGAATTGTGATGCAACCGTGAGAATACCAATATCTTTAAAAAAATCTCTTAGAGAAACTCTAGCGCCTAGCTGGTAAATTGCTCGAACAGCTCGTTTTTGAAGGACAAATATATTTTGTATATCAGCTGCTTTGCCCCACAGCAGAATACCGTAGGACATAACGCTGTGAAAATAACTAAAATATACTAAACGAGCTGTATCAACGTCAGTGTACTGTCTTACTTTCCTGACGGCGTAGGCAGCCGAACTGAGCCTTCCTGCTAGGCTCGATATATGTGGTCCCCACTGAAGTTTGGCATCTACTGTTATTCCCAGAAAAACTGCCGAACTCACAGTTTCAAGCGCGTCTTTATCTAAGACGATGTTGGGTCCTAGATTTCTAACATTCGGTAAGGCGAACTTTACACATTTCGTTTTCTTGGCATTGAGAACTAGGTTATTTGACGTAAACCAATCCGTAACTATTGAGAGTGCACTGTTTACGTCGTCAAAATCTTGTCTATTCCTATCTACTTTAAAAATAAGAGATGTATCATCAGCAAACAGTACAACGTCACAGATTCCCTTTATTACTGGTCGCTGAGTGAAGTGACGCGCTTGGTGCTGTTGTATGTGTTAGGGGGGATCATCTAGGGGAGGGGGGTATACTGCTCCGGCTCACTTTAGTTTATTGCGCGCCAGTAGCATCATGTATGAGCAGGAGGTATATAAGTCTGTTGAGCAACGACTTATCATATTTTTTTTAACGCGGGTGGGCTTAAAACCTTCCGAAATTTTGCATCCATTGACTCTACAGTTCGATAAGAATACGCTTTCAAGAACTCAAGTGTAGGAATGGCACAAAAAAAAATTCAAGTGGAGGACGCCGTTTTCACACTGACCAGATAGTGGAATCATTTGTGTGCAATTGGCTAAAGGCACGACCGACTACATTCTTCGATACTGGCATCAAGAAACATCCCCTGCGCTGGGAAAAATGTGTTAATAGAAGGGGAGATTATGTAGAAAAATAAAATATATTCCTTTTTTTACGAGTATATAATAACACGTGCGTATTTTTTTTACTTAAGATCGGTTTATATTTGATCCACCCACGTAAATATACATTACATACATCAGGTATTTTAAACGTCAATTAAATACTGAATAAGTACCGTTTTTTTCAAAATATCCCTTGTTTAACCAGTCAGATTGTAAAACAAATTCGAAATAGCTCGTGCCATTGTTGTCACTGTCCGCACGTATTGAAAATGCCGTTATGTTGAACGTTCTCTTTTTATTGTACGTTTCCGAGTTTTTAGTTTAGCTTTAAAACAGTTATACTATCGTAAAGGGAGGCTTTGTTTGTTAGGAGCGCTCGGAAAAACACCTAACCTATTATTAGGCTTGAAACTTTCATTCAGTCAAAATCAAAACTCATTTATTCAAACTAGGCTGAGAATCAGCAATTTTCAAAAGTCAAAATTACAAAAGACAGTCCCCCAAAACGCCCGCCCTTCACCACTTCCTAGTGCTTTCGCTGGGGAAAAGAAGTGGCGCAACAAACTCCCCAGCAGCACAGCTGTCTGATCACTTAGAAAATATTGGATTGAATACATTGGTTCTCGGCTTGGTTAAGCGGCTTCTTTATATTATCGCTAAAACCTACCCCGCTTGCTTGACAGTTGACACATACAACACCACGCTCTTTGTAGCAACTCTTTAATCATCGACATTATATTTATATGGCCACTGGCAACTACTCTCCATTGTTTCCGACTAGTTAATAACGAATGCTCCAATTGCTATCTGCGTCTGTAGCCGCCCTATTGTTGCGAGTATTGTGCTGCTGAAAGCCTGTATCCAGAGGCTATATGGTGAGAAAAGTAGGTAGTTAACGCTTTAGTAGGCCTAATATTTGATTTTTATTTTTTTGCATAACATTTCAACATTGCCGTACAGTGTGGCAATGCTGTTAGCCTTTTGGGCACTATTCCTTTTGACAGCGATGCGGATTTTTTGATGCCCTATAATTTTTCCCTGCTTTTTTATTTATTTAAGACTGTTCGTTTAAAATATTGTATACTAAGTGAATTCTATCGTGTTTAAGCTCAGTAACATCACTACATAGTATAAAACAAAGTCGCTTCCCTGTCTGTCTGTCCCTATATATGCTTAGATCTTTAAAACTGCGCAACGGATTTTGATGCGGTTTTTTTTAATAGATAGAGTGATTCAAGAGGAAGGTTTGTATGTATAATACATGCATAATATAGTAGAGAAACACTGATAATTTTAGAGGTTTCTAATGTGATGTCGTAAATAAACACATTTTTTTGCGCTTACATTGTAAACGCTGGCTGAACCCGTCGAGATAGATCAAAATAATGTACTACAGTATTGTACACCTTAAAAAGGTCTACAAAAAAGTCCGCGATAGTATATGTCTATCTCTTAGGGATAACCCACAGTAACCATTTTGTATCCTATACTTTTTACGAGAAATAATGGCTCTAAAATTATCAGTGTTTCTCCATTGCACCCGTGCGAAGCCGGGGCGGGTCGCTAGTTCTTTATAAAATGTTGAATGTTGGAGACACGGAGGGGCTCGTGGCTCGATCAAAGGTTAAGCTACGGATACCGCGGTTGGCTTATGGATGTGTGACGTATCAAAACCCCTCCGTGCCTCGCAAAACACGTTAAGCCGTTGATCCCGACTGTCGCTCGTGGATATTTGACAGGCAATCCGGGTAGTCACAACGAGTCTTACCAAGGAGTATCGTGTTACCCAGTGACTGGGTTGTGGAGGTCAGATAGGCGGTCGCTCCATGTAACATACTGATATTCAGCTGCGGATGAGAATTTACTTACTGTGTAACATTCCCACGCCTGAATAATACGAGTATAACTTTAGGAAAATTTTAGGTTATTTTCGTTTGTAATAAAAATAATCTTCATTTAAAGTTGAATACATCCGAATGTGCCACCCTGTATATCTGCCAGAGTTTAATTAAATGTTTACTGAACAACGATGACGTCAAACTATTCTAGTCTAGTATCTTAGTTTATTTTAGTTCAAACTTGTGTAGAAAGCAATATATCATCACAGACTGTCACTATATTAGCACTTTATCCCCACAATTCAAATAATTTGTATTGTGACATTGTTCTCAACTACGCGGAGACTTTCACTAAACGTTTACATAGCTTCCTGTACTGCCAACCATGCCAATGGCAACAGTTTCACCTTAAAAGCGACCTTATGTCGTTACAGTAAGATCGGATTCTGTAGCGCAAGTGTGACGGTTCTTGTGTTCTCGGCAGTATAGCATAGTACATGCACATACTTGTGTAGCGAAGAGCTTCCGCTTCCGGTCGGACTCCAAGTGTTGGCGGAACTGACAAGTTTGCTTAGCGCAGTGTTGCCAACATTAGCCCATTGTCATTAAAGTTGTGAAGTTGAGTGTTTTGCCGTATGAGTTGAAGTTAGGACAATAAATAATACCACATTCTAACATAATATCGTATTAAAGAATAGAATAGAATGAAATATAATTATGTACACCATATAAATTACATACATAAATATAGAAATTTTACAAAGGGTGACACTCGGATATCTATGGGTGACACAATGGGCGGTCTTATCGCTAAGAGCGATCTTTTAACGACAACCTTTGGATGGATTAAAAAGGGGAAAGAGAGACAAATACTGTAGGTAGTCTGTGGTGTACCATTTACATAATACAATGAATACTTACATAAAGTATATTATACTAATTTAAATAAATATATATATTTACATATATAATAATAATAAAGATGAGACAGGAGCAAAGAAAATATAATGATGATGTTTAAGGAGAGAGGAAGTGGTTTTTTATCATAATTTTAAAAGTGGACAAAGATTGAGCACGCCTTACCGACACGGACAAGTCATTCCATAACCGTACTGCTTGAACAGTACAAGATTTGTCATAGAAACAGGTGGAATGCATCGGCATCTGTAGGTTTTCCGATGACTTCAGATGATGATGGTGTGTGTCATGAAGGAACTTGAAACATTCTTTAAGATAAGAGAGGGTTTTAGGTTTAAACAAAATACTGTAGAGCTGAGACAAGACATAAGAATTTCGGCGAAGACGTATGGGAAGCCACTTGAGCTTTATACGAAATTCAGATATGTGATCATATTTGCGCAGTACAGTTATAAATCTTATGCAAAAGTTTTATTATATCAGTACAGTAACTATTCATATTATTGTTTTCTGGTCAATCAGATGGAAAGAGAGTAGGGAGGCCTTTGGCAAGCTGTGGGACATTAATGGCAATTATAAAACAAAAAGTTTCGATTACTTTACTTTTTATTTTTATCTTTTAATTACGACCTACAATACGACGAACTGCTAAACACTGTTATTAAAGAAAAAGAAGAAGAAAAATGCGTTTATTGGCATTACATCAAAGTAAATACACATTAAAACTATAAAACAGAAAACAAAGACTATAATGCCAAAAGGGTCTCAGCTCAGCATAATATCAGATGACAACACAGTGTGTATCACCTGACGCTGATTGAGCCTACTGTTATATCTGATATATATTTGTCAAAAAAAAAAAAAAAATACAAATTGACACACTTCCACGACAGGTGTTGTTTACAATCTATTCGCAGTTATTTTGATTGGTCTGCTGCTGATTTTCTTTCGATAACCGGCGAAAAGTTTCTACGCTATGGGTTTTAGTATCATGTGCTCAATTTATGATTACAGTTTGCGCGTTGAAATCCCTGCCACCAATATAAGTCGTAATATTTTTGATTTTTGATAAAATATTAGTCATATTAGTCCTTTTAAAACTATAAAAGGTAGGCTTACCCAGACTACTGCAAATCTTTACTCATTTCAGTTTACATCGTACATTAAATCTACTAGCCTGAAACATTAATCCATGAAATCGTAAAACTTCCTCTCCGGGCCCATTTTGTTAAGCTTCCGGATTTCAAGGGAGATTCGGGGTAACGTATTAAATTACACGTAGCAAAACCTTTGGCATTAAATTATAAATAAAACCTTCACGAAGCAGCGGTTGAGAGATTGAAAGGTTCAAAGTAAATAGTTACAAGACCGTTCATAGTTATTTTATCTCAGACAGCAGCAACCTAACAGCAACTTTATTGTAACGAGAATAGAGATCACAATGATTTTGACAGACTTGTCAGTGGAAGCAACCCAACAGCAACCTTATTACTATTAGAATAGAGATCACTGTGATTTGGACAGTGATGCAAAATCAAAGGTAAAATAACTGAGATCGGACTGTAGCACATATGTGATAATACAGGGTACCTACGTTATTGATAGGACAGGGCCAAATTCGCAAGTCGCTGTAAGTAAGATAGAAAAAATGGCCAATTAGAAAATGTGATTTTAGTCTTTTGTGTTTTATTTCTTTACAAAAAATATCCATCTGCTTTATTATATTCAGCGATAATACGGCTTCTATTGATCAAATCAAATCTCGGAAATAAATGCATGTTATATAACGAACAAGTGATTGCAATACACCCCAAGAAGTCTTATCTCAAACACACAGCCTTGTATGTCGTAGTAATAGACTCGCTAGTTTAGTAGGAAAAAGAAATACACTGGTGCTACGGCGTAGCCGATGCCTACGCCAGCTACGTATAAGCTACGATAACTGACTTGCTACGAATCCCGCTGTTCATAACACGCTTTTATTAGATTTGTTTATTACTCGTATCTACTTTGGAAAAAGAAACTGCCAGTTGTTTTTTATTTACTACTAGCTTCTGCCAGCCGCTTCGCCCGCGTAAAAAGTAGCTTTCAACTATTATCCCAAGGGAACACATTACCAGGATAAAATGTATCCTATGTGTTAATCCAGGAAATGGTCTATCTGAGTGCCAATTTTCATAGTTCAACGGCGTATACGTGGTTGAGTAACAAACATCCAAATATATTCTCAAACTTTCATTTATAATATTAGTAAGATAATTGTCTTGATTGATTCTACACGTCTCAAAGTATTATAATGACAGTTCAATGAAGATAAATTATATTTATTTATATAAATTTTAAAAATACATTGTCACGTCAAAAATAAATGATTTTTTAAAACTAGATGAGTCCGGTGTTATAGAAATAGAAATAATATTTATTTTCATAAAACATCACACTAACATTATAAATGCAAAAGTTTGTGAGTGTGTGTGTGTGTGTGTATGTTTGTTACTTCTTCACGCCCAAACGACTGGACCAATTTTGATGAAATTTGGAACACAGATAGTTTATAACCAGGATTAACATATATAATACTTTATATCCCGATATTCTTAGGGGATCGAGACTCATGCGGGTGAAACCACGGGGCGCAGCTAGTGGTACTCGTATATGAAGTTGTTTTAAAAATACATGTTTTAAATATACGTTTGCTTATATCGCAGCATGCAAATATTGTAGGTTACAATACAAAATGTTTCCCGTCAACGTTCCGTCCCGTCCCGCTTCGCAATTTCCTCTGTGTTAAGCGGTTGGATGAAAAATTTCTATTGTTCGCCGAACTCGATTCACACTTAGTGTGACGTAAGTCAGCCTTAATATTAGAAGTTTTATTAGTAGTTAAGTGATATAATAATATTATGTTTACCATAAAGTACCTTCTCTGTGTTGTCGTTCATTTAAGTTTACATAATCAGCAAATATTTTTCCCACTGCTGGGACACAGGCCTCCTCTCTGTGAGAGGGAATCCATCCACCTCGCTGGCCCAGTGCGGGTTGGTAGATGTCACGCGTCTTCGAATTTTTGGTTTTAGGACATGCCGGTTTCCTCTAGATGATTTCCCTTCATCGTTTTGAGAGCAGTGCTCTTTTAAATCATAAAAAATGTTACAACATATTGGTTACATCATTCAAGTTAAAAAGATAAAAACACAAAAACAATTCAGAAGCGAAAATATTAGGTTGTCTCATAAATTATTGCCAGTTAAAAGACAAATTATTATTAATATTTTTTATTAATAAAAAATACATTTAATCAATTATATAGTCTCCCTCGTTATCAACAACAGTCAGCCATCTACTGGTCAAAATTTGAATACCCTTTTCACAAAATGAGGCAGTCTGGGACTCGAAAAAAATTTTAAGTTCAATTTTAATACTTCCAGAATTTTCGAATTTTTTTCCTAGTAAGCTCGAAATAAATGAAAGTCTGAAGGTGCAAGATCCGGGCTATACGGTGGATGTGGAAAAGTCAGCCATCCTAGCTCCTCCAGCTGTTTATGTATTAACTTGAAGCCATGAGGTCGTGCGTTGTCATGCAAAAGTTGGACTCCAAGTCGTTTTGGCCGCTTAATTTTTAACATCTCTGCTAGTTTGCGAAGCATGCGTATACAGATTGGCGTTAATAGTCTGATGAGATTCGAGGAGTTCCCAGAAAATCATTCCTTGCCAATCCCAGAAAACAGACAACATAATCTTACGACCGTGTTCATTAAGTTTAGGCTGGGCTGGTGGGTTTTCCCCGCGAGGAATCCAATAGGCATGACACGTGTTAGTTTCATAATGTATCCAGCTCTCGTCACATGTAATAATGTCCTTGAAAAAGTCTCGTCTGTGCGGACGAAGTAACAAATTTTGACAAATGGCCACACGAACGGCCCGGTCATGGTCTGTTAACGCATGAGGTGTCCAACGTGACATCACTTTGCGATATCCCATCGATTTGAGATAAAGATCTATAGTCGCGTGGGATACTCCAAGCGCCTTCTCTAAATCGCGCGTACTATAGTCTGGATGTAGCTCAAGTTCGTGACGCAAAGCATCTTCATCGAAGCTGGTGGGTCGGCCTGGGCGAGGTTGATCTTCGCAGCTTATATCACCGGTGTCAAAACGCTTGTACCAGAAACAAACAGTCCGATCGCTAGTACGAGTAGTACCCGGTCCAAATGCAGTGTTAACCTTTTTAGCCGTTTCTGTTGAAGAGACTTTAAGTCGATGCTCATATAGCATAATAGCTCGCAGTTGACGCTGATCCATTTTCACTAAAGACTAATTATTGCGTTGCGTCCGCGCCTATTAATACCCTCACCATAAAAGATACTCATCCTTACTAGAAAGATCTAGAACTTTCTTGAATTCACTTTAGTTTAAATACGAGAAAATTCGACCAAAATAAAATATGGCAAGAACTTATGAGACAACCTAATACTTAGATTAAAATTAAAATAAGCCGTGGCGGCTAAGAGATGACCAGTATCTACTGGCGGCGCCCGTTCACGAACATGACGTATGGATCAGCACCATTTAGCTCAACCATTTTGAAGGGAACTTAATGATCTAGCACACACGCCACCACCAGCGAGATATTTGAGTGAGCATAGAGCGGTCCATAATCCACCACGCGGGACAAGTGCGGGTTGGTAGATGTCACATATATTCGAATTTTTGGTTCTAAGACATGCTGGTTTCCTCAAGATGTTTTCCTTGACCATTTTGAGACCAGTGGTGATGAAACAATTTACACAAAGTAAAACGCATGCTTGTGTTGGACCAACAACCTACAACTCGTAAGTCGGGGATGTTACCATTAGGCCACCACTGCTTTCCAGGATCTGTTAATATGTTAATATGTTGGACAGTGAAGAATAGCAAATAAAATTCCGAGTTCGTTTTCGTCTGCCTTCAAAGCAAGAATGAACAGGCATCTTCTGGGCATGCTCGTTCCATCATAGACCTCATCTATCGCTTTCAAGCGTCAAGGAGGCGTGATTGAGGTCAAGAGCAGGTCTATTCTGCAATAAAAAAATACGTAGCTGCTTTCAATCAAAAATATGTCCAATACAATATTTAAAAAAAATAAAAAATATACCAACAAATAAACAAAAAAAAAAAAAAACAAAACCAAATACACCAATTTAAAATGGAATAGCCCATACACATTAGCCTAGCCTTTACCTATTTGAGATAAACTAAAAATCCTAACGCTACAATTATACATTCCAGCATTTCCGAAGATAACCCTAATGGGTAGTTCATTAACGTTAATAGAACTTTCTAATGTGCCTAGCAACTAATTCGTAATATCTAGAATATGTTTTTCCCACGTTAGTATAACATAAACTCACGCCTTATTCCCTTGGGCGTAGGCAGAAACAACAGAACGCCATCTGCTACGATCATTACATACTCCTTTTGCCCCGTTAACATTCATACGCCGGTTTCGAGTACTAGGCACCTAAACTTTCCGAAGAACTTCGCCAAGGAGGTCACTATATGTCTTCGTATCCCAGGGCGTCCCCTCCCGACGTTTCTACTGACATCTGCCTAGTAAATACCTTTGGTTAGTCGTGCAGATGTTAGTATAGACTTGTAATATATGCGTATAGGAGTATTTACACGGAATGTTTTGTAAACATCACAACTAGATAACGGAGTGGTAAACTTTTGGGCCGCGAGCACAAACACACAAGTCTCGTGGTCGCTCTGTTTCAATACAAGAATTTCGGAGTACATGGTTGGCTACTCGTATTTCGATATTAGTTCATATGAGTACTGACCCAGTCCAAATTCGTTCCGACTTTATTATAAGGATGGGAGTAATTTTCATAGGTATGTATTTAGTCGATACTCTAATAATTCCCATATCATCTGCCTAGCCTTTTCCCAACTATGTTGACGTCGGCTTCCAGTCTAACCGGATGCAGCTGAATACCAGTATTTTACATGGAGCGACTGCCTATCTGACCTCCACAACCCAGTTACTGGGTAATACGATACCCCTTGGTAAGACTTTCGGGTTTTCGGCTACCCATAACGACTGTCAAAGATCCACGAATGACAGCCGGGACCAACGGGTTAACGTGCTTTCCGAGGCACGGAAGGGTCTCGGTACATAAAGATGGTCACCCATCCACAGGCCAACCGCGGCAAGCTTAGCTTAACGTGATCGATCGACCTTTGCGGCTGTTACTATTTATCCACGGGCCCCTCTTATAATTCCCATATAAAAATAAAAATAAATAACCCTAAGTAATGTAATGATTGCACCTCTTTTTATAAACCTCAATTTACTCCAATTTTAGGATCCCAAAATACTTAATAACCACGTAACTGCGACCAACTGGGACGTAGCGCTCGCCGGCTGGTACCGAACTCTGTTCGCGCGAGATTGGCCACCGTTCTAACTTAACCTTACCCATTTGGTCGGGGTGCCCTAGGTTAGCTACTGCGAACAATTCGGCATGCACGTAGTTTGTCATAGTTCTACACGGAGAGAAAATTCTTAGAAAAATTACTGTGCTCGTCACTGTAAAGTGAGTGCAAGTGACATCTACAGAAAATTTTCTGAGTGAGATTGGGAAAAATTCACTATTTGTCCAATAAATTTTACTGTACAGCATAAGAATTTTTACCGTGCTAGCATGGTAATTTTTCCATTACCACTCAAATGCACTCAGATTATGAGACAGTACAGTAATTTTTCTAAGATTTTTCTCTCCGTGAAGCCAGTGTTGATTAGGGTACCTAGGCTTAGTTACTGCGACCACCTGTGGGAAAAGACCAGAAACTTAAAAAAAGGCTCAATTATTTAAAAAAAGTGTCCATCATTAGAAGTGCAATAAGCTTTTATAAGATCAGTTAAATATTTCCCAAACTCAAAGCATTTATTTCAAATAAACCAATTACAGGCACTTGAATTGTCAAAGGGTCGATCAGTCAGAAAGATGAAGCTAGTTGCCCATTCCAATGCGTAGTAGGTACCTGTGGAGAAGAACGGGCAAGAAACTCCACGGACACTCTTTTAAATCATAAAATTATTACAAAATATTGGTTACATCACTCATGTTGAAATTATACATGTGAGAACGATGTAGAAAGATGTGCACGTTGAAAGCGTTCTTACTAAAAAAGATAAAATGGTGGCAGTGGGGTTTCAGTTTACGGAGTCGAGAAACGCTTTCTAGGAAAAAACACCAACTAACATTCTTAAATAACGATTCAGTGACCCCATTGGCCGGTAAAGTCCAGACGCTATGTGGCGAACATCGCTTTTCTGGGAAACTGTAGCTTAACACGTGAAAGCGGGCTTTCCTTTAATTCTTCGAAACCGCAATAAGTTTATAAACTTAGGTACACAACTTTAAAAGAAAATTTCTTTCTCGGTATAAAGTACTTTCATATGTGCACTCTTGAGCTTTGTATATAGCCTTAATACAAAGTTTAAACAATACTAAAAATGTTGTAAGCATTTACGTTTCCTCCATATAAAGCCAAGTTTTATTTCATACACGTTTCAACGTAAACGGGCCTTTTATTTTTTTGGTGGGAAATCAGCAAATAACTTCTCCCGCTCTGGGCGGAGCGGGAGGGCGTGTCAGACTTTTGCTGACTAAAAACCACCCGAGTTCCTTCAGTTGCCTGTGCCAGGGGCCACGGTAACTCTTTCGAACAATCCGCGACCCTGGCAGGCATCGGCCGTAACGGACCCCGTGAGTTAGTGCTGACATCTCTTTGAGGCGCGCGTGGAACACAACGCGCCGTCGACCCGGGCCTGGTCCTTACCGGACGGCGAACTGCCCATTGCTCTCCGTCTGCAAGCCCGCAGCTACGGTGGCCGGGAATCGGTTCTCGACTCCCGACGCCCAGGGCATCTCCTGCGGCGACTAGGATGTGAACAGGCTTGTGCTGACTTCTATTACTTACTGTTTAAGAAAGGGCTGCTAATCATACTTATTAATGCCATGAACACAGTTATTACAATGCGAATGAAACAAGCGACACATAACTACTGTTTGGGAGTCATTATTACTGTTAATTTACTTTGCATATTTATATTTCACCCGTATATTTTAATTTATGTACTATTTTTTCGTTTTTTATTTTTATTTTAACTATTGTGTAAGTGACGAAGAGTGGAGTATGGGTTTTTTGGCTACAAGAAAGTATGGCTACAATGTATCGTACCGTTTTTTGCAAGGGCCAGGTTCAATACTGGACAGCGTGATTATTAAAGTATTGCACTTTTCTATGAAACAGATTTTTCTTTAATAACGGACGAAAATTTTCTACGCTATGGTGATTAGAGTCATGTTCTGAATTCATTTTTACAGTTTGCGCGTCGATATTCCTGCATATCTACCTCTATCATATAATTTATTTATTTTCAAACAAATTCCATTCCATTCCATTACATAAAATTAATATATATACTAATATTATAAAGAGGAAAGATTTGATTGTTTGTTTGTATTGAATAGGCTCCGAAACTACTGGACCGATTTGAAAAATTGTTTTACCATTAGAAGCCGACATTATCTTTGATGAACATAGGCTACTTTTTACCGCGGGAAAATGCTTAATTCCTACGGGAAAACGGGTAATAGGATTTAAGCGGCGGGAATCCCGAATTCTACGCAAACGAAGTTGCGGACGGATGCTAGTGATATAATAAAATAATACTCAAACATTCAAATCAAATAAAATTGTCATACAAATGTCATTAAATAACAAATAATAAAAACAAAATATGTATTAAATAGTTAAAAGTGGTGGTAGTGATGTGTAAAAGTGTTCCATAATATTTTTAGGAACGCATAAAAAGTAAGCTCAAAAACTATTACCCGACTACTAAAAAATCACGCAAATGAGCAATCTCGTACGAAACAAGAAAATATTCTCAACTGAAATTGTCATGTGCAAACTGTTCAATATTTATAGTCTATTAAATAATCAACTTAGACGTAATATATTTTCATTCGTAGATCTTTGACAGTCGTTACGGGTACTCAGAAGCCCGAAAGTCTGACAACCAGTCTTACCTAGGGGTATCGTATTACCCAGTAACTGGGTTGTGGAGGTCACATAGGCAGTCGCTCCATGTAAAATACTAGTATTCAGCTGCATCCGGTTAGACTGAAAGCCGACCCCAACATATTTGGGAAAAGGCTAGACAGATGATGACGTAATATATTTTCATGTACTTAACACATATTCATAGTGATTTTCAGAGGATAGCCGTGGTCATATGCCAGTTTGCTCTAAAGCTTTATGATCGTTTACTACTGTTAGAATATAGTATTTTGTTAGCTCATGGCTTTTGGTCCTCTAGAGGGCGCCATATTAAATTTAATGTGACGTCACACAGCCTATGACCAGCGGACGATCAAGGCGTTGCCAACGATACCTCATTTGTTAGTATTTTAGAAGTTATAAGGGCGAACATACATACATAAATGCATTCATATCGGTCAAAATCATAATCCTCGTTTTTGCTTCGCCGTAGTCAGGTAAACATGGGAATTATTAAAGGTTCGATTAAACAAATGTCTTTCCTAATTCTCACTTACACAATTTATAAGCAAAACGCTGTATAAACATTGGCAAGCCGTGCGAGAAGTGCGCGCCGCGACTTTGCGAGGCAAGGAATATTTAATTGACACAAATACGGCACCTGATGAACAGCCATGCAAGCTTACTACTTACGTACCAGTAATATGTAGTGCTCTCACATAACTCTGTTATTTACACTGAAATGAAATGGAATGTAGTTGTTTATTCTGTAAATAGGATATCGGAATCACTTTTACCCGTCATATTATACGCATAATAAAATAAAAAATAAACTAGATGAGGTCGGCGTTTCTTATCTGACTACTCGGAGAAGAAAGGCCGAAACAAACTCAGAGGACACAGCCTCTTATTTCTTCACATGTTCTGACCAAGATTAGGTCTAGATCTTGGTCAGATCATGTGAAGACCATGTAGATTGATGTCTGAAATGGTCTTTTGAAGAAAGAACTACAAAGATTTGAGTGTACCAGTCCAGCCGATTTCATTTCATATGTAGTGCTCTCACTTTACTCAGTTATTTACGCTTGGTAAAGGAATTTAGTCTAAGGCCGATATCTGTAAGCGTTAGGTTCTTAGCTTGTAGCAAGCTGAAACGGACACATAATATCAACATATCCTTTCAGCTGCACATCACAGAAACTGATAGACGCTAGTGATGGCGCCAAACAAGTATCCGAATTCTGGGCCGAGTCCCTTTCGATTGCCATCGACGCGCTAAAAAGACGAAGCAAGCTGAAGTCGCAGTAGGCTGGCCATGTTTGTCGAAGGGCCGATGTCCGGTGCAGTAACCGATCCCTGGAGTGGACACCACGTATCGGCAAGCGTAGTGTGAGACGCCCCCCAGCTAGATGGACCGACAACATTACAAAGTTGTCTGGAACAGTGTGGATGCGGAAGGCGGAGGACAGATTATTGTGGCGCTGTCTGGGAAAGATGAAGGAGCTGGGGAGAAGCCCAGCAGTAGACTGCGATAGGTGAATTGATTGAGGTACATAGCACGTACCTAATTTGGCTAAGCGTTATTCATGTCACTGTCGCACACTTGTCAAACTACATAGACGAGAACATGTCAAAGTCAAAGCACGTGCCTTAGCACGTGTTTGTTGTCCACTGTCCGATATTTATAAACGTTACATATAACGTTTATAGATATCGGCCTAAGTGTAAGCGAAAAAGCTAATATCTTCTGACCTCGCAGACATGTTTTGATAATTCATCAGCTGTTTCTAAGTTAGCATCTTGTTAATGAATTAATCTGGCTTTTGTGTTGTCACTATATATGTATACTACTACTATATCTATTATAAAATATGACGGAGAAGGTATGTCTGTCTCGTTATCATCAGCCATATTAAGATATATAACGGCATGTATTAAACGCGGCTACAAATTAATCTGAATTTGATATTTTAAAAAAATTATATCAAGTAACAAAAATAGTCGGTTGGCAACTACAGCGAAGGATAATTTTTATGTAGAAAGTAGGAGCTTAATAATCAGTTGATAGCTTTGTTTGCGTTAAAACGTGCTGGAGTTTTTGTTTTGGTAACTGAATTTATTGTTCAGCGAACACTTAACGGCGGATAAAAAGTAGAAAACGGGCATTGATAAATTATAAAATGAGGGCTTGAAGGAACCTAACACGAAGAAGATGACGGGGGCTCTTTCTCTCGCTCACTTGTATTATCTCCTTATAACCTAGCCTGTCCGAGTCGGGGTGCCCCAAATTCCGAACTCGCTTCGCTCGCGCTTGCACCCTAAGTTCTCAAGTTCAGTCTTGTGTGTTTCTGGGAATGAGTCTTCAGAGATGCCTATAATACAATGTTTGCTATCCCACCGTTAATATTAGTCGTTATGTCTGTATTTTTAGTAGCAAATAGTTAGTGGTCCTTTAAGTTTTTCGTCGCCTGGAAAATAATATTCCTTTTATAACTACTGTGGGCGTACTATGGGTATTGTTGGTTATTGCGCAATAGAAAAACCGTTTGCAGTTCAAATCAGATTATAATTTAACGAACAAATTAATCACACCAGCGCGGCAGCGAATCACGTACACAACTCAACGATACGGAATGCGAGACAGTTTCTGAGCACAGCCCGTTTGATGTCCAATGATCAAGAGTCAAGAGAGACGCACCACGCCGTTGTTGTAACTGTCTCGTCGACTCCCACGAACTCAAGCTAGACTCTGTCGAGCGACATCAGATGGCGCCGGCGTACCGCGTGCGACGTGATTGAGACAAACATGCTTTTCGTATCTGTGTGGCCACGTTGTTCTTCTAAACTACGTCACGGATTTTAAGATGGTTGTCACCATTATTTAGAGAGTTTATTCCGGAAGGTGTATGTCTATAATACATATAATACACGTAATATAATACTTACATACATATCGCCAGCTGCCTAGCCTTTTCCCAAATATGTTGGGGTCGGCTTCCAGTTTAACCTGATGCAGCTAATTACAAAATAAAAAAGTTATAGTATATTAAAGTTTCATAAAATATGAAAATCTCGATATTTTCTCAAGTCGTAAAAACAGTGCAAAGCAGGGAGAGGTCGGTTGTTAAGTTGTAAGCAGGATTAATAATATAATTTTAACCGTTTATCTGACTTTTACACTTTCTTTCAAGCTTAGTTTCAACAGATTAAACTCAATTCTTATTTACACATCGCCATAGATTTTTACTACGACGCAAAAACTATGATAATGAAGCAGCATTTCACCAAGTTCAGAACTGTTTATAATTTTTGTTGACATCAAAAACGTTTTTGCAATGGATTCAAAAACGCAGAATAATTTACATACATTTATAAATTAAACCATTAAACGCAAAACCGGATCCATGCAATACATTAAGTTAAAAATGCGTCGCAGAATGGAATGCGTCAAAAGGTTCCCTCAACCTTTTAAAACGTGACAAAGTAATCATAAATCTCGCTTTATTTTGCCCCTTAAACCGAAAAATGCTCAAATGTTTTCCTGTCCGTATATTTTCAGTAACAAGGGTTAAAATCTCACAACGGGATGCGTGTGACTATTCTGTGACAGTTTTTTTTTTTTTTTGTAATAGGCTGTTGATACTTTGTAATACAATTAGATGTTTCAACTATAACTCATACCAGATTTCAAATCATCTCAGCCTCTCACAGTCCACTGTTGGGCATAGATCCCTCCCAGGCTGCGCCACAATACCCTGTCCTCCGCCTTCCAGTCTGCCCCAGCCGCCTAGTTAAGGTGACGACCTTAAGACGGTGGCTGGGTCCATCTAGCTGAGGGCGTCTCACACCACGCCTGCCGATACGCGGTCTCTACTCCAGGACTCGTCTGCTCCACCAGCCACAAGCAGAGCCAGCCCACTGCCACTTCAGTTTACTTACTCTGCAAGCTATATCCGTAACTCCGGTTCTTTTCAGAAAATTTCATTTCGGATTTTATCCGCTTTTATCTGTTTTTTTTTACCGGATTTATTTCCTACAAAGACTAGACATTCGTGACTATCTTGAAGTTTGTGATTGATGCGACAACACTTTATTTTTGTACCACCTTCGTTTACCAAAAAAATACGGTTTAGGATGTACCTATAGTATTCAAAATCAAAATCAAAAGTCATTTATTCAAACTAGGCTGAGAATCAGCACTTTTCGAACGTCAAAATTACAAAAGACAGTCCCCCAAAACGCCCGCCCTTCACCCCTAGTGCTTTCGCTGGGGAGAAGAAGTAGCGGAACAAACTCCCCAGCAGCACAGCTGTTTACAAAGATGTTTGCTAAAAGTGTGTTTTAAAAAAAGAAGCTTTATAAAATTTTAAACCTTTTTTCACTAGCGGAACCAGACTATTACTATTACAGTAGAGCGTCGATTATCCGAACTAATTGGGACTTGGGTGTTCGGAAAATCGGTATTTTCGGATAATCGAACTACCTATATGTATATTGATTCAGCCATACATATTTACGTACAGGTTAATGAAAACCATATTTATTTTTTTCATATCACATAACAAATCGACAAGTCGTGATTAGTGACTTCCGCAAGCACTGTAGCGCGGGAGGCGGGAGAGAGGCACGCCAGAGTCGGGCGGGCGTAATAGTTCGGATAAGCGATCGTTCGGTTGAGCGACGTTCGGATAATCGACGCTTCACTGTATTTATTTGCACAATTAGCTGCTCACCACAATGCATGGTAGATTTTTAATATTTGTGGTAATTCAGTTATGATATTTGAGTTTAAATTGAAAATAACATTTTAACGCACGCTTTTGTGGTTAATTACTAATCTACCACAATTAATTAAATGTCTAACAATGAAAATTCATATGACTAACCTGGAATAGTTTTAAATTTACTTAGTGATGTGCAAATAGATATAGTAACAATCATTTTATCAGTGACTAGCTATTGCCCGCGACTTTGCCTGCAATTTAGCATGCAATGCAATTCCCCAATCAATTTTGAACCTTGTACTTTAGCCATAAAGTTGAAAATCTATTCAAGAAATTTGACAGATTGTAGTAGCTTGGCGTCTGTACACCTCGGCCCATTCCATCGAGGAATACAGGCGTGATCTTATGTTATTGCCTATACGTACCTACACATAAACTGGTAAATTAGTGTAAAACTCACTCACTCTTTTGAATTATAAAGTATGTTGACTCAACCCTCATTTTAATAATAGATTATTCACTAAGGGGATAAAGCAGTGAGGGAGTCAAGCTCGCCCAAGACGAAGACACCTTTATCCCCGCGGAGAATACTCTACTTTCCGTACCTACTGCGAGGTAATAAAATCCAAATCGATTATCGAATTAGTAATTTAAGAAACTGATAAATAACCGGGCAATAGCTAGTCATGCAATTTCATCAGAAACACAATAAATAAAACCCAAATCCAACCTTCTATCGCGGATGTACGCGCCACAGCAATCGATCATTTTATTCGTTGACGGTGACTAAACCTATAAACTAAGAACTCTTTGGTCGACCTGTCGGTCGATTCTGGAAAAATCTCACCGTGATAACTAAGGTGAAGTGAGCTTAGAGTGAGCTGTGACTCATACTGATGCTAGGGATTGACACTATTGACGACTCACTCCACGCTCACTTCACCCAAGTTTTCACGGTGAGATGGTTACAGAATTGCACGGCTGTACATTAATAGAAAAAAACGTTTTTTTTATTGTTTTTTTTTAATGTTTCCTTACGATTTTCTCATTTGACGTTCCCAATTCAAATCATATTAATGAATAATTAAATTCAGTACAATAATAATGCCTGGCTAGAGTCCAGGGCTTAAATGACTTGCTTTAGGTTAGGTTTGCATGACATATACAATAATTTGACGGTAGCAAGCAGGTGGAGTGAAAAAATTCTTATTAACCTCAAGAAAAATTGTTCATAAAAAGAAATATCTGGTGTTGCCAGTGCATGCAAGGAATCAATTTGTAAGACCATTAATTAAATAGCTCAGCGTTAAATTGAAGCTGACACGAATGGCTGCCAACACAGTATGATAAATTGCGACTTTCAACCATATTTGTTTTGTTTATTTTTGTAGGATCTCCACAGTTTGACGTCCGTGTCTAAAAGCTTTTAACTTGTTTTAATTGAATGTACGCTGATTTATCTGTGATTGAATTCGTGTAAATTGTTAGTTTTTGTACTAAATATTGGAAATGCATTTTTTTTTACTCCTGAAACATTTAAAACTACGTAAACAAACAGCTTTCATTGATGTGACGTAGATATATGAAGGAATTTTATGGAATATAGTGCCATATTTACGAGAAGCCTTATGCCAAGTCAGTGAAAAATGCCATTCCTCATATGGGCTGACCATGATTCTTTCTGGACTTTAACACATTGATCGCCATGGTGGTCACCGGTGAGCGACAGCAATTATTTTAGTTTAATCTTTGAATAGTAATAATAAATAATTATTTAGAGTGGGGTTTTTGACTATTTTGAACCGTATGAGGCAATAAAATATAACGTGTAAAATTTGCCGAAATCGCGAATCAGCGTCAGCCCATGTGGAAAGTTCAGTGGTGGTCAGTGGTGGTCACGGCGTTCAATACCTACGTGTTAACTGTGACCTCTGAGTTGTTTGTTACAGTCTTTCTTCTAAGATTATTCGGATAGGAAACACTGAACTCATCTATTGTTAAAACATAATTTATTTTTGACGTGTATGTGTTTTTTTAACGAATACAAAAATAAATATAATTTATTATTTACCAACAACGGAATGTTTTCTAGTAGAAATGCAACCATTTAACTACGTAAAATATTTAATATACATATCTGCACCCTGATTGGGTAACACATTTTCAAACACAATCTGAATAATTTTTGAAGGATATTGCTCATCCATTGTTTCTTAAGTTAGAAAAAATTGACTACTGAACAACGTAAATAACGCAATGAATGTAGTTGAACTGTCACAATGAAAGCCTTTGGTAGTGTTAGTGTTTTACGCAATTGACCCGCTGCTTAACATTACCCATCTCAATATAGAAATCTCAGTCCACCATATTTGCTTCTGACTAAATAAAAAAAACTGGTAAAGATTGCTGAACGACTCTGGCTTAGGAAGGCTAGAGACAAAGAAGAGTGGCGTGCATTGAAGGATGCCTACACTCAGTATTGAAGAAGAGAGAGAAAAGAAATACGCCTCCCCCCCCCCGCCCCCTTGTAAAATTTTTATATACCAATTAACTTCACGTTCATTATAAGTGGTTTATTCCATGAGCATCCACGTTAATACCAAGGCGATACATCAATTTTTATTGACTCCTTTTTCCTCGTAGTCTCCTATAATGCCATTATACCACCTGTATGCGATAAATTAGCGATCAAAAGCGCCTTATTTGTACCTTTTTCTTTGGAGTGTTTCGCAATTTCCTTTGTGTTAAGCGGTTGGATGAAAAATTTATATTGTTTGCCGAACTCGTGACGTAAATTAGCCTTAATATTGGAAGTTTTACTAGGTAATAAAACTTCCAATATTAAGGCTGCATAGTGCTATATAGTGTACATTATATTATTATACTACTAATAGTATAATAATATTATGTACACTATAATGTACCTTCTGTGTATTGTCGTTCATTTAAGTTTACATAATCAACCCATAATGTCCCCACTGCTGGGACACAGGCCTCCTCTCGGTGAGAGGAAGTGGGCCATAATCCACCACGTGGGCCCAGTGTGGTTGGTACATGTCACATGTCTTCGAATTTTTGGTTTTAGGACATGCCGGTTTCCTCACGATGTTTTCCTTCACCGTTCTGAGAACAGTGCTGTTGAAATAATTTACAAAAAGTAAAGCGCCCGTCTGGGTTCGAACCCACGACCTAAAACACGTAAGTCGGAGCCGTTATCACTAGGCTTCCACTGCTCTAGAGGTATGGGCAACACCTCAACTACATAAATCTTATACCACTAGTTGTTATGTGAACAGCAGTGACGGGAAGTTTTTCAACATCATCATCACGAAGTGGTTTAAATAAGTGTTATTGAAGCTAACTAAAAAACTATCAATGCCAAGTTAATAAAATCTATACGAGACCACCGTGCGAGCTTCCTGTATAAAATGAAAAAGTATCACGCAAATCGGACCAGCAATCAGAAATTGATCGGGGTCCTAAAATGAAAAAAAAAAATGCAAAGCCCCTTCCTTTTTTGAAGTTGGTTAATTAAAAACAACCTGCCGAATGCAAAACCTCTTCCTTTTTTTTAAGTCGATTAAAAAGTAAATTACAATTTCGTTCTCATAGCATTCACAGTCCATTTCCAAACAAATGGTCAGCTCCAGAACTAGAAAAAACCTACCACCTAATTGGTCACTCGATTCCATTTTCAAAATGTTCGTATTGTCTATTGGAAACTCTTGCCACAGACGCTTAGCAATTCTTGAATTGTAAAATTACCTCTGGTTCACTTTTTTCGAAAACCTTTCATATTTTAACCTTTTTCTTGAAATACTCAGAGGTAGTTGAATGTCCAGCGTAGTGGCAATAAAGATTTTACATTATAAAATGTAATAGGCTAATAGAGAGCAGGTGAAGGCTATTAAGAGTAGCACTCGGATTAACACCGTTAGGGCACTTTCCCACGGCAAGATCCCGTTTTTTGCAGGTACGGTTTTTTGCAGGATCCTATTTAGTAGTGTACATGTTTAAATGTATGTATTCACACAAGCATCCTGTTTACAGTATCCGGAAAACAGGATGCCTGTGTGAATATGTATGCCTGTGTGAATATGTATGCCTGTGTGAATATGTGTACACGTACACTACTAAACGGGATCCTGCAGAAAACCTGCAAAAAACGGGATCTTGCCGTGGGAAAGGGCCCTTACTTACGTGCAGATATTTTCTGACTATAGACACCTCTACTTCTATTATTTGCAGCCCAGTTTTTAAAGGTGGGCATATTTTTTTGTTGTCTTTTAGTTGGATTTAACAATAGTGCTGTTTAAGAGTAGACTACGTAAATGTTTGATATATAAAACGTACTACAGTGTGACTGAGTTTTTATCAGACAAAAGAATTGCCCGAATTGCGGTGGATTGATGGTGAAATATGGCTGAGTGTTAATTTTATTTATTTATTTATTTTATTATTTATGTACACACAGTAAAAAACATATGGATATGACATAATTATAATTTGAGTTTAAATTTAATGTATTTTAACACCTATTATGTATTGCCCATATTTGCAAAATAAATGTCTATTGTGTTATATTCTATTGACAAAGGGTTTTATAAAGTGGCTCGTAATTCGATGTTTAGGTATACAACAAAATTGGACAAGCTAGTGAAGTGCTACTAATATAGATTTAAGCTACATTTATTAGGTTCCCTATACATTTCCATAAAATTTTAGTACCTAATATAACTTGGCATACTTTTGTTTGTCCTAATTATATTTTCGCATAAATTATTTACGCATAACAGCTTACGCATAATTTTTTTACGCATAATTTCTCTAATCATTATAATGATTAAGCATAACATTCTAAAGCATACATTTTTTAAGCATAACACTCTAAAGCATAACTTTATTAAGCATAACATTCTAAAGCATAACTTTATTAAGCATAACAATAATAATAAGGCGTAGTCGACGGAGCCCCGCTTCGCGGGGCCCCTATTTCTGTGTGCAGGGTTTAAAGGAACCTAACACGAAGGGGATGACGGGGGCTCGTTCACGAACCTAACCTGTCCGAGTCGGGGTGCCCCAGTTCCCGAGCTCGCTTCGCTCGCTCTTGCATCCTCAAGATATAAAACACCAAACCATTGAAATAAATAAACTTGATGTCGGAACATCACCAATACAAAAAAAAAAAAAAAAAATAATACACGGACAAACACAATAGGATTGAAAAAAATATTAGTAAAAAAGATGAATATACTTCGAAACTTGCATATTTACAAGCGATTGCTAAAAATATACACCTAAAATAAAAAGATATAGTTAAGTTACATAATGTTATGTACCTATAATAAATCATTAACGTGGAAATCCAAAATAAACACGTAAAAATAACTCAAATTTGTTTCCGTTATTTCTATTAATTGTATGCCTAAATATTATTATGCTAATAATCATTAGGCCTAGTAACGTTATGCGAATTAAATTTATGCCAAAACAAATTAGCCTTCAAGATAATTATGCCAACATAAACTGTATGCCAAAGTATTATTATGGCAAAACAAATTATACCAAAATCGTTATGCCAAAGTATATTAGGAAAAAGAATATTATGCGAAAAGAAGGGATCCCCATTTATTAACACAAGTTTTGTTGGTTTGTTTTTTTTACTTTATATATACGAGTATTATGTTAGTTTGTAAGGTATTATTATAAAGTACAAATTAATAATGTTTGTACTACCTAATAAAATCTACTTAGTATGATATTATTCACTCACCGTCAGAAAACGCATAATCTAAGCCGCTGGCTTGAAAAGCATGAAATATTTATTTATTTGCAAAATGCACACACATCCCTTTAGAGACAACGATTGAAAGTTTGTACGGATATTTGTTGTTTTTGCCGAAAGGAAATCCCATCGGGCCCACGGTTTGTTTATACTATAAATTCTCAAAGTATTTTCACTCAATTCATCTACCTAGCATTATCCCAACTATGTTGGGGTCAGCTTCCAGTCTAACGGGATGCAGCTGAATACCAGTATTTTACATGGAGCGACTGCCTATCTGACTTCCACAATTCAGTTACTGGTAAGACTGGCTGTCAGACTTTTGGGCTTCTGACTAACCGTAACGACTGTCAAAGATCTACGAATGATAGCCATATGTGATGGATGGTCACCCGTCCACGGATCAACCGCGGCAAGCGTAGCATAACCTTTGATAGACCCGTGCGGCCTATCAAGGTATTTTCACTCAAGGGGTTGTTTTGCCCAGGATTTTCGTCCCGGTAGGCAAGTCTCTGCGTGCAAGCAAATAATACATATTTCCCATGTATCTTCAAAATATTGCAAGAATTAACGCAAATAACTGAAATTAAAAAACCAACATTGTCCGCGTTCTTGCATACTGTGCTGCATTACTGAGATTTTTCGCTGAAAATCCTTTGTGAAGCCTACGGAGTTTCAACATTTTTCAATTTCATACAGGTTACGCGACGGTTTTGTTATTCATTTCATCTATTTTTCTGTGCATAATATTACCTTTTATAAAGATTGAATGTGTTATTCATTCACTATGTCTTATTTAAATACATTACTTATTCATACAATTTTAATTTGGGGCATTAAGTTTGAAAACTTTTTCCAATAGCCTTTTCTGTTTATTCTTTTTAATGTAGGTACGAGTATCTTGATAACAGCAAACCTCATCAAATCATTGAAACCAGCTAGACTATTTTGTAAGGATCTAAGGGTGTGTTTCCACTGAAGCGGAGCTGGGCGGAGCGGAGCGGAGACGTGTAGGAATCGTCTAATCACAGACGAGAAGAGTGACGCGATGAGGATTTCAACCATTGCGATTAGTCGATTCCTGCACGTCTCTGCTCCGCTTCGCACAGCTCCGCTTTAGTCCAGCCGTTGCGGAAATTAGCCGGAACAGACAGACAGGCAGTTTTTTGTTATAAGTATCGTCTATATTTTGATATGAATTTAATAAAAAGCTATTTATTTGTATGTAGACTGTGAGTGCCAATCCTTTTACACGTGCGGCCTGTGGGTGAACTATATGCAAAGGGCATATAGTGGCCTGCGCACATAATATAACAACACGCTCCGGGTGTTGATGGGGCCGCCACGTTTATGTAGCGCGTCCGCACTCACGAAATACCGATGCGGACGTTGATAGTTTTTCGGTCATCTTGCGCAAGAGATGCGCATCTCTGCTACGCCGTGATCGCGCCAGACCCAACGTTGACTGATAGGTGGGACTCTCCGATCGGGACGATGCAGCGATGGATACAACTGCACGCAGTCAAATAGACATTCACCAGGATCGGCATGCCTCATGCAGCTTAGAAGAAATGTTACTAACACTAGTTTACATTGTTACTGACAAATATGGAAGTGATTCTGAAATATTTATATATAATAGTTATAAGTTGAATTAATATTATGTTTTATTTTTTTATACTCACTGCAGTGTTATTAGTTTTATTTGCTGCGCCCTAACAGGGTAGTGTACGCACTAGATTTAAGACAAGCTTGTTACTTATGTTTGTGTACATTATGCATTCATAAATAAATAAATAAAAACACTTCAATGTATATTTCTTCATTCATTTATAAAAAGAATAAAATAAGAGTGATTATAAGTACAGCCGTGCGATTCTGTAACCATCTTACCGTGAAAGCTTGGGTGAAGTGAGCGTGGAGTGAGCTGTCATTCGCTAGGGATTAACACTATTAAGTGCTCACTGCACTTAGTATTTCACGGTGAGATTTTTACAGAATCGACCGGCAGGAGCTTCTAAATCAATCTTCGTAGGCTTTTCCCAACTATGTTGGGATCGGCTTCCTGACTAACTGGATGAAGCTAAATACTAGTATTTTACACAGACAGACTACCTATCTGACCTCCACAACCCAGTTGCTGGGTAACACGAAACCCCTTGTAAGACTGGCTGTCAGACTTTTTTGGACAGTAACGACTGTCAAAGATCTACAAATGACAGCAGGGACCAACAGCTTAACATGTTTGTCAAAACACGGAGGGGTCTCGTAATGGATAATGTAGTGGATGGTCGCCCATCCACGAAACGACCGCGGCAAGCGTAGCTTAACCGTCGATCGACCGTGCGGCTGTTATTATATAGCTACGAGCCACAGGAGCTTCTAAAATAAAAGCCTTTAATATTACATCGCTGCCGACAAAGAGGAAAACCTCCACAATTGAAATTTCATTACTTGTTTGCAGGGCTTCCCTTCGTAACCTGAAATTAGAGCGTCAGCCGCGTTGGTGAACACAATATACAGGGTCCCATTAAAATAGATGGACAAATTTGAACACTGCGCTCAGTACGTCTAAGCAAAGATATCCAAGCAAAAAAAAAACACTGACTTAATTGATTTTATTTTGACCTAAAATAATAAATTGCCGGCACATTAGTCTATTTTCGTTAGCTGATTGTTCTTCTTGTAAGTATCTAATGCGTTTTTTTTATATTTTTTTTACCATTGTCCTTATTTTGGTGCTCTAAATGATTTCTAAAAGTTTGTACCTACATCTATTTTAATGGGACCTTATATACTGGGCTTTATAAATAAGTACTCGTACCTAGTATCTCATTAGGTACGTGAGATTTGACTCGCGTGGCAATTATAAGTAAATTATGTGAAATAATGTCTTTGTACGGTAGGACACGTTTTTCCTTTGTAATAAAATAAATTTAGAATTCAGTACAAACTGTTGTAGTTTTTATAAGAAGAGTGAAAGACACTTTCCACTTCATCATAGTTGTGTATGTATTTATTATTTTGATTACGTTATAATTATTCACAACAACAAACAACATTCTAGTGATATTTATTTCTGATGTATGTATGTATGTTTATTTGTATGTATGTAAGTATATGATCATAGTATTTGGTTAGTTTTATTAATTGAATAATTAATTATTTACGATTTTATGTACTTTTGTCTCTTTTGCTCTTTCACACGCTGTCTACACCTCTCTATCTATTGTCCTATCGCAGGTGTGTTGGAATAAATTTCTTATGAGATAAGCATCACCTATGTACTTACTTTTCTGTTCTGTTTTTTCTTGTCTGTTTATATTATGTGTGTTCATAAGTGGTAAACTACATAAATACATCTGTCGACATAAATGGTAAACTAAATAAATACATCTGCCGATCTTTTCTTAACAAATCTCACCTTGAATACAACTGAAGTGACCAAACTGTGCGAAGCCAACAATTAAAAAAAAAAGTGAAGAGAGCTTGTTTGAACTTTTCTAGCGTCAGGTGGAATGACAGCTCACTACACCTACATCTTAGCGGTGAGATTTTTACAGGATAGACCGGCTAGAATGGTTCCCATTATTAACCTAAAAGTGTGTAAATAGGTATAATATTAACTATTTTTTGGCCGCGGCTCCGCTCGCGTGGAGGTTGGATTAAAAAATCCTAAATTTAAACCTTCTAAATGAAAAAAAAAACCGGTCAAGTGCGAGTTGGACTCTGGCACTGAGGGTTCCGTACAAATTTGTAGGTATGTACCTAACTATAAATATACGGTTTTCGGATAACGGTTACGGATATACGGTTTTCGGACTTATTTATTTATTTAATACTTCAAGCACATAAAGGCGGACTTAATGCCACAGGCATTTTCTACCAGTCAACCTTTGGATGATGCAGAGACGAACAGTAGTAGGTGCAATCATGCACTTGTGCTACACGACATTGCTTCTTGCCAAATTCATGATTCTAGGTCAACGGGAACTACCCCATAAATTTTGATTCCCTTGAGAGTGTCGAAATATAGGATTTTGCGGCATAAATATTTTTTACGTTAAATTAGAATTTCGATTTTTTCACAGCTTCAAGGGGCTGTAGATTTGAGTTTATGGTTTTAATTTCAACTCGATACCTCCACACGTTCCTGAGATAGAATAGAATAGAATATTCTTTATTATGTACACCATATAAATTACAGACATAAATATAGTAATTAGAGATAAAGGGTCTTGACAGACAGACAGACAACTATAAGGGTAGATAGATCCTATAAGGGTTCCGTTTATCCTTTTGAGGTACGGAACCCCAAAAAATGAATAAATTCTATTAAGTCTTATATACAGGCAGGAACATGAACGCGCAAACTTTAACCGTGTATTCAGCTCACGATTCTACACCCCAACGTAGACATTTTTTGTCGGTTTATCAAATTAAAATCAGCTGTTTCAAAATATACGGAACAGCTAATTTTCTTTTAATAACCGAAGAAAATTTCAAAGTCTTTAATTTTCGGTTCAGTATCATGGACTGAATCCATGGTAAAAGGTTGTGCGTCGATGGCCCTGTATACAAACATCCAGTATTATATTTACAGATTTTGTAAATAAATTGATGAAATAAGTACATGTTTTTATAATTGGATGAATGAACTACTTATATGTTTTCTTTATACAAAATCCGTTGCTGCCGTCTGCGGGTTTAATTCTAATGCAAAACCCTAAACTATTCCATTCACAAAAAACGCAGAAAACAAAAACTCGGGACACCTACACTGATTTTTGCATTCAGACACGAAAATTAAAAATGTTTTCCACCCCTGATACCTCACAAACTACTCATGAAAATGCAAAACATATTCGTTAATATATTTTAAACTTTTTTACGAACTTGGACAGCGTGGTGGCATACATAGATAGTACAGTGAGGTATTTACATGAGAACAGGCTTGATTAAAGAGCAAGTTTGAGCTCATGCCTCCATGTTGTTTCCGACGCCGGCGCCCGCTACACGCTGGCTGCAAACTCAATATACGACCTTCCCTGTCACCTACAACATCAATATTGTCGGGACATGGAATCTCCAGATTAAAATTTCAACGAAATTGGCTTGTGGTACATGCTGTTAATTAATGTTATTCGGCTTATCAGTGTGTTGAATTAAATCTTGAATGTGTTAATTATGTTAAAAGCGTTGAAGTTTTGTTCGTTTTGTTGTTTCGGTTTAGTTGTACATACACGAGCACAAACGCGATTACGCAATTACAAGCAATTTACGCAAGATGCAAAAGCGATTTTCTCCTTAAGTGCTGATAGATATTTTATGATGCTACGAACATAGAATTATCGAAACCATACTTTTATGAAATAGGTCTTTTCTCTAAGTCGCAATGTTTTACTTCACGATAAAAACGCTATTGAATTTTGGGTAAATGTAAGGTATTTATGCTCGTGGCTGTAGGCATAACAAAATTGAGCTTATCACAACAAAAGCCATGACTTAATTAGCACCCACAAGCGGAGAACAAATGACCTTTTCACTGCATAGAATCTGACGAAAAACGAACCCGCAGTCGTTAAAAGAAAGATATCTTAAGATATCTCAATGAAGCGTATACAGTTTATTACAACATCAAAATTACAAAGATCAATATTTACTGGGTAAACTTCTTCTTCGTGGATGTATATACAGGTACACCTCTGACTAACCCATCGGAAATTGAGGCGTGATGTTCTGTTATGATAAACTTCTTATACTAAATTAACCAAAAAAAACTATAAAAATATAATATCCTAACCACAGAACAGATAAAATCTTTTATCTGTTCTGTGATCTTAACCTTCAATTACTACAATTTACAAGCTAACACTAAAATATAGGGTTAGGGGTATATAGGTTTGAAACTCTAGGGCCTTGGGGTCTGAATACTCATCGAATATTTCGGGATATCGCCAAGCGGTTGGTTGACTCTTCACGTGACCAGAGGGCCGGCCTATTGTTAGCCCAAAGAATCAGCATGGCCATCCAACGTGGTAATGCTGCCAGCCTTTTGGGCACTTATCCCATTGACAGCGATGCGGACTTTTTGTGATGTATATTTTAGTGTTAGCTTGTAAATTGTAATTATTGAAAAAAGTAATGTTAAATTTTAAAAAAAACCTAACTAAAACTATTAACAAACTAAAATATAGAGTCGAAAAAGGGAAACCCGAATTTCCCCGATTTGACCTTCCTCAGCTGTTAAATAGTCGAAGGCTTATCGTGATCCCCGTTTTCTATCTTTCAACAAGTTTTCCAAGTTAAGAATAATCATTAAATATTTTAAATGTAACGAGATACGTCTTCAAAATCCTGTTGTAGACGATAAGGCTAGTAACATTTCTCTCTTCATAGAGGTTCACATAGTGAAACGAACAAGAATAATAGTGTTTTGACAACAATAAATAAATGAATGTTTTATTCAGTATTAAAATTGGTAAAATGATTACATAAAGTCGAAATAAAGTATATAGAAATAAAATAGTAAGTATATAGAAATAAAGTATAAAGTCGAAGTAAAAATTATTACTATGTCATATCCATATGTTTTTTTACTGTGTGTACATAAATAATAAAATAAATAAATAAATAAAGTCTCAGAAATTATTTACAAAGGTATAAAGGTATAATAATGTTAGATGCCTATACTAGGATAAACCTGTATCACAGGCGGTATGAGCATGCTTTATGGTGATTGTAGGACAATAAAATTCTTAACAATATTTAACATTAGAAGTCTTGAAATAATGACAAAATTTAATTAATTCACTATGTTATACCTAGTTTACTTAAATACTATTTACCTTAAAGATCAAAATAACACAAAGTTTTATATAATCCTACGTAATTTGCGTCAGCTGAAATTGGTAAGTGGGTTAATGTCAATGTTGCACAAAATTAATTCACGTTTGAGGCAGTGTTTTTATTCGATTTCAATGTACAAAATATGATCCTTTGTGGGAGACTGGCGTCGATTCTATAATATCCTGTGTGACGGATGACCAGTCGACGGACGGACAACAGAAAGTTGTGGTCATATTGAAGAGTGTGTGTATAGAGTACAGACCATCAAACTGGACCACCTTCTCCATGGGACCAACATCGTAATCGCGAAAAAATATCAACTGTCCCATACAAAACTTCCATACCTACTCGACCCAAATATATGGAACGGCCGATTTTATTTTTCGTAATTACGATGTTGATCCACACCCTTAAATTTGACCACACCTTTCTGGTACAGCCTTTGTAGTTATTTCGAAAATTCTGAGCGCGGACGAACCCCAAAGCCATTTTAAATGCAAATCCTCCACTGTTAGGTAAACGCGCATTTCGTTCATTTCAAATCTGGAACCGCGAGGTCCAATCGAATCAGGCCTATCAGAATGGAACGCCGAATTACAATGTTAATGAACTGTTCCCATCGTCCTCGTTCAATTTCTTCGCAAACCTTCGATGAACTTGCTTTTATTGGAGTTCTTCGAAAACTGTTTCCCAAGCAGTTCAGAGATACTTTTTAGGGTCCCGTACCCAAGGTAAGGCTCCACTATCCGCCCGTCTGTTCTTCTGTCGCAAAGCTATATATTTTGAACCGTAATAGGTAGGGCCTTCAAAATTTCAGAGAGTTATACTTTGTTCTACTTACTAATGGCCGCTTTAACAACAAGTAATACTATTAAAAATGAAAGGATACGAGATAGGTATGTACCTACATGTTTTTTTTGTTCGATTTTAGCACTTCTCTTGTTTTTTTTTTTACCTACATTTTCCCACTGCGAGGTCAAGGTCTCCCCCATTTTTTTCCACTTTTCTATGTATATGCTGTGCCTTCTCGGTCCAATCGGTTAGCAACGAGTCCATATCGACACGTCAGCGTTTCTTAGGCCTACCTCGGTGACGACGAATATGTAGTTTTTTTTCAGTGTGTTTTGATTGTTATTGTTTAGTTGTCATCTGCCGGTGTCGCAGGCGCATCTTGATTAATGTATGTGTTGTCTTTGGTCCCTGGCCCTGACATCAAGCGCTTGAGTACGAGGCTTTTGGCTACATTGTATATTTTATGTCTTTTTTATTTTTTATTATTATTTTGTTTTTTATTTGTAGCGTGCGTTTTGTTTGTGCAGAATAAACGTTTTTTCTTTCTTTCTTTCTTTTTAATAAAAAAAATGTAATGTCTAATAGTGTACGGTGGTACGGAAGCCTTCGTGTGCGAGTCCGGCTCGCACTTGGCCGCTTTTTATTCGACCTTTGTGATGAAATATTGCACCCCCGACAATGGGGAGGTCAATTTCGGAGACCAGATAAATCATATTCAATCGGGTGAACTGAAATAAAATTAGACTAGGTAATTTATTTTGTGCAGTTTCGGTTTTTTTTGTTAGTTGGCAAAGTAGCTGCGGACGACGTTCTTTTGAATTCAAATATGATTATTAATGTCAATATTTATAGTGTCAATTATGATAAGGTCATCTTTATGAGTACGCGTCGTCCACATGGCCGTGGTCCATACGTTTAAGTAGTATTTGTTTTTATTATTACACTAGATTCGGCCCGCGAGTTCGTCCGCGTTGAAGTCGTAAGACACCATAAAATACTAAAATAACACTAGCTATCTGCCAATGAAAGTCGGTCTAGCTGTTTCGAAGATTAGCCGGAACATATGTACTTTCATTTGCATTCTAAAAAAGCTTGAACGGCTCGGTATCAGAGGAACCTGCCTGAAACTAATGGAGGACTATATTAATGGTAGGAAACAACGAGTAAGGATAAATGACTCGCTCAGTGACGAACTCACAGTAATTTTGGTGTACCACAGGGTAGTATAATGGGCCCCACACTATTCCTGTGTACATTAGTGACCTCTGCCAAATTTCTCTTCTTAAAAGAAAAATCATTACATTTGCAACGGTAACGGATAGGAAGAGGTATTTGATGCTGCACAACGGGGTTTAAATCATGTTAGTAACTGGCTGCAAGACAATGTTTTGACTCTTAACGTCTCTAAAACAAAGTACATTTGCAAGTGCATTTGCTCAAAGATTTAACTTACTCCCACCCTAAACCCTAACGATTACTGCTCACACCTGTGGTATTGAAAAAACCAGCTGCTCTTGTTCTTTCCTTGAAATGACCGAGAATATTAAATATCTTGGCGTCACGATTGCCTAATATCGCTCCTTTAAACCACACATAGAAACCCTCGTGACCAGGTTACGAAAAGTGATTTACATTTTTGACAGGCCTGTTGGTCTAGTGGTCAATGGCCCTGCCTACTATGCGCAAGGTCGTGGGTTCGATTCCCACCTAGGACAAATGTTTGTGTGATGAGCACGATCATTTGTTCTTTGTCTGCGTGTAATTTATCTATTATATGTATGTATTTAGAATTATACATGTATGTTTATCAGTTGTCTAGTACTCATAGCACAAGCTCTGCTTAGTTTGTGACTAGATGGCGTTGTGTGAAAGTTGTGGAATATTATTATTATTATTATTTTCAAAACTAAGACACTCTGCCGACCGTAAGACTATTAAGGTGGTCTACTACGCATTATGCTAATCACTTATTGATTACTGCATCACATCAGGGGGAGGTGCCGCAAAAATACGCCTTATCGAAGTTGAAAGGAAAAAATAAAGGAATAAATAAATAAATAATAAATACGGCGTGCCATACTCAAAGTTGCAGCTGGTCTCCCCTTTCGTTTTCCGAATACTGACCTAAACAAAGAATTGGACACTCTCACTGTCAGACAAACGTTCATACTACGTACAGTACTTAAAAAAAACACTCTTAAATTCAGTTTGACGCTAAGCTACTCAAAGACAACCGACGAAAGGGTAGGGTATGTCCCACGGCTCAATTCAAATCCACACTCCCTAAAAGATTCTATTGCTTCTTTGGCTTGGCTTAGTTTATCTTTACAATAAATTGAACAAATTCTTAAACATATATCCAAAAACTTAATCAAGCTGTTTTAAAGAAATAATAAAACACTTAGTAACCCTAAACTATGATAAAACTAAGAATCTTTTGACCGTTCTTAAATAAAACTAATTTTGACTAACCCCACACATACAAAGCTGTTCTTTACCTCCTTGAAAAACAACTCTCGCTGCACTCACTCCACAAAAGTCACCTTCACTCACACACTGCTCATCTGAATTACTCAAATACATCTCCTATTAGTCTAACACTTCACACAAGATGAACATTCACTCACACATCGTCTCACAACATGACTCAATAACTTCTGCAGAATTATAGGTAGGTATTTTTTATTTTTATCACTACTTATTTTATTTGGATTAAGCATATTGTTGAACTCTTACTTAGTTTTTGTTTTTTGTTATGCATATTGTTCAACGTCGACTCTTGCACGGTATCTCAAAGCTATGTATATCTAGCCGTGAAATGGACTTGGTGACCTGTAAAACAGGTTTTTCCCAAAACCTATATCAGGCACTAGTCTCTCACAAAGGTGGAATACAGCTGAGACATTTTTTTTTACACATCAAATCAGATTTGTGAAGAGAGAATAAGTGATAAATTATTATTATTATATTATGCATTTAGTAAGAAGCTGTTATTTTGACATTACGAACAGACACTTCAATTTTATATATTTGTATAGCCTCCTGAGTCCGCCATATTTATACGTCAAGATGTCGGAAAGACCGGTTGTCCTTAATAACGGACAAAATGGGCACTAAGTCCTGAGATTATACAACATTAATCAACATTTGAATTCTGATTGGTTGACTAAATCAGGTGTAGTAGCGCCGATTTTAAACGAAAAACTAATATGTGTGTTAGGAAGTACGTGCGGTTATTAAAAATGTATGTCACGACATATACAATCAGGACTTTATGACATCAGGTTATAATGACCTCAGGAACTCAGGAGGCTAAATATATAAGATTGCTCTGCTCTAATTTCAGGAAAAAACCTACTAAAATATATTCCATTAATTTAAGAATATTATTTAAGATTATTACTTAGTACATTAATTTAAGAAACTATAATATTTTAGGTAGATCACACTATGATCAGTCAGAGCGTTTATTTTAAAACTATGACATCTCCTAAGATATTCATTGAAATCAAATGATGTCAAGGGCAGTTTTGGACAAAATTAAATACTTGTGATGAATAACGTATTTATTTGGATAAGGATTATTATCATGATAAAAACACCTTCGCAAATAATGCATTATTTTAGAACAAAATGATTACCATAAAAAAAGTTATAGTGAGCCAATATACTGTCGCGGACTGTTTTTTAGAACTTTTAAAGGGAACAATTCTGTCTTTTGCAACATTTTTCATTTTTGCTCCGAGCCTATTGACCTTAGCGTCATGTTATATTATAACCTGTAACCTTTCTCGATAAATGGACTCTCTAACACAAAAATAATTTTTCAATTCAAACAAGCAGTTCCTGAGATTAGAACAACCAAACATAGAAACAAACTCTTCATCTTTATAATATAAGTATAGATTTAGATAAACTGTACTTACAAATTAATATTTATACAGAAATTTCTTTTTTACAAATCAATATCCAAGCGATCTACTTTACAAGCTTTTTTATTACATCAAAGACATTACAATATTCTTATACAGGCAAACTCCAAGTTTGTTTACAAAGTATCAAAATCATAATCTAATTTATTTACGACTAAATTCTTATGAAGCTTCTAGATCGTCTTAGTAACTGTTTTAAGTTACAATGACAAAGATCCTGGTAATGGAGCTTAATAAAGCTACTTAAAAGCATTTAACTTCAAAATTAAATTTATTGTTTCAGGGCTTTCCTTAGAATTCTGTGCGTGTGCTGCCCCAGAAAGTTGCGTCGGAAATATCAGCCGCAGCTCCGATTCAAACAGTCCCAAGTGAGTAGCCAACTTTACCTACAAAAGCTAATAGAAAACAAGTTTTTCTTTCAATAAAAAGCCCTCAAATAAAAGGAATTTCTAATTCGGTTGCAAAATTAAATTGCTTTTTTTTTAGATTGTCATGAATTTGTTCTTTTACTTTCAGTTGCGCACGACACGACGTTATTACTCATCGAGCGAACTGATGGGCATACAACAGCTCAGACAGAACTCCTGCGAGCAAACTTACATATAGCGAATCAGCTCCATTTTATACATCGCTTCGATTCTCCTCCATATTTCCAAGTGCCTTGATGAAAAAATTCAATTCGTATCTTCCAAAAGTTTCTAGAATACTTTATGCGAATTAGGAGCCATTCAGAGCCGTGAAGGAGAGTAATCTCAGCCGCGGTGATATTAGTAGATGTGTTGGCACGGTTCATAGTAAGGGATAGGATACATACGTGTAGAGGTACGTGCAGACTTGTTACCGCTCACATGTTGCACTCTATCTCGTGTGCCCTGTGTGCCCTCGTGTGCCCTCGCCCTTGTTTACTGTCCACGCTCTTACGACAATTTGTCTGCACTCGTGTCATTGTTAACTGAAATAACATAACAACCCGACTCTCTGACTACTTTTCAACGCTTCTCATTTCTGTATCATTAAACGAACTACAACAACGCTTGAATTTTGCATGGTTTTCTAACATAATTTTATTTTCAATGTTTTTCTTTTATAATCTGTGGTTTGCATGCCTGGTATTCGAAGGATACCATACGTGCCGTATTAATTATGAAACTTAATTCATTATGATGTTTTTTGTACAATAAATTACATATATCATTCTGTCAGGCCAATACACACACGCTTCATGGCTGAAAGTTCAATTGAGTTCAAAACATAGCGACAGTTGCGACATGTCTAGAATTTTCAGAGAGAAATAATAATATTTAATGAGTCCCCAAATGATCTGTCTTTTCTGAATTGTTTGTATTGTCTTTATTAAAACTTTCTTCATCCCTACGTGTAGTCAATTGCATGATTCTGATCAAATTCTCCCATTCCGCTTCAAACGACTCCAATAAAATGTTGCGAAGGCAATAAAACTCCTCACGTTTTATGTTTTCCAAGCAATTCGAACAGACTTGATTACTGTCGCTTTTGTTACTGGTTACAAAAGCTTATGAATAATGCGAGGTTTATATTACAGTACCCGGTGTCAACGATGATGTACTCGTCGGTGTCTCAGCACGAGATGTGTCGCTTGTGACATCAGGCGCGCGCGGGCACTTTCCGCGCGCCTCGCGGACGGTGCTCCTGATGCAGGGATCGCCGCTCGTCGCGGTCCCACCGCCGCAGCGGCGACCGGCCACCGTGCCCGGACACTTACCGCATGAGGGCTATAGACCACACCTCCTTCGACGAACCCATACCGTGCGTTGAACGACACCTGTGTACCGACGTCGTACCGTACTGTCACGACTCGGAGTCCGTCAGTGAAGTGAGTCTTGAGAGTGACAGTAGGAACCCCTCGATCAAACACAAAGTTAGCAAAAAGAAAGTGACCTACCAAACCAAAGCGGACGTGATCTCAAACTAGTTAGTAATAGTGTTCATTGTATATAAGTGTAGATCGTTGTATGTGTCAGGTGGCTTGTTGTGTGAGATTGCCTTGATTTGTGCCAGTATTATTATATAATACTATGGATAAGCTCTCGTTGAAAATCAATGCTACAACGTGCTTCGAGCGATGGTGTCATGGCGTCGTTTCCGAAAATTAGTATCAGTTTTGTTACTGGTATTTTGTTTTTCATCATTAAAAAATCTTTACATATAATACAAATTTCCAATAAATAATTTTAAAAAAGGAGGAGGTTATTATTCAGGTGACAAACAAATTTATTCAATAATAGTTAGACTGGACCCTTTTGCAGTTTTATATGGTTTGGGGCGCTTAAAGTACTTAATTCAAAGAGGACTTGTCTCAAGGCAATCTCAAATGACAGCCAATTAATTCTAGTCATGACTTTCCACGGGAAAATATTTCAATCAGGAGCTGTGATTTACTGATTAGCTGTGTATATAGTATATGTACTGTACATATGTAACGTTGTCACCCATGTAACGCTATACAACGTGTAACGTTAAATGCGCAAAGCCTGAAAATAGTTTGATCAGAATAACGAGCAGAATTAATTGAAGTGGTTCATTTAATATAGGTCACATTTTTCAAAAAATCTTCATTAAAAACGTTGCCGTGTCTATTTATTAATAGGTCAAGCAACCCAACATCAGCGCGGCGCAGCGACCCGGTGACTACTCCTCCCTCAATAAAGCGTCATCGCAGACGCAAGAAACGATCAGAATGGCCAGTAAAACTAAAACAGCACATAAAACCTTTACAATTTTTTTAATTACTTATTTTCTGAAATAGGTCAACTGAATTAAAAATCAGTTGGGGTGTCTGAGGTTTTGCGCATTTAACGTTACATGTTGTATACTTAGCGCCATAGTGTAAGTACGTCGAGTGGGAATTAATACGCTTCATTACATTGTAAATATTGAGAACACTTTTCATTAAAACATTCCAATACTCATAGCCATACCAAATATGTTCAATGGTGTTAAACAAAAGAGTGCTAGCTATTAGTTATTTTTTTATATTTCATATTTTTTTTCTACTTCTCGCTTCACGCAATATCATGAAAATTACAGGTGTGCCAGGGTCAGCTGCGGAATAAATCAGTTCGTATTTGAAGTATAGTAAAAAGATCGAACAAAGTATTGTTGGGTTTTTCCATCAGGAACTTCTCAGTAGCAGCACGGAGCTTGGATTTGTGACCGATTGATGGTAATATGCTTGCCCCCTATTACATGGGGCTTAGCTGGTGAAATGGGGGTGTACTAGAGTACACCCCCATTAGTAGCCCCAAAGGATTAGACAGAGGCGTACCTAGAGGTACGACCCTTTGGGGACTACAGGCGTGATGGTATGTATGTTTTTTTAGTAGATAGATCCAAAGTCAATATGTATCTAAAGTTTTTTTTTTTCAATCAACAATCAACTCAGCCTATCGCAGTCCACTGCTGGACATAGGCCTCTCCCAGACTGCACCACAACACCCTGTCCTCCGCCTTCCGCATCCAGTCCACCCCAGCCACCTTACCTACCTTACCTTACCTTTTTTTTTTTAATTTGTTTTAAATTGATGTTATTTCAAGTTAAACAAATATCAACTTTATTTTAAAGTGATTAAGTTGATTTCAGAGTGACTAGAACTATCGTATAAGTTATAAAAATGTTCGAAGTTGTAGCGTAAACTGCACTTTATTGTGTAGGAATTAAAGTTATTTTTCCATAAACTCATATTTGTTTACATTTTTGGCAAATAAGTCGCGAATGCAGATTAGATATTCGGCAAATCATAGTCAATTACTATAATATTTTTTTTTAATATATAGAGATAAATTAAATGCTATAAATACAGTGTTAAGTAAACTAAATCATTTAACCAACCGGTTTATAACATGATTATTATGGATACTAATAACAATAAAGTTAAATAAATTATTTGTACAAATAATTTTCCAAATGGAATTGGTAGCAGCCAAATGTTTGTGCTGAAACAATATGTTAATTATCGTAAGTGTGATTAATTAGCAATCAGTATTATCCCTGGGAAATAAAGCTTGTTTGTTTGAACATTAAATTAAAATTGATGGCAGACTAAGTAGTTTCAAACGTAAACTCGTAAATTATAATAAAATTATAATGTTCTGCAAATAACTATTACATTTTGAAACTTTATAGTTTTTTACTAAAACTTAAAAAGGCAGCCATTTTTTCAACGTTTAATCAAGATTTTTTTTTTTTTTCAATTGTTTCTAAACTCGGAATTTTAATTTGCTAGAACAAAATAAGAGATTTATTTATTTATTTATAATTACCCTTACAACTATCATAACAGGATTAACCTAATGCGATGGTGTGGTATTTATATACTTACAATATTAAATTAACCTAATAAGGAACTTCTATACATACATACTACCTATCCTTAATTATATAAATCTCATACATAAACATAACACAGAACAATTATTATATAACTTATTAAAATTTAATACCTAACATAACAGATATCTAACATAAACTAAATAATGTCATGTTAACAAAAAAAGGTTGATCGCTGTTGTCATTTTAGTCTAGTAAATAAAAAATCAGAGTTTATCATAAACCATTCTAAATTCAATTCATAAGATCCATAGAGTTCTTCCATTTTGAAACCAGCTAGAACTTTTGTTTAACATCCTCTTTAGAGGTAAACCTCAGAATGTAAAAAATAATATTATAATATTATTGTTGTAATGACTTAGATTGTATCATAGTGGTCTAAACATTCCTTCCATCATATAAATTATTATTGTTGTCATCTATGTGTTGTTAAAACTACTAACGTTTCCTAAACGAACGGTGGCTCATGAAAATCATATTTTCTAAATCAATAAATTTTCATGGTGTCATGTAAATGATGGCACCGACGTTTGACTTTACGGTGTCAAAAAACGCTCTCTGGGAAAACCATGGGAAAACACAAACTGACATTCATAGATAACGTTTCAGTGACGTCATTAGCCGGTAAATTGCGGACACTATGTGGAAACCACCACTCTTCTAATAAACCGTAGCTTAAGTTTATCAGATTACTTTAGCGTTGAACGTGGTCAGTTGTTTTGTCTCAAGTAAATTCTTCATGTTGATATGTTAACTTCCGAACTAATTGTAAGTAGTTATGCTCGCTATGAAAATATTCTAAGCGTTCCTCAATGCCGTTAGGTTAAATTTCCATCGATTTTTTTGGAATATAATTCCTTTTGATCGATTATTATCTTAACATTTGAAATTAAAAGTTTATTAAGACTCTTAAATCGAGCCATCCTGGTGTCGTATTATGACGGTTTAATGCCATCATGATTCTAGTGTAAGAGAGAGACGAAGCTATACATTACCGATAGCACCATCCCTTTTTCGAACTGGAATCATGCTGTCATTAATTCTTCGTAATAATAAAACAGGTCAGGGGTCGTCCCTGGGGCGTTTTTGTACTAGTATAAAGATCTTTTTAACTCAATATAATGATGACACCAAAATTAAGCCCAATATCTTTGCTTCAAAACTGCTTGAGTCATCAATATTTTGATGTTTAAGGCTTTTATATGTCCTTACACGGAAATGCACTGTGGCTCGATTTAGAAATCCGGGTGTGTATTTCATTCCACTAAAAAAGCTTATTAGCTTTCCCGCAAGCTTCGTGAAAAGACGAAAATTGACTAAATTTATTTTTATTCTAAGCACGTTGTAAATTCCGTTTAGTCCAATTTTTTTATCATAACTTCAAAACAACTTTCAGCAAAATAGCATCAATATTTGCTAAGGTCATTCCTCCCCTAGATATGACCTTTGACTATATAGGTGAGCTTTTAAGACTGATAAGACGGCTCCCGTTATTTTATTTTAATATCTATTTTGATACCAGATCTCAAAGTGTAACAGTCATTAAGTATATTGTTAAATTATTGTAATAATTTAGGGTCTTAATTTAGAATAATTTACTTAGAGCTTCTCTTCCACCAAAAGTAGCCATTTTATTTTTCACTGTATTAAAATATCTTAAGTCTCATAGCTAAGATTGTTTTGCTTTTCAATGAACCCTGAAAGTTAAAATGAAAATATATCATTATCTAATGGCGAATTGTTGTAACAAAAATGAATTGTTGTAACAAAAACGAATTTTCGTAACAAAAATGAATTGTTGTAACAAAAAAAAGGAATTGTTTTAGGAAAAATAATGAAATAGTTACCTCTGATACTATGATTTACCTATACATAAATCGATAACATAAATTAAGGATTAAGGTCAACTGTCTACAATATTTAAAGATGTGTATTTAAAGGCTTAATTTGCAAATTATTTTCACAAGTCTTCACACTTACCTCTCCTCTAAGAATCGCTAAAAATTATAGTAATAAGAATGTATAAAGGCAAAGATAAAATAAATTAGACACTCATATGGGTAGTGTTAACGATGTTAGCACACCGACTGGGATCAAGGCAGTACACGAAACATATAGTGGTTTCATTGGTAAGTGAAACAATATCACCTGGGATTAAGTACATAAAGTCAGGATTTTTTTATGTTATCCTACACTGACCCACAACTGAGCAAAGGCTTCCCCCAAATCCTTCCAGGCATCCTTTTCTAGAGCCACCTCGATCCAACCCCTGCGCTAAGCGTCTAGGTTGTCTCGCCACCTCTTCCTGGAACATATATTATTATATATATATTACTATTTTATTATATATATATTATTATTATTTTATTTTATATATTATCCATATATTCTTTTGCCAGCTTTCATTTTTTGACTGGCTATTTGCTATAACTGACTGACTGGAACAATCGCGGAACTAAAAAGTTAAGCAATTTTCATGGATGAATTCTCTTCTTTTTGAACTGTCGTTTTCATTTATAGCATTGGCAGTATGTTGCCAGAATTTCTTTAAAGCTGGAAATTCTGGAATCTTTCTTTCCCTGTCTGACCATATCTGAGGGGCAATTCAAATCTCGGTCTCAATCTGTTAAAAATACAATCAATTTACATACGTTTTTGACAAGTTTTTGGCATTGATTGTCGCTGAGGTGAGATTGCGACTTGAATTTGAATGTTTTTTAAGCACGAGAATTGGCTTTCTGGTATCGGTACCGCGTTGCAGTGTTGCTCGACGGTGTGCTAACAGCATAATCTGTTTATTTATAGTGAATAGCCCACAAGGCCTTACTAATCTCAATTGTTTCAACCCTCATTTTGTCATACCAGTGTGCCTGTCTTACATGTACGCAGTAGTACCTAAAACTGTACATAACTACTCAGACAAAACATTTTAATAACTTAATATAAATGTATACTTCTCGCTACAGCTAGATCGTGAATTATATTTCAATATTGTGAATAAATTATGTGTATATGTAAAACTAATTTAAAATGGGTTGTCGTATAAATTTATATAAAGTATTTTTTCTATGAGGTTGTTTTATTTGATGAGTCCTCACTGAATGCCTGAGCTTCTATAGGATATGATATTTAAGTATCACAATATACTGCAAACACAAAAAGCAGCACCGCAACTACATGTGACTTCGAAGGAATACCAAAATTGTCCGACGAGACATGTGACACCAAAATATGGGATGCTGCATCGGTTTCAGAAAGATATGTCACCTCTTAGAATGCAATAATATCGGACATGTCCTTGCGTTATAAATATCCGCATACTCAGTTAAATTCAGAAGAATATGATTCCTTGTTGTGATCAAAATCTATTGTGTCTATTTATTAATAGGTCAAGCAAGCCAATGTCAGCGCGGCGCAGCGGCCCGGTGACGACTCCTCCCTCGGTAAAGCGTCGTCGCAGATGCAAGAAACGATCAGAATGGCCAGTAAAACTAAAACAGCACATAAAACCTTTACAATTTTTTTAATGACTTATTTTCTCTGTGAAATAGGTCAATTGAATTAAAAATCAGTTGGGGTGTCTGAGGTTTTGCGCATTTAACGTTACACGTTGTATATACATATATATATCGCGACAGTAGGTATGCCAGGGGTCTTCAAAGCCCTTTCAGACAAAAATGTAAACAGAAGCCATAGCTCAACTAAACATAGCTCTAGGTGTGAAGCCAACCCAAACAGTGTTACTTGTAACAACCATTCAACATCTTTTCATATAATCATCCTTTTCACCGTGCTTGTCTCAAGTATTATTAAATTGAAATACGAAAATTCTTTCACATAAACTTACAACAATTCGATGTCATTATCATGGGCACAAAGAGTTTCTCAGAACATTTAATGACATACATTATTATTATTATATAAAGCCTTCAGGGCTGAAGCGTCCTCGAGAACAATTTAAAGTTATGTCTGCGTTTGACTTAACTCATTTTTTTTTGTATTATTTTATAGGATATTCATTGTACAGACGGCAGCACATCAAGCTACTACAATCTGTCAGATTTCTTTAATAGATTTTCAACTTTATCGCTAAAGCATAAGGTTCAAAGTTGATTGGGAAAATGTGACAGTTTCGGGTAGCTTGATGTGCTGGCGTCTGTACGAAAAATAGGTATGGAGCTTCCTCTATACTTTCCGCCACTTAGCATAATAAGCCTATAATGTTCCCACAGCTGGGACACAGGCTTCCTCTCGGTGAGGGGAAGTGGGCCGTAATCGGGTTTGTAGATCTCACATATCTTCGAATTATTGGTTCTAGAACAGGTTTCCTCACGATGTTTTCCTTCATCGTTTTGAGAGCAGTGGTGATGAAATAATGTACACCGAGCCTTTATTTACGTTCGAACTTACGACTTACAACTTACAACTCGTAATTGGGTAGTTGCATGATATTGAATACTATATATTCTAGTAGATAATATATCCACACATGTAATACAATAATAGAATTCGAAATCAAATTTGAAATCGGTCGAAAAATAAAAAACTTATAACTTATAGAAACTTTTTGTCTATCTCTTTCTCGCAAAACGAAGTTTTGCATGTAATTTATATGGCGATACTGAACTATGACGTCACAATTCAGTATTTCCCTCTCTGTCTAATTGAGAGTTTTGAACGCTCATATCTTTTCAATTTTTAAAAATATTAAAAATCTGTTTATACCAAGCTATTAGTGAGGTAAAAAAGCTTCAATTTAAATAATAAAAAAAAATTAGTCAACTCGCGGATTCGCGGCCGTTAGCACTGGGCCACCACCACTCAACCGTCCCAACTCGTCGGTCACCGTTTGCAACTTCTAAGGGTGCGTTTCCACAGAAGCGAAGCTGGGCGAAGCGGAGCAGAGACGTGCAGGAATCGACTAATCACAATGGTTGAAATCCTCATCGCGTCACTCGTCTCGACTGTGATTGAACGATTCCTACACGTCTCCGCTCCGTTCCGCCCAGCTCTGCTTCTGTGGAAACGCACCCTAAAACTATTGCTTAACCTTTTGCGTAGATGCACTTTTATGTCTAATTGCTTCCGCTCGCGGTTTCGTCCGCGTACTTCAACATTACAAATTGTATGACACTCGGCGAAATAGTGTAGCTTTCTGTTAGTGAAAGGCTTTTTGTAATGGGACCAGTGCGATTCTGTAACCATCTCACCCTGAAAACTTGGGTGAAGTGAGCGTGGAGTGAGCTGTCAGTGTCATCCCACCTGATACTAGAGATAATAGACAATCCCGATTTTAATAATATTTTTATGCTAACTCTATTGATCATTTTATATAATTTCAAAGCTAGTACTTCAGTTGTCAAAACATTACTATTTTGTGGGGTTTTAATTGAGAAAAAAAAAAAAAACAAAGTTCATATTCTGACTAAGTTTATGTTTTGCTATTTTATTTTAAAATCCCACAAAATAGTAATTCTTGACAACTAATATATTGGTTTTGAAATTATATAAAAAGATCAATAGAATTAGCATAAAAAATATTATTAAAATATCGATTATGATTGTAAATGTTTGCTTAGTCAATCCTTGGCATCAGTGGGATGACACTGACAGCTCACTCCATGCAAGTTTTCACGGTGAGATTTTTACAGAATCGACATGCAGTACAAGCATATAAACAAATAACTCTTTGTAATATTAGTTTAAATGATAGTGAGAAAACGACACTAACCCAAAATATAATCTCCTAAGTTCACATCTGCGCTGAAGGCCCCGTATAGCGCCAACTAAAACAAAACATGCCAAAACACACGAGCGGACCATTTTACAGCCGACGGTCGAAGATAAACTTAGAAGAATAACATAGTCAATTTTGTAGGAAACCGTTTATTTGGGATTTAGGATCAAAAGCGATTCAAAACAATGTTTAGGACTCACGTACATTGTAGGCATCGGAAATTACTGCAAATTACAGCAGGAGCATCTCCAGCAGTTCATCTGATCACATCTACTATTATACGGGTGATCGGGACATTGACGCGAAAGCGAGGGGCCCGTGGCTAAATAATAACAGCCGCACAGGTCGATCGATCAGTTTAAGCTAAGCTTGCCGCGGTTGGCCTGTGGATATGTGACCATCTTTACATACCGAGACCCCTCCGTGCCTCGGAAAGCACGTTAAGCCGTTGATCATGACTGTCATTCGTGCATCTTTGACAGTCGTTACGGGTAGTCGGAAGCCCGAAAGTCTGACCACCAGTCTTACCAAGGGGTATCGTATTGCCCAGTAACTGGGTTGTGGGGGTCAGATACCTCGGCAGTCGCTCCATGTAAAATGCAGGTATTCAGCTGCATCCGGTTAGACTGGAAGCCGACCCCAACATAGTTGGGAAAAGGTGATGATGATGAGGGACATTGACGCGAAACCTGTTACCATGGCATGGATTCAGTACATGTTTGAGAACCCCCGGCGTTTAAACTTTTCGCCGGTTATTAAAAAAATAATTGCGGTTCCATACATTTTGACAGCGGTCAGGTATTGCACATTTCTATGAAACAGCAGATTTTTATTTTTTTAAGTGAAAATTTCTTTAGCATCGTTGTGATTTGAAATTCAATGAAACGAAAAAGCGACAGTAAAAAGAGATAAACACATACATCTATAGGATTTAACGTGCGAGAGAATGAGATAGAAGGCATTATACCTACAGTGTTTCTTATGATGATGACGATGACGATGACGATGACAATGACGATGACGATGATGATGACGATGACTATGACGATGACGATGATGATGATGATGATTATTGAAGGTTTCACTTCTATCGCGTGTGAACTGCACACATATATTTTTTTTTTAACCGACGACATAATTTCTACACTGGGGATTTCAATATCATGTGCTGAATTCATGCTTACAGTTTGCGCGTCGCTATCACTGTCGCCCTGCATTTTCTACTCAAACTAAAATTGACATGTACCTTTATTTGAATCGTAAATAAAACAAAACAAATCCGTAAATTCAATTGAACATGCAATGCTTACCTATCGCGTTTTAAAGTTTATTTTTCGAATTACTGAACCATGTTCTTTGAAATTGAATCTGAGTTCAATGTCTTATTAAATTCAAATATTTATATAAGAGAAAGTGAAAAATAGAAAAGCAAATAGGTACATATTTCCCAAGAAAAACGCTTCGGGAATCATCGTCCATCTTCGGAAATACGAACGCGCGTTGATAATACTCGTACATAATATTACTGTTATAACCACGTTGTACTTTCCTTTTTATATAGATTAACAACTCAAAAACTTTGAGTGACAGATAATGATCTGCGACCGGAGTAAGTACAGACGCCAGCACATCAAGCTACTACAATCTGTCAAATTTCTTTAATAGATTTTCAACTTATTACTAAAGTACAGGGTGGGCCAGAAATAAATACACTTTTTAAAAGTGCATTGCACTGTGACAATTTTTTTTTTTTTTTTTTTATAAATTCATCTGTCATAAAGTGGCCAGACCATTAAAAAGGTTTTATATTCATGTCAACTCGACATTAGTCAAATGTGTATTTGATCTTGGTTATCAAGTGTCATAGCTTGAAATAGGTATTGTGACTTGATAAAGGAAAGAATTTGAAATTGACGAAGATATAAAAGACTTTACTGTGCATTCAGCAGTGTTATAAACTGATTGAATTGAACAATGATATTAGAATTCTATCTACAGTAATGGCAATACCCTGTCGGAATGGCGTTGGTCGGGAGCCAATCTGAAATAAGGCGATCATTGCAACGAGCTGCATGTGAATATCGGCAAACTATACAGGAATGCTATTGGAAAAACAATTGCTACAGAATGAAAACCATAGAGCATGAGACGCCTTGGCGGCCGCTGCTAGAAGCGGTGTTGTTAATACTTTCCATACCAAATTCAAATATTTTATTTCACATATAACTATGTACACGCTACTACCAAGCTACTACAGTCTGTCAAATTTCTTTAATAGATTTTCAACTTCATCACTTAAGCATAAAGTTCAATGTTGATTGGGAAAATTTGACAGTTTCGGGTAGCTTGATGTGCTGGCGTCTGTACATGGGCACTTATGAAACGTCAGAAGCAAGGTGCACGGTTCCAATTGGTCGATTCCTATGTATAAAATCCGGCGAGAAACTTCAGTTACTCTTTTAAAAATAATTGGATTTTACAATGTTTTAAAAATTCCAATTTTAATAGGTATCAAAGGATGGAAGGGCAGTGTAGACTTGTCAACAAGTACTAGAGACCGCAGCTCGCGCCCGCAGTCACCTGGCACGTTGTGATATTCTGGACATTATTTCACTAAGTGAAAGATAATGAGCATAAAACAAGCGTGAGGTAAATTAAAACTGCTATGTTTATTTTAGACCAGCTTCTGCCTGCGATTTCGTCCGCGTGGAAGTCAAATATACCATAAAACATATCCTATGACACTAAGCAATAAGAAAGAATTTTTAAATCTGATGTTTCGTTTCGGAGATTACCTCCTACATTCAAACTTACTCACTTTACCTCCTAATATTAGTTATTAGTATAAAAATAAAAGGATACGGTGATTTGTGTTTAATAATAATTAGGTAATCAATTTATTTCAGGAAATGGGAGCTTGCAAGAGAATGCCATTATGTTCTTGTCAATTGTACATATAAAGGAGGCACGTGATGTGTCAGAATCTCATAGTTTTATTAAGGAAGAACACAATTTAAAAATAAGTACAAATTATTTTAGAGAAAGAAGAAGCCCAACACAAATGATGAGAAATTAAAAATTTAAATGCAAAATGTTATTGCTAAAATCAAAACTAACATAATACATTATTTTTTTGCTAAATGTGTGTTTCTATAAACAATCTTCTTGTTTCTTGACCAGATTGGCTATCAATATTAATAGCTAATTTGGTCAAGCTGTCTCAAGTTATTCTCTGTTATGACGGGTTCTAGAAAATCAATGTCTTCATTCATGTCCACAAAATCACACTAATAAAGGCGAAAGTTTGTGAGTGTGTGTGTGTATGTGTGTTTGTTACTTCTTCACGCTCAAACGGCTGAACCAATTTTGATGAAATTTGGCACACAAATACTTTATAACCAGGATTATCACATATAATACTTTTATTCCTACGGGATTGAGACTTATGCGAGTGAAACCGCGGGGCGCAGCTAGTGACAATATAAAATAGCAAGTGCTACTACTTGGCACACCATACAGTAGACATCGAAACCTCTGTTTCCGAACGCCAAAACACCTTTCTATAGGTAGTGTTTGTAATCCATATTATAAAATTCCTCATTCGTACTGCGGGGATTCTGGATTGGTGTAAACAAGTACCTAAGTCTTTATCCATAACTAAAATCTCCTAGTAAACGTTTACTACCACTTATCTTCGTCGTATTCGGTTTTCCCTAAAATTCTTGCATCATGTGTACTGCTCCTCCAGTGTCAGTGCTACAATGTGTCTTGTCTGTAATGGAGAATATATGTGAAGCGTATAAATTGTGTCGCTTTATTTGCCAAAGCGAGAGCCACGATCACGCACATTCGTAATGGACTTTTGACAAAGTCCATGAATGTCTGCTGCATCATCTTGAACTTCTTGCCTAACCCACGTCCTGAGAGCAGTACAAACTTGAAGTTCTACAACCAGCCCGCCACCACGACCTTGCGGTTCGATACCACTTCTAAGTAACTCATCTATTTTCCGTACATATATTTGACTGAATCTAAATATCATTCAAAAGTCTGCGTCTTCTAAAGTAAAATGATTGAAACGATTTTTGTAACATTTTTTACTTTTTGGTGGTTCTCCACGGTCTATTTAAACAGAAACACCGAAATAATGCAAAATAATCCATCATTGAGACTGATATTTGGATACGAACGTTCCTAAAACTTAGTATAAAATTTCCCGCCAGATACTACGGTTACGCGCTCACTATATACAAGGGTTGAGGACCGAATAACAGTTATGTAAGTTCTCATACAGTAAAAACTCCCGCTGTAACAGACGTACAGCTGAACTGTCAAATACCTTTTATTCGTAAAGTAAGCTTTATGAGTGAGCCTGTTAGAATAACGTACGATATAATACGAGTATAAGACCAAAAAGCTTCAAATTGGCTGACTCTTTGATCAAGTCGTCGCTTTTCTATCTGGAATTTCTCAGTAGCAGCCCAGAGTCTGGATTTGTGTCCGACTGGTGATAATAGGTTCGCCCCTATAACATGAGACTTAAACATAATATGTATAATTATATGTGTCCTATAGGTACACAACTGCTCAACTCTTCGGAGTAATAAAGACTAAAAAAATTATGACCAATCAAATAGTGTACATAATCTCACGCGTTCTTGCTATAGGGGTCAGCAGAAACTACAGTACACAGAGTACACTACCTGCTACGATCCATACATACTCCTTTTACTTCGTTTACGTTTATGCTTCTGATCATACACGCGCGCCGATCGCGAGTACACATGACCAGACTTCGCTGCAAACATGTTTCATGATAAGGGCAAAAGAATATAAACAGATGATCGTAGCTTCCTATTAAACAACTAAAGAACAAAACTAAGTTATTATTAATAATTGTTATCGACGTCATACGAAATCCCACAATATTCACTACTCGTTAAAAGATTCGCACGTCCACATAATTCATATTATCGATATCGATAATACCCGCGTACGGGCTGAGATTAATGGACGAGTAATACCGCAGTACGTAATTGCCGCAAAATCATTATTGTTGTAATAAGTCTTGCAATTCCAGAGTAATGAGTGAACATACACTGGTAAATGAGGAAGACGGTACACAAATTTCTTAAATAGATTTTCAACTTTATCGCTAAAGCATTAAGTTCAAAGTTGATTGGGATAATTTGACGTTTCGGGTAGCTTTATGTGCTGGCGTCTGTACGTCTGTCTGCACAGATTTTGATGACTTTAGTTAAACACGCTATAGCTCTTACCTGCAGGCGAATTCTCGTAATTAAAAACGTTCAAAATGTAGTCGCAATTTCAGCAACAATCAATGTCAAAAACATGTCTTACATATAGAGAAATTAGAGGTATTTTTCACAGATTGAGACTGAGTTCACACTGTGAACGTTCTTAAAATTACGAGAATTGCCCCTCTGGGTTAAGGTTGAACTGAAATGATTTTACGATTTTCTACATTAGGTACCTATAAGTATGACGTCGCAGGACAGCCTTTACCAGAAGTGGTCATCGTATAAGTGGTTCAGCAGCTTCAATATCATCAGGATTATGCCGGAATAACGCAGCCGTTGGCGTGGTACGAAAGCGGCTCACTTGACAGCCGCCACGCAACCATCTATGCGACGCTCTCCTCAAGTGAATGTCACCAGCCATCGTCGTAACAAAACTAGACGGTTCCATTTGCTGCCCCGTCAAGTATTTAAATATAGGTATGTATATTCATCTCATATTTTTCTTCTCAGTGTGTATACACACTAGCGGCACACGTCGACGACAGAGGCAACTGAAACCGTCAGTGCGTGTTGATGGAGTGGAGTTCACCGAACTGAACTCAATTGCACTTAAGACACGTTGTCGGCGGCAGCCACCGGCTGCGTCGACGGCTACCATCAACACGCACTGACGGTTTCAGTTGCCTCTGTCGTCGACGTGTGCCGCTAGTGTGTATACACACTGAGAAGAAAAATATGAGATGAATATACATACCTATATTTAAATAGTTGACGGGGCAACGACGGAAATAACGAAGACGACATAAGCAACTTGCAGTTGCTTCTGTCGTCGACGCGTTCCGCTCGCGTGTATGCACACTTTATTAATTATTTTATTTAGGAATAAGTACGCCACGATAAACTCCCGATGCAAAGTTTTGGTGTACAAAAACAATTTTCACTCTTTGCCCACAAATAAATAATTATGTTGCGATGAAAACATTCCAGTGTTCCAATATTCCTGGCAGGCACAAATAATATTTGTAAATCAAATAAAACGGCACAGAACGTAAACAGTCGAATGTTATTACTATGTTATATTGAATTATATCGTGCGTTGCGCGAAGAATAGTTGGAATTTTACGATAAAAATCAAATAGACGCAATACGGTGCTTTTTTTTACGGTGGTTTCTGTAGTCAACAAGGAACCCTTATACGAGTAGTTCACCATGTCCGTCTGTCCGTCCGTCCGTAGCTTATCTAAAACACTCTTAGTACTAGAAAGCTATAATTTGGCATAGATAATACATATTAATCACGCCGACAAAGTGGTAAAAACGGATCATGAAAAAAAAATTTAGGGTACTCTACACTAAAGTGGGGATGTTTTTTTCTCATCTACCCATGGTGTGAGATATCATTGGATAGGTCTTTCAAAAATATTGCGGGTCTTTTAATACCATTTTTCGACTCAGGCATCCGTTTGTGAAATATTAAGCTTCAAAGAGCTATTTTTTGGAGTCAAGAGTCTCCCCCAATGCCAGCTATATGGTTGTTTTTGGATATGTGAAAAAATCACAGTAGTACGAAGGTAAAACGAAAACTATCACAGCTAAGTAGGCTTTACAGGTTTACGAGTAATAGTTGACCAACTCACATTTGCAGTTGCAATGTATGGGAGAACATGATTTTCAACTTCAATGTCAAGTTTGTTCTTGGGATAAATTCATTCCAACTACGGAACCCTTCATTTTGCGTTTTCCAACGCGCACTTGGCCGGTTTTTTTTTTAAATTAATTGTATATATTGCCCGTGGGTTCTTTCGCACCATAGAGGAACTTCTCCGTGTATCTGGGTAAAATGTAGGTAGTATCATACTGTGTCATTATTATCTATATTCTTGTCACAGTCATGACGTGCTGCTGTCGACTATGTCTAATTTGTGCTCATGATTATATTTTGTTTTTTTTTTTCTCTAATTATAGTTTTTTCTTATTTTCTTCCCTGGGATGAATTTAAGCTCTGTCTAGTAGTTTCCGCGTGAAGCTCAAACAAACAAAGAGACAAAAACGCTTCGTACTTCGTATGTACTAAGTATTTTAACTACAAATGCCTCACTACAATCTGCCACTTTACGAATTTATTTTTTTCTACAGTCATTGAATACAAAAATTCGAATCTACCAACCCGCACTGTGCCTGCGTGGTGGATTACGGCCCACTGCCTCTCACAGAGAGGATGCCTGTATCCCAGCACTGGGAACATTATACACTGATTATGACCCCCCCCCCCCCTGATTACCTTCCAATAAGATTGAAACCTTGAATCTCTCAAAAATCACAACCACACCAACATACCAACATACCAACTTTGACATAGATATTAATCCATATTCGACTAACTGTTTTACATTGCCTTGTCGAGCATTTTAATGGACACCACAAATTGCCCTGAACGCTTCCACACTCCACAGCCACTAGAATGAATGGTGAGTATCTTTGTGTACTGTGTAGGCTTTCCACGTGAAGTTCGGTACACTGGGCCATTTTAATTGACCATTACACTGAACCTTCCGATGAATGAAACGAGGTAAGCATCTGCAGTGCGATTCTGTAATCATCTCACCGTGAAAACTTAGATAAATTGAGCGCGGAGTGAGCTGTCAGTGTCATCCCACCTGATACTAGGGATTGACCAAGCATACATTTACATTTTATCGAGATTTTAATAATATTTTTCATGCTAATTGTATTGATGATTTTATATAATTTCATAGCTAGTATTTTAGTTGTTAAAACATTACTATTTTTAAAATAAAATACCAAAACAGAAACTTAGTCAGAATGTCAATGTTGTTATTTTTTTTTTTTCCCTGACTAGTTCTTATATAGCCTGAGGCGCGAGCGCGTCACGCACGAACAATAAATAAAATAAAAAACACGTTTAAGACAGCTACTAGACTGATGAAAATACGTATCGGCATTGTTTGTCATTATGAGCGATTGTAGATCGAGTCTAGTAAAGACTGCGACGATATTCAGCGTCGTTACTATTCAATTAGAAGATATAACCGAGTGTGTCAAGTCATCGATAGCTAACGGTGTGACGGGCTGACGGACCATAGAATTTAATTCCATGTAGTTTGTATGGGGTGATCACCCGATTCACGATGTTTTCTTTTGTTAGGGGGCACGTTTTGGCGACTGTAGGTATACTAGGAAGAATACCATATACCGATAATAACGTCCGCATCACTGTCGACTGGTAATGCACACAAGAGCAGTCTCTTGTGTGCATTACCAGTCGACAGCGATGCGGAGGTTATTAATTAATGAAATAATTCATTAATTATGTTATTGGATAACGCTGCCAGTGCAGCATTGCCACGTTGTATGGCAATGCTTAGCCTCTGACCAAAAGCCAACGAATTAATGAAAGAATAAAAACAATTAAGATAGTATTATTCATCTTACAACAATATCTAGATTAGGAGTGACATATTATAAGAAAACAGAAGCTTTTAGAATGTATTGTGATTTTTTTTTTACAAATAAATAAATCCATCTACATTTAAAAGCTCTCCCAGACAAGCGCGACGCTACTCTAGTAGAATAATAGAAAGACGTTGTACTATCAGAATCGGGACGTACCGTGCGTCGTGTCGTGCCTATCTGCGGGTGTCTTAACTTGTAACGTGACGTAAATAAAATACAAATTCCCAAAATACAAAGTGACAGCTACATTAAGTATTTATGAAAGTGTCTCTAAAAGAAAAGTTCATCCGACGATGCTTGGACAGCTTAATCCAGAACTTTAATTTATTATCATTTTGGTAGACGAACTTTTGAACTAAGCGAAAAGTATTTCGTATTAATTTAAGCCTTATCTTTATTAAAAAACTCTATAAATTATGTTGTTTAGACAGAATTTTAATTAATGGTGCAACACTATACTTAAGCCGTACAGATGCCAGCACATCAAGCTACTACAATCTGTCAAACTTTAATAGATTTTCATCGCTAAAGCATAAGGTTCAAAGTTGATTGGGAAAATTTTACAGTGTCGGGTATCTTGATGTGCTGGCGTCTGTACCTACAGATTAGATTATTTGAAAACTTCTCTTGTACCTACAACAATAATAAATGATGTAATTGGAACAATAACTACCTAGTACGAGTAGGTACAGCTTTTACTACTTCTGAGATTTTTAAAACTGCATTTTTTTTCCCTTAAAATCACTACATAGTATAAAACAAAGTCGCTTCGCTGTCTGTCTGTCCCTATATATGCTTAGATCTTTAAAACTACGCAACGGATTTTGATGTGGTTTTTTTTAATATATAGAGTGATTCAAGAGGAAGGTTTATATGTATAATACATGCATAATATAGTAGAAAAACACTGATAATTTTAGAGGTTTCTAATTTAATGTCGTAAATAAACACATTTTAATAAGCTTACATTGTAAACGCTGGCTGAACCCGTCGAGATAGATCAAAATAATGTACTACAGTATTGTAAACCTTAAAAAGGTCTACAAAAAAGTCCGCGATGGCATATGTCTATCTCTTAGGGATAACCCACAATAACCATTTTTTATCCTATACTTTTTACGAGAAATAATGGCTCTCAGTGTTTCTCCATTGCACCCGTGCGAAGCCGGGGCGGATCGCTAGTAAAATATAAGAGCAATTGTGGCCCTGTGGTAACGGCCGCGACTTACGAGCTTTAGGTCGTAGGTTCGATCCTAGACAGGTGCTTTACTTTGTGTAACTTATTTCATCACCACTGCTCTCAAAACGGTGAAGGAAAACATCGTGAGAAAACCGGCATGTCATTCAACCAAAAATTCGAAGACATGTTTAATCTACCAACCCGCACTGGGCTCGCGAGGTGAATTACTGCCTACTCCCTCTCACCGAGAGGAGGCCTGTGTCTCAGCAGTGGGAACATTATGGGCTCATTACGTAAGTATTCTAAAGTTATAGATTTAGCTATAAGTAATTTTCTTCCTCAAATTTAAGAACACCAAAATCTAGGGATAGAACCTTAAACTACTCACATTAAAAGGCACTCTAAAATAATAAATATCAATAGATAAGCCACGCTCTCCGAATTAAAATAACTCTCGAGTGGCCATAAAGAAATTTTCATCAAAGAAATCATAAGTTTTATTACTAAAACGTAGCCTTATCTTCACGCTCTATTGATTCAGGAGACTTTATCCTAAAAATGGATATTCATAAAAACCTCCTTTTGTGGACACTGTAATCCTTTTTGTCTGTTCTGTGTACCGTGCACACACGACTCGACATCAGTTTTTTTACGATACCATAGATAACCGTCATCTATTGGTCAGAATTGGTCTCTTTTTATTTTCTATTTTTTTTTTTTTTGAAGTATTTTTGTCAGAATTAGCCTACATTGATTTGAAATTAGAATGTTTAATTTCGGATTGATTTGGTTTTGAAAATTGTTTAAATTTTCATATTTATTATTGTTATTTTTATTTATGTTTGATTAATTAACGTAGTTTGATAAATTTGTAAACATGAAATCAATGTGTATTTAATACAACTCATTACTTAATAAATAGATACGTAACTCACAAATAATGGCTACATTTAACAAAATATAAATTTCAGCACAAAACCCAAAACAAAATGTTCTGTAATTAATTCAATCCGAAAATTAAATATGCATTAGGCTTAGCATCTGTCTGAATGCAAGTAAGAAGTTAACAACACGGCCCAAACATAACACCCAAAATTAACATAATCGGATTATTCCAAGAAAAACTCTGTCGTATTAACAAAGACGAGAAAGTAATCAAGAAAATTTAAATTAAATTAGTGGCTGAAAGTCATTAAAGCACCGAGACACCGGTAAACTGGGACCCCGACGAAAGACGAAGTTGAGCGAAGTCGCTTCGGCCACTCGGTTATTTTATAAACGAAGGTAAACAAAAATAAAGCACTCAAAGAAAAAAGTAAAGTTCGGAAGAAACAGCGGAGCCTTCTAACGGAGAAAAGTGAAAAAAAAAATGCTTAGGTACAGACGCCAGCACATCAAGCTACTACAATCGGTAAATTGTTTTAATAGATTTTCAACTTTAACGCTGAAGCATAAGGTTCAAAGTTGATTGAGGAAATTGGATAGTTTAGGGTAGCTTGATGTGCTGGCGTCTGTAAAAATGTTTTGTTTCAATCGTGATGAAAATGAGGAAGTATTTTCAAAAATTCGATGGCTGTTGACCTATAATTCTGGCGGCTTGTTTGTCAGAGATCCGTACACAATTAAATAAACAACAAACATAAAGACACACGGACAGGATGAGAGGGTTTCGTTTTTGCCTTTGGCGCAAATACGCGTGCGCGTATGTATCTATTTAAAAAGGTTTAGATCATTTGCAAGACCTCCTAGACTATTGTATACGTTTAGTAGAATTCCGTAGCCAAAGGCAAATCGAAACACTTATCATTTCGTCCTGTCCGTCTGTCTTTTTACACCTTTTACTTCGGTTACGTTCATACATCTGGCTATGCAGAAGCTCACGAAAAGAGACTTGAAGAGAAAAAAAGATCAGAATGTGAACATGGAGGCAATCCAGCTTCTCGACCACACAAACATAGTTAGAGAACTAAAAAGAACAAAACCGTTCGAGCTAGCGTTTAGTGTTAGTGAATAGTGTAAAGTACATTAAAGTAGTGTAAAGTAATTTTTTTTTAGATGTTCAAATTTATCGCTAAAACATTATGTTCCAAGTTGATTAGGAAAATTTGACAGTTTCGGGTAGCTTGATGTGCTGGCGTCTGTACAAAAGTGCCAAACAAACACAAGAACGAAGTGTATTCGCCTTAATACAGACAATAAAAAAAGTGCTACTGGACACATTCTTAGTATAGACAATTTAACAGTTTAGGTTATAATTAAATTACTTATTAGTCTTATAAGGCTAGATTGTAATTTGCCAGGGTCGCGGGTTGTTCGAAAGAGTTACCGTGGCCCTTGGCACAGGCAACTGAAGGAACACGGGTGGGTTTTAGTCAGTAAAAGTCTGACACGTCCTCCCGCTCCGCCCATAGATTGTAATAAGATTAGGGTCCATTCTATTGTTGAACCTGAGCCCTAGGACAAGGGAAAAAAAACTGGTTATACACGCATCACGCCCGACTGCGAGTACTACAAACCTGAACTTTCTGAAGAACACCACCAATTAGGTCACTATTATCTCCTTCCAGAGCGTTCCTCACATGTAAAAACTTACTTTCAGTCGTCTTTTTCTAATTACAAAAACTCATTCAAATACTAACGCAGTTAAAAGATACTAAAATATAACTAGTTTTAAACGTTATCGCAGACGATTTTGCACAACACTGCAGTACAAAGCGGTCCGGAATCTGAGTTTCCTCGGATTTCTTCACCCAACAGTTTCAAGTTTCTTTTCATTTAAACTTGTCTGACGGAGCGCTCCTCGAGACATCTCGAAGACTACTAATACTTTTAATGCTAAAACGTTAACCCTATAATCGTCGGAATTTCTGGTAAATCTACTCGGTTAATCTTCTAAAGTTTTGCTTTAATGAGGTTATGATGATTCTTATGGGTGGTTCGAACTATGTTTCTTGGACTCTTTTGAAATAAATAAACAGCACAGAAGATTTTTTTTATTAAATTTTCTTACATAAAATAATTTCTTCAAAGGGGCTTGTGGCTAAGTAATAACAACTGTACCGGTCGGACGATCAGGTTAAGCTACGCTTGCCTCGGTTGGACGGTGGATGGATGACCAACTTTACATACCAAAACTCCCTGCGTGCCTCTGAAAGCACGTTAAGCGTTGTTGGATCTGTGACAGTAGTCACGGGTCGGCAGAGGCCCGAAAGTCTGACAACCAGTCTTACCAAGAGTATCGTGTTACCCAGTAACTGGGTAATACGGTCAGCGTCTTAACCGGATGCAGCTAATCAGCTGCATCAATTTCTTCAAACATCAGTGAAATTACTTAAGTGCTAAACATGAATTTGTGTAGTATTTTGTTTCATAATAAACTTATTTCAAGAGAGATTCAGATAGGCATTAATCTAATAAGCGACTAATATTATCAAATTATTTATTTTAGAAATTAAATTAGTATTATTTGCATAGAATCTTCAAATAAACGCAGTTTCAATTGTTTTACATAAAACTGTCTCAATAATCTATCAAGTAAACATTCAATTCAGAAGATCTATAATTTAGTTTAAGCAATAATACTCCATATCCAGTAGACATAGAGTATAAAATACCGTGATGTTTAGTTTTAGGATGAGCGCACAATTGCCTGAGACAGGCACTCCCATCTTCGTCGCGACTTAAAGTGGTGGCACTTATGTAGGTCTGTTTGCTCTCTGTGCACAAATCCCGGCTAAGCTGGGATATGAACTGTGCTTACAACTCTGCATAGTTGGAAATCACGCGGGATCCTTGTAAGACTTACGAAATATTCTTCTTCGTTCAGTCTATCTCACTGTGGAATGCGCTCCCCCAGGAAATCAGGATGGCAACCAACCGATTATCCTTTAAAGTTAAGGTTCGCGATCACATTCGCAAGAAGCTGGCAGTATCATCACAACGCTAATATTTTCTTATTGTTTGTCTTACTTCTTTTTAGTATTTTCATATATAATATATATTTATTTGTGCTTACATTTTTATGTAATTAGGTATATATTATATTTATAGTTTTAATAGTTTTATGTGTATCTTTATATTTAAAATATGTATTCCTCAATTTTCATTACTACTACTGTTTGTCTCTGCATCACTCAAAGGTTGACTGGTAGAAAATGCCTATGGCATTAAGTCCACCTCTGCACATTTATGTGCTTGAAGTACTAAAATAAAAATGATTACCACATTATGAATATTGAGGAATAAATATTTAAATCGGTTTAAATCGTGCAAATAGTTTGATTTATTGCCCACTTTCTAACAGAATAGCTATCAAAATTATCACTTTCATGTAACGCTTCAATAACTACTTCCAAATTGTGATCCAATTAATACCAGATTCCTAGACCACAAACTATAAATAAAAATTTCCTGTAAAAATAAACGACATCCGTGCAAAAGAATAAATTATATCTATTGTTCTCAGTGAGACTGTTGAAGAGATATATAAAACTTTATGTAAGGTGCATCCGGGAGCTGGCAGTAATGAAAGTGGCCCCTGGGAAGAATGGTGGAGGATGGAACTAGCCATCACACGATCGAACATGAAATCCCTTTTCCCAAAACGTGTTGAATCCAGTCATCGTTTACTTTTATTAGAATTTATATGCAGTTCTGTATGTATGTTTTACTGCCTCAGATTTTAAGTATGGATGTTGGAACTTTAGTAGCGTTTATCTTAAAGGTGGATGTACTCATAAAACCGTTATTCTGCTTGTCTAGAATATGTGGCTTTTAAATGGCTAACAGGGGCCGTATTACGAAGTATTAATGCCATCATGATTCCAGTGCGAAAACAGGATAGTGCTATCGGTCATGTATAGCTCTGTCTCTCTCTTACACTGGAATCAGGATGGCATTAAACCGTCATAATACGGCACCTGGTGTCCCGTTATACAGACGCCAGCACATCAAGCTACCCGAAACTGTCAAATGTTCCCAATCAACTTTGAACCTTATTAAAATCTGTTAAAGAAATTTGACAGGTTGTAGTAGCTTGATGTGCTGGCGTCTGTACAGAAACACTTGATCGAACGTAACGGCAGCAGGGTGTGGATGTGAAGCTGAGTCACAAACTGCTCTACTCCCCATCCTGCCCTATATGCCCCAAAACCTGCAGCCAAAATGACCTCTGCGCTGCCATCGATACCGCCGTGGAAAAGAACAAGTTTTGGGTCAACAAAATTTTAATAACTGTCGTGCCAGCGACACATAGAAGTAGACTTTTCCTCTAACCAGGTCTGGTTAGAGGAAAAGTCTACTTCTTCTTTTTGTTTTAAAAAATAGAAAGAAAAATAATATTTTATTTAATGCACACAGTAGTTATAAAACATTTAAAACGAATAAAATAATGAGAACGCAATAGACCTGTGCGAAGCTAAAAATACTCGGTACTCCTATCTCAGCGAAAAATACAATATTTATAATTTAAAAAAAGCGATAAGATTGACAACATTAACATTTATTGAGACTAATGGTCCGGCCGTCGTCGACATAATTCGTTCCTGACACCTGTCAGTGCCACAATTCTAGTAGCTAATAAAGATCAACATCGGTTCAGTTGCCATAAAAGAAAAAAAAAATCTCAAAAAAACGTTATCATTTGTATGAAACTGACAGGTGTCAAGCACGCAATCTCTTGACGGCCGGATTGTAACAGCTCAGTGCTGCAGCTTGCAGTGGAATTAACTGTTACCTATACCTAATGAAATTTCTGAAGCCCCGATTTAGGTTACTAGCCTCGTTGGACAAAATCCCGATCCATTAACTACATGACTAGGCATTTTATTAGATTAAGCTCTAATCAAACTAATTAATCTAGCGGCAATTAATAACACATTGTATCTTTATTATAAAGCAAACATTTGGTAAGCAATTTACTTTACAATCTAGCCTACAAAGTTACTCCATATTACAGTGTTTGTTTAGCATAATCAGTCTAAAATGTTCCCATTGCTGGGAAACAGGCCGGCTCTCTGTGAGTAGGAGTGGGCATAATCCACCACGCGGGCCCAGTACGGGTTGGTGGATGTCACATGTCTTCGAAAATTTTGGTTCTAGGATATACCGACTTTTTCACGATGTTTTCCTTCACCGTTTTGAGAGCAGTGGTGATGAAATGAAATACACAAAGTATAGTGCCTGCTTCGGTTTAAGCTTACGACCTACAACTCGTACTGCTATTTATTTTCTGCGGTACAATAAATTATATATACATCAATAAATAAACATGTTTCAAATCCGACTTTACTTTTCCCGAGATTAGCGCGTTCAAACAAACAAACCAACTCTTCAGCTTTGTCATTAGTATTGATAGATATAGAAACTTTTATACGTAGTGAATTGTAAATTGACTGACTTGTCTGGACACCAGTCTTTTGTTAACTGTACCTACATACTTCGTGGTCGTATCGCTCGATGCGTGGGGTAGCGTGGGGCTCGTCGTTCGCCCACAAACCATTAATTGTTCCGAGCTTACCTTCTTGGGTTAGATTAATACGGCCGAGATAACGCGGACCGACATACTTTACTGACTGATATATTCAGATCGTTTATTACGTAATGATTATACGTTTAATTAATTTTGTAGAGTGCTGTTTATGTTATTTGAGTTTGAAGCTAAACGTACAGGGGAGGAGGTAACTTGGCAAGGACGTTTGGCCAGCCGTAGACATGCTTGTCACCAAGTTTGAAACAAGAGGGCAATTCTCATAAATTTATGAATGTTCACAGTCTGATCTCAGTCTAAATTTGTCAAAAGTACCTCCATCTAATTTGCGAAGTTTTTGACAAGTTTTTGACATTAAGGGTGCGTTTCCACAGAAGCGGAGCTGGGCGAAGCGGAGCAGAGACGTGCAGGAATCGACTAATCACAATGGTTGAAATCCTCATCGCGTCACTCGTCTCGTCTGTGATTGGACGATTCCTACACGTCTCCGCTCCGCTCCGCGCAGCTCCGCTTCTGTGGAAACGCACCCTAATTGTCGTAGAGATGAGTTTGCGACTAGATTTTGAACGTTTTTTACGGAAATTGACCTTCGGATGAACGTCTTTCTTTAAACTAAACTCAGTTTTTTTTTTCAATATAATAATTTATAATAATAATAATTTATTTATTTGTTAACATAGGTAAAGAAATACAGATCTTATGTTTAATGAACAGAACGCTATGCTATGCCAGGAGGCGCACAAATATGGTGTGCAAATCTAGCCGAGGATTACAATTTAAAATTGACTAAAAAATATTTGGAAATCATGCATAGTTTTGGTATTAAATTAGAATAATTCAAATGTCAAAAATATTATAAAGAGAGGGGCCCATGCCTAAATAATAACAGCCGCATGGGTCGATCGATCAGGTTAAGCTACGCTTGCCGCGGTTGGCCCGTGGATGGGTAACCATCTTTACATATCGAGACCTCTCCGTGTCTCGGAAAGTACGTTAAGCCGTCGGTCCCGGCTGTCATTCGTAGATCTTTGGCAGTCGTTACGAGTCGTCAGAAGCCCGAAAGTCTATCGTATTACCAAGTAACTGGGTTGTGGAGAATGTATGTAATGAAATGTATGTCGTAATAATTAAAATATCAAAATTATTCAATGTCAATATTAATAATTAGCAATTGTAATTCTAAATGAATTCGTCATTTAAGTATTCGTTAATACATTTATCAACCAAGAACAGTTTAATTATTTTTCTTAAATTGTGTAAAATTTAAATTTAATGTAGTTACTTTACTGTTTGATTTATGTGGAACTATTGTATGTAAATGATTGAATAATGAATGATAATGAATCATACACTTGAGTGACCTACTATGTCTAATGTCTATCCATCGTTTTCTATTAATATATAATTGAAAGGTAAACTAAGCTTCAATAAACAACCCATGACAAATAACAAACCAAGTTTAGCAAAGTGGAACAATAACAGATATGTCATTGTATAAACAGATATACGTATATTTACATAAGTCGCTTCGAGTAACCCTTCAGAATCATAACCGAGATTGTTTACATGGAGATTTTACGTTTTATGTAACATCAGATCGACAAGTCATGTTACGTCCCCTTGATCCCAAGGATAAGGGGAGCATTTGATTTCATAATGCTACAGCTAATAATAATAGAGAGTTTACAGTAGCACAACTTTGAACAATCAACCAAATTGTACTTTCTTTTGTATTGTTCGTCGAATCGTTGAGCTTCTTAAGTTCTGAGTTGAGGTGCACGATTACTGACAAATTCGCGCACTGACTGGACAGGCACTCAATCTGTGTGGTTCTTTCCTCAAAATACCATTTCAGACTAACGCCAATCTCAGAAAAATCTGTATTCCAAGATTATGTCTGGATTATAAAAGAGATGGTGACCTCTGTGTTTATTTCGTGCTTTCTTCTCAGAGTAGTCACATAGACAACGCCAACTTCATTTAGTTTTAAAAAATATGACTGACATGTAAAAGTGTTTGCACAGACGCCAGCACATCAAGCTACTACAATCTGTCAAATGTATTTAATAGATTTTCAACTTTATCGCTGAAGCATAAGATTCAAAGTTGATTGGGAAATTTTGACAGTTTCGAGTAGCTAAGGTAGCTTGAAGTGCTGGCGTCTGTACAAACCTACTTATAGAAATAAATATTTCATTTAATTTCATTACAGTAGTGCAATTTTGAACAATCAACGGGTTGGACGAACGCTGTGAGTGCCTATGACTTCGCAGTAGACTGAAGTAGAAATTTTTGCCATCCTGTGTATAAAGGCTGCTAAGCCTGTAGGCGTGAATGCCACAACAACTAGTGGACCACTCCTCCGTACTGCATTATTCATACGATGCCGTCAAGGTGTGAACGCTTGGTAGGCACACGCTTCCTCACACACTGTTGGATAATGAAGTACACAGCTTGTGACTTGCCACTTGTGGTTTTAGCATGCCTATATCCTGCCCACAGTCAGCCTTAGGATGCGAGCAGAATGCGGTCGATTGATTTGTCCGTCGCCTTAAAACGTATCACCTCATTCAACATACGTCTCAAGATATGTCAGAGGTGGCGAGTCGTCGATCGACCGCAGTTTGGTTACATCCTTAATAACATACCTGGAAGGAAATCCTCGAGCACCTCGCATTCGTTATTATCGTTTGATTCGTACTTTTTTGTCGCAAAAATCAAGTTGAGCTATTCTCGACATCTCGATTCGAGGATTTCTCGCAGGAAAGTTGCTCGACATGCCTTTGTTTACTTGCGACATGCAAAGAGTGGTCGGGACCAGTCGACACGTACATGACGTTATGTCGACCGGCGTACGAACGTCAAACAGTTTATTAACGTAAACCATACAAACGGCCGAATTATTGTAGGTACAATACGGTTGATCTGAACATAGGCTCTACGAACTTTCGCGCATATATTCTGAGCGAGTTACTCGCCTCATGTCACCACTTAGATGTCACATGTCTTCGAATTTTCGGTTCTAGGACATGCCGGTTTCCTCACGATGTTTTCCTTCAGCATTTTGAGAGCACCCGTATTTTACTACGGGATAATTGCATAACACACATAATGCTATTCATTTTGACAGTTCAAAAATTGTCATTGCGTTATTACCATTTTCTAACATACGAGTGTAAAAGTATGAAAAAGAAATGTGAAGTTCTTTAAAAATCCTTCGGATTGTGATTTCAAAAAGATTTTTTGTGTTCTTATTAAGTTTTGTGTGTTTCTATTAATTAAAAATATATGAAATATCTCTTTGAATATTATGACTTTTTTCTCTTGTATACCTTTTAATACGTGCCATAAGTATAACGTGTCTCATTTTTATCTATCCCGCTTCTTTATCGTATTCCCTGTAAATTGAGAGCTCTGGCTCTTGTGATACAGGAACTCCTAGTACAAGAGCCAGGGCTAAGGTCTTGAAGTGAAAATAAATAAATTATTATTAAACAGCACCATTACATTTTCTTTACTCCTGTTTCATGTCTATTGTTATATGTATATATATATTTAGATTGGTATAATATACTTTATGTATGTATTTATTTTATCGTGTAAATAGTACACCACAGACTACCTACAATACTTGTCTCTCCTTCCCTTTTCAATCCATCCAAAGGTTGTCTTTAAAAGATCGCTCTTAGCGATAAGACCGCCCATTGTGTCACCCTTTCTAAAATTTCTATATTTATGTCTGTAATCTATATGGTGTACATGATAAAGAGTATTCTATTCTATTCTATTATTATTGGGGTACTGTTTACAAAGATTCTGTGGCAACTTAATCCTTCTTTCCCGGGGTTATTAAAAGCCTTTGTGTATTAATAGTGCATGTCACTGCCGGGGACCTTGACACGGACACGCCCCGTGAGCTTTCCATGCACGCCCTTCCCTGATAATGCCTTGCAACAAGGTTGTGTGGTACGTAATTAGCAACGCTCGATTGGTTGTTAAAGGTCTTCCCAGTTTGATTACTCCATTGAAATGAAATGAAATGAAATGAAATGAAATGAAATGAAATGAAATGAAATGAAATGAAATGAAATAATTTATTTGCTATGAATGTAGGTACAAAAATGTGGTGTTAAGTAAGAGAAGGATCCAATACAATCTACCGTGAGGCATGCAAATTTTTTTTTAATATAACAATTAGTTATGAAATAATTAAGACAGCAAATATGTCACTTATTTTCAAATGATTAAAATAGACAACAAAAATATAAATCATTCAATTTGTAAATTGATTACTATAAGTATAAATACATTGATTGACTATAAGTATGCATATTATTAGCCGATGATTTATTACAGTAATAATCATTGAGATGATCTATGTTGACACTTCTTAAACTCAAACTAAAAGCATTTATTTCGTTTAAACTATTTACAGGCACTTTTGAATTGTCAAATAAACAGTCAGTCAGCCAGAAAGTTGAAGCTAGTTGCCCATTCCAAAACGTAGATCTCCATGGAGAAGAACGGGCAAGAAACTCAAAGGACACTCTTTTAATTCAAGATATTACAAAATCCTGGGCACATTATTCTTGTTGCTTCTATATGTGAGAACAATGTAAAAAAAAAGAAAAAATTAAAAAATATAGGATTGACTGGACATCTCTTGAGATGACCAGTCTCAACCGAGCTTAGCTATAAGAAATAAGAAACATATTCAAACGTTAAAACTACAAACCATTAGTTGATATAAATTATATTTATCTTTGTAAATTGGTTAAAAAAACACTTTTACAGGTCAAAATTAAATTGTGTTTTTAAAAACTAGATGCGTTCAGTGTTTTCTTGCTACTCAGAGAAGAAATACCGAAACAAACTCGCATGTCACCGTCTCTTTTAAAGTCCAGACAGACATAATATTATTCAGACCATATGAGGTGAGGACAGGATGCAGGTAAATGTCTGAGATGGATTTCGAGGAGAGGCCACTAAAACGTCACTAAAAATCATTTATATTCTGTTCTAACCTTAATATATCCTTAATATACTAAAGCATTCCAAACAAAGCATTCCAAACAATCCGTAATCAAATCATCACTGTGCGCTAAAGCCACGGCCGACATCTAAGCAGCTACGAAATCCGCGCAATAATTAAATATAGAAAAAAAGTAACATTGAGTTGTTTTTTCAAGAAAAAAAAATACAAACAATAAAAAAAGGTAGAAATATACAGCGTGTAACGGAAAGGGGGTATCAACCCTGAAGGAGGTGAATGTGCTCATGAAACTCAACAACTTTCCCCAAAGAACATATGTCGAAATATGGAAAATAAATTTGGCCCTCCCATAGTAAATCAATCAGCTGGTAGTCAGTTTTGTAAGGGAGGGCAAATTTTTTTTTTCATATTTCGACCTATGTTCTTTGGGGAAAGTTGTTGAGTTTCATGAGCACATTCACCTCCTTCAGGGTTGATACGCCCCTTCCGTTACACGCTGTAGATAGGTACCTACCCTAGGGCCGTGGGGTGGTCTGAGTGCTCATAGCTTGATCAATATGTCAAAACGGCTGGTTGACACTTCCCGTGACCCAAGGGCTGGCTTTTACCTTAGCCAGGGGATAAGTATTGCCATACAACGTGGGAATGCCGCGAGTCTCTTGGTTACATTACCAGTCGACAGAGATGCGGAGGAATTTTAGTTTGTTAATTGTTTTAGTTAGGTTATGATATTATATTTTTATTTTAATAGTTTGTTAGTTTATTTAGTATTAGAAGTTAGTTTATTTAGGGCTGATTTTTCAATCGTCAGTAAAATTTTTATTCATGGAATAAAATGGTCGTCTGACAGATTTTGCATGGAAGAATTATCAAAAAATCAAAATTATTCCTCGGATAAAATTATATATTATATGGCATTGGAAAAATCAGCCATAGTAAATTAAAAACACAACAGCTACAATATTGACGATGAACCAATTGGTACCTAACTATACAACGTGTAACGTTAAATGCGCAAAACCTCAGACACCCCAAGCGATTTTTAATTCAATTGAACTATTTCAGAGAGACAATAAGTCATTAAAAAAATTGTAAAGGTTTTATGTGCTGTTTTAGTTTTACTGGCCATTCTGATCGTTTCTTGCGTCTGCGACGACGCTTTATTGAGGGAGGAGTCGTCACCGGGCCGCTGCGCCGCGCTGACATTGGCTTGCTAGACCTATTAATAAATAGACACTACGGCAACGTTTTTAATGAAGATTTTTTGCAAAATGTGACCTATATTAAAAAGTGGTTCAATTAATTCTGCTCGTTATTCTGATCAAACTATTTTCAGGTTTTGCGCATTTAACGTTACACGTTGTATAACATTAAATAAAATTGCATCATTATAAAAGGAATATAACACACAAAACATTACAAATGAATATAACTCGCCTCCCACAACATGACAGTAAATAAACGGCTCCACTAAATCAAGAACGAATTTGCAAAGTTGAGGACACTAACAAAACATCGTCTTGTTTTTTTACCCGACCACACAAACATGGTGTTATGTTTCTAGGTCCCTCAGACCCTTTAGTTGTTGATACAACATCGGCGGGAGTGAAATGGCCGCCGAGAAGTCTTGTAATGGATGTGGAACCGACATAAATAGTACTTAATCTGATGGTAGGATCGTTTTTCTTAGAGTACAGACGCCAGCACATCAAGCTACCCGAAACTGTCAAATTTTCCCAATGAACTTTGAACCTAATGCTTAAGCGGTAAAGTTGAAAATCTATTAAAGAAATCTGACAGATTGTAGTAGCTTGATGTGCTGGCGTCTGTACATATAGCCACTCTGGGTGGCTCTATCCACTTATGTAACATTCGAAACTTTTGGCTGGAACTAAGATAGTATTTGTTCTTGTGCTGGTATTATTACAACCGTTTGAGGCTTAAGTAATAAATCTTTTACGACCTTATTATAAAACGAGTCCTAAATTTAATCCGAGCCCGTTAGTGTATTTTGAACTTTGTTCCGAGCAAGGTAAAGTTCTTAATATAAAACTGACAACTTAGACTCGGCTTTAGCGTCAATTTTCGTATTATTCGAACTTTAGGTTAGTCGGAATGCAGTTCCAAATTAAAAAATGACTCGATGGTTTAATCCAGGGTCTAAACATAAACCTTGTTTTGTAATAAGGCCGTGTTCGTGAATATTGGTTTTACGCGTTACTGTGACTAGCACGCTAATGAACCCCCCTCCCCCTCCCCCCTTATAACGTTCGACTAATTTGTCTGGATAACAATGTAAACAATGCAATGAATGTTGTTGAACTGCCAAAATGAAAGCCATTACTACTGTTAGGGCTGATTTTTTCAACCCCAGATAATTTTATCCGAGACATAATTTTGAATTTTTGACAGTTCCTCCACACAAAATATGTCAGACGTCAATTACCCCACAGGGTTTACATTTGTTTTGTTCTTTGACTCATCTTCGTTTGTTTTATTTCTTTGTTTGACTTGAATATCGCAGTGGCTGAGTGACTGCCTTGCCTTTTCGCACGGAACAAGAATCTTTCTACACGACCTACTAATAGCTATTCTAACACAACAAACCTATAGTATTCGACCACAGTGAATAAATACAGTAGTGTTAGTGAAAAAACGTTAAACTAATGTTTGGTACAGACGCCAGCACATTAAGCTACTACAATCTGTCAAATTTCTTTAATAGATTTTCAACTTTATCGCTAAAACATAAGGTTCAAGGTTGATTGGGAAAATTTGACAGTTTCGTAGTTTGATGTGCTGGCGTTTGTACCTATCCTAATAATAATATTATGCGAGGTGAAATCTGGAGGCGCACTTCACACTATCCACGTAGTATGTGGGAGCAGTGGTGACCCACTGGTAAAGGCCCCGACCTACGAGTTCTGCCGTGCGATTCTGTAACCATCTTACCGTGAAAACTGGGTGTAGTGAGCGTGGAGTGAGTCGTTAATAGTGTCAATCCCGAGCATCAGCATGACTCACAGCTCACTCTAAGCTCACTTCACCTTAGTTATCACGATGAGATTTTTCCAGAAACGACGGTCTGTTGTAGGTCCTAGGTTCAAACTCAGGCGTGCGCTTTACTTTGTGTAGATAATTTCATCACCACTGCTCTCAAAAGGGTGAAGAAAAACATCGTAAGGAAACCGGCATGTCCTAGAACCAAGAATTCGATGAAATTTGATATCTACCAACTCGCACTTGGCCCACGTGGTAGATTACGGCCCAATTCCTCTCACAGAGAGGAGGCCTGTGTCCCGGTAGTGGGAACATTATTCTTACGTAGTATGTAGAACATAGTCGTATGAAGACCGACCCACTAACACAGCATTGGACAATACAATGCTTGAAATAATCGTGTTTCTAATTTCGACACATTACCGAAAATAATACGTAAACGCACAAAAATGGGCACACTTAACCCATCCTTTATAAGTTAATGAACGACCCAGTTCTATTTCCAAAGGGCCACCTACGCACGAAGTTACAGGTACCCATTTCTATATTTGCACGTTGATCTAATCTCGGCCAGTGTGTATAGTCACCAAAAGAGATAAGTAACCAGGCTCGTCGGATATAGTTGAAGATTAGTAAGAAACCGATGGATGTTTTTGAATGAAATTTAACTTCATATATGAGCTGTTTGTTTTCTATTAAAAAAATCAATTTAATTCAAAAACATCCATCGGTTTATTACTAAACTTCAACTATATGCGACGACCCTAGATACTTATCTCCTTTGGTGACCGTACGTAACGCTTATATCATTATTGAAGAAGTAATAAGTGGCTTGATAGACAAGCAACCCGCCCCAGCTTACCACGGTTTTTACGACTTGACAAAACATCGATATATACAACGTGTAACATTAAATGCGCAAAACCTCAGACATCCCAACTGATTTTTAATTAAATTGACCTATTTGAGAGAGAAAATAAGTCATTAAAAAAATTGTAAAGGTTTTATGTGCTGTTTTAGTTTTACTGGCCATTCTGATCGTTTGTTGCGTCTGCGACGACGCTTAATCGAGGGAGGAGTCGTCACCGGGCCGCTGCGCCGCGCTGACATTGGCTTGCTTGACGTATTAATAAATAGACACGGCAACATTTTTTAATGAAGATTTTTTGAAAAGTGTGACCTATATTAAAAAGTGGTTCAATTAATTATTTTGCTCGTTATTCCGATCAAACTATTTTCAGGTTTTGCGCATTTAACGTTACACGTTGTATTTATGATATGCAAGTTTCGTTTGTGATGCGTATTCCGACATCATCTGGAGAAGTTCCTCAAGAAAGAGTTCTGGGCGAAGGGTGTTGTGTATCGCCGGTTTCGTGGCCGGCTACATGACACCAGTCAGCGAAATACGACGCCGACACTTGGTGTGCCGCAGTTATAGTTTGTTATGTTGTATGTATTGATAGTATTTTTATGTTATATTAGTATAGTATTTGTCATATTTTTTATGTATTAGTTATAAGTATTCTTATGTTTGTAGTAGTATGTATTGGTTTTTCTATGGGCTCTAGTTGCCTGAACTAAAGGAATAAATAAATAACAGGATATTACACAAAACCTTCCCATATAAATTCTCTACACGATGGTGAAAACCGCATCAAATTCGTTGTGTAGTTTAAAAGAATAACATGTCACATAGACAGACACAAAAAGCGACATTCATTTGTAATATGTATATCACGGAGAAGGTCTCTCGTTATCATCGGCCATATTTGAACTACTGTGGGCGTACTATGGGTAGTGTTGGTTATTGCGCAATACAAAAACCGCTGTTCAAATCAGATTATAATTTACGAAGAAGTTAGTCACAATAGCGAATCACACACTATAGGTATACGACACGACGATACGGAACGCGAGACAGTTTCTGAGAACATGTTGTCCGATTGATGTCCGATGTCCGAGTGAGTCCACACCGCTAGGTAGCGCTCTCGTCGACTCCCACAAACTCAGACTAGACTCTGTCAAGCGCCACCAGATGGCGCTGGCGTCCCGATCAGTCAAATGAATGACGTATTTCCGACTTATAGACACTAACAGCATTATGCATAATCAGCCTATAATATTCCCACTGCTGCGACGCAGGCCTCCTCTGTGTGAGAGGAATGGGCGGTAAACTACCACGCGTGCCCAGTGCGGGTTACTTATGCCTTCGGATTTTTGTTTCTAGGTCATGCCGCTTTCCTATCGATGTTTTCCTTCACCGTTTTGAGAGCAGTGGTGATGAAATTATTTAAACAAAGTAGAGTGCCTGTCTGGGTTCGAACCCACGACCTAGAACTTGTTAGCCGGGGCCGTTACTTTTGATCCACCGCTGCTCTCAACAGCATACTATAAATATAACGTGGATAAGACAAGTCTTTATTTGCTAAAGTTGTTACAGTCTGGTTTTGACATAATGTCCACATGTTTAGCTGTACAAAATGTTGTATCAATTGCATGTAAAATAATTAATAAACAACTTAAAGGTGAATAAGTATACTGTTACGAATCGTTGTTTAATATCACCTCTTTGGAACATTAATGTTTGTATTCGAAATTCTAGTGTTACTGTCAGATTTGTCTTGTCACCGATTTTCAGTGTGTAAGAAAATAAACTGTGGCTACTAAACCAGCGCTTTCTATTTACGATCAGTAATATATACAATGTCGCAGATTCATTGGTAATACAATAATAGCCATTCAAATCATACATGACAAACATTTTCATTAGTACCTGGGTGATATTGAATTATATTCAAAGGAGTTTCAATTTTTTTACCACGAAACTAATCTAGGTAATATTAAACGAGCAAAACTACAAAGCGTGTCTTAGAAGTGTGGATTTGAAAGCATTTCTTTACTTTTTCAAGATTTATATCTGAAATTCGAATGGTGTCAAAATAAAGAAAATTATAGTCTATTCTTACCTATTCTATTCTACCTTATTACGACTCATTTTTTCCTTTTTAAGATTATATCTATTTCCGCCTTATCTCTACTAAGATTTCCTGTTGTTGTTCACTAAAACATAATTTATTTTCCTTGACCAATCTAAGTACACAGACCTTTACACCCACGTTCTAAAGTTACCCACAAAGCGAGCCGATTCTATCTAATAAAATTACGTGGTTCAGCAAACGAACCCTTAAAGGAATCAACGTGAAATTAAACAGTGGGCGTTTTTTGCATGAGACAGGGTTAAAAGGGAATAAAGCTCACCTTTGAAGAAGATGGCCTTTATTTTTTATTTTGTTTTTACGGTAGGTAAGTACGTAGTTTAAATCAAGTCTCTAGGTATTATCACTGTTAGCTTTTGGTTTTAATATAACTAAATCTTGTTGATTGGGTGCAGACTATTTAGAAAATGTTTTATTTCATTATTTTAGACTTTCTGCAACCGACTTCCGGTGCTGAGAATACCGGCTCCAGTTAGTAAACGGAAGTCGATTGCAAACTTAATTAAAATAATATTTAAAATTTTATTTCCGGAAGTTGCTGACAACCAACCAAGGGGTATCGTATTACCCAGTAACTGGGTTGTGGAGATCAGATAGGCTGTCGATCCATGTAAAATACTAGTATTCAGCTGCATCCGATTAGACTGGAAGCCGACCCCAACGTAGTTGCGAAAAGGCTAGGCAGATGATGATGATTATAAAACATGAGTTTAACAATCAAGGTTTTTCAGGGTTCCGTGTGTATAACAAGTGGATTTTTTTAACATTGTTAGTACATGGGCCTAAACGTTTTTTCCCAAGTATGCTGATACTTGGGAAAAACTAAGTAAATTTAATTATGCAAATCTCTTGGTTTTTCGATCCCTTCCTTACTCATCAAACAGCCAAATTCTCACTACTAAGTTCGTGACATCTTTATGGATTTCGAAAAAAGAACATTATCATGCACGCGCGTTTCTCTACCACAGCGCCTTAATTATACAGTGTGTCCGGACATGGACTAGCGATATTCTAAATACTTAAATATAAGCTATTTTAAAGTACAATTACACTATAGGCTTAGGTCCAATATACTTCCCCGCTATGTGGCAGCCATTTTGTTTTTTTTGTTGAAGTATGCTCTATGCGAGTACAAAAAAAATCATATATCTCAAAGTTTTAGTCATACTGAGATAAAAATAGGCTTATTCGAAAGGCAATAATATTGTCTACCGTCTGCACTACAAAGCAATATGTTCACAATTCCATAACTTTTGAAAAAAAATGTGAAAGTCGAAAAAAAAAACAAAAAATTATGCAATTCAACCAATAATTGTTAATTACTACAAAAACAACCCCGAGAGCTTTTTTATTTTTTATACTAGATCGACAGTTTTTGAGCTAAGCTACAATACAACATAAAATTCACAACTGTATGTCTAATACTTTAAGAGTTATTGTTGTATGAACATAGCGTATGCGCAAGCACAAAAGGCCTTTGTCGGAACCCTAAACAGGAAATCATTAAAAAAACATAACATTCATATTGAATTTTATTTAATGTTTTTTCCAATATTAAATGAAGATTAAAATATCTAAAGCAGTTGCTCAAAGTGGCCACCTCCAGCTTGTAGACACACTACGGCTCTCTGTGCCACCTGGGTTGATGAGCGCCTAATTAAATCCAAATCGGATCTAATTTCTTCGGCGGCTGCCATAATTTTTGCGACGAGTTCTTCCCTGGTATTTGGAACTGTAGCGTATACTTTTTGTTTCATATGACCCCACAAAAAATAATCCAAGGGTGTCAAATCGGGTGAGCGAGGCGGCCACGCTACTACACCACCACGACCGATCCACGGCTGTAGATTATTATTTAAATATTCTCTCACTGCTCGAGAAAAATGCGCGGGTGCACCATCGAGCTGGAACCACATACGCCGACGGTATGATAGAGGTAGGTCCATGAGGCTGTCCGCAAACTGTGTCTGTAAGAATTCTAAAAATCTAGCGCCGTTTAATGTAGGTGGCAATTCCAATGGCCCTATCAGCCTATCGTTGATTATGCCGGCCCACACATTTACTGAGAATTCATGTTGAAATGAGCTTGGGCGCACCGCCCTTGGATTTGCGGAGCACCAGAGATGGTCGTTTCTGTGGTTTGTAATCCCAGCTCTTGTAAATTTGGCTTCATCAGTCCACAGTATTCTTTGTAAAAAATTACGGTTCTGTCTCAAATTTCTATTTATCCACGAACAAAACACAGATCTCGCAGCAAAATCTGGTTCGATCACGTCTTGAACCCGTCGCAAATGATAAGGGTGTAACCCTTCTCTTTTCAAAATTCTCCATACATGCCACTTAGACATTCGAAGTTGCACTGAAATCCGTCTAACGCTTAGTCTAGGATCATTGGTTATTAGTCTAAGCACTTCTTCTTCATCTTCGGGCGATACCAAGCGATTGCGTTCATTAACAGCTCTTTGAATACCTCTTTCCGCTAATCTTGAATGCACGTCGATAAAAGTTTGGCGACTCGGTGTAGGCCTGTTAGGGTACCTTCGTCGATATTCTTGTACAGCCAAATTTGCACTTCCATTGCAAAAGCCATACACAAAGTGTATGTCAGCAATATGTTGCGATGAATATTGACGCTGTGCCATACTTTATCACACTTTTAAATACAAAACACTAACGCAGCACGTAAACAGCACGGACGGTAAGTGAAAGTAGCGATAGCGATCACAACGCAGGGCGAGGGACAACTAAACTAACCCAACTAATAATTTGTCCTTAAAACTGATTTTGTTTCAGGTAGTGGACTAATACGTTCTATCTCGCTTACTCACGGTAGTAACGAACAGTATTTCTCGCCTGCTCTCAGATGGAATACAGTGAATGCCATAAATGACACTCTGGCGGTTAACAAAGACGTTTTGTGCTTGCGCATACGCTATGTTCAAACAACAATAACTCTTAAAGTATTAAACATACAGTTGTGAATTTTATGTTGCATTGTAGCGTAGCTCAAAAACTGTCGATCTAGTATAAAAAATAAAAAAGTTCTCGGGGTTGTTTTTGTAGTAATTAACCATTATTGGTTGAATTGCATAATTTTTTGATTTTTTTTTCGACTTTCACATTTTTTTTCAAAAGTTATGGAATTGTGAACACATTGCTTTGTAATGCAGACGGTAGACAATATTATTGCCTTCCGAATAAGCCTATTTTTATCTCAGTATGACTAAAACTTTGAGATATATGATTTTTTTTGTACTCGCATAGAGCATATTTCAACAAAAAAAACAAAATGGCTGCCACATAGCGGGGAAGTGTATTGGACCCAAGCCTATAGTGTAATAGTACTTTAAAATAGCTTATATTTAAGTATTTAGAATATCGCTAGTCCATGTCCGGACACACTGTATAGATTATTCGAATTCACGTCGTATCCCGCCATTTTTGTTCGATATACGAGTATTAGATACTCAGCAATTAAACTTTCCATGAATTTACATAGAGTTCTTAAAACACTGTACGAACATATGGTTATGATTTTAGAACCTTTTATAGTGGATTCATAATTCATGGTTGTAGATAAAGTCTTGTACGCAACTGTACATAATTAGGTATTAAAACACGAAGCCGACTGTGATAATAGTATACGTGAGTGTTTTAATACGCCTTATTCTTATTATACAACAGTTGCATAAATAACTAATTAGGTTTTTGTTTGGAAGAAAAGAGTGTCATTACCGGAGGAGTGTTGTCGACAACATCTAGTTTTTTTTTTTTATGATGACGTTTAAACGTGATTCTGATTTCTTAATTACGGAATAAATCATTTCATTTCATTGCTGTACAAGCTTAACTGAGAATGCAAAGATTTTCGCTTTTTTTTCTCTCGATTAGAGATTACACTAGATCTAAAAGTCCCAAAAGATTGATTTCTGCCCGCGACTTTGTTCGCGTGGAAGTCGAAAGACACCAGAATATACTAAAATAACAGGCATATTTTTATAACACTTGCTTGTATACTACGTTCGTAGATTTGGTGTCAGCAGCCAAAATATGAAAGGACTGGTGAGCAAGCGACGTGCAGTTGTCCGTGTGAGAAGCAGCTAGTCTTGAGGCCCACATCCGCAGCCTGCAGTAGTAATTTCCCATTGCTTGGGATTTTTTTTTTGTTTTAAGTAAATTAATGAACGCTTGCGTTGTTGTAAATACTACCTAATGGGACAACACTGACCTGGCACTATCCGGTAATTTATGCGTGATGCTGGACCATACATTCACACAAACAGATAAACAGACTTTAATTGTAATATTTCTGGCATTAAAATCGTTCCCAGACCTCACAAAAAAAAAAAAAAAACAATGTAGGTACAGTTTTGACTTCGCTACGACTTTTGTGTGTATATTCTAATGTAATCCAGAATGAGTGAAGTAACCCAACGGACATAATCTCACGGTCACGGATTACTCACATCCCACTCGCCGAATGACTACAAATGGTCGGAAGTGCTTGGATATAATATTTACTTATATTTTTTATCTCTTCTCTTTTAGCTTGGGGATAAATTGTATCCGACGAGTAGTTGTTCGCGACTTGCAAAAACAATACATAAATCATTATAAAGATAACAAAAACTACGCTCAAGAGTAGCGCTAGGCAACAAGGCAGTCATATGACTGCCTGGTTGGCCCAGTGGTCGCAAATGCTACTCTTGAGCAAGAGGCCCTGGGTTCGATTTCCAGGTCGGGAAAAGTGTTGGTGGGTTTTTCCAACTAGAATTTCTCAGTAGCAACCAGCAGGGTAATTGCGTAACACACTATCAGTAGCAATGGTTTTCATTTTGACAGTTCAACAACATCCATTGCGTTATTTACGTTGTTGAGCAGACACATTTTCCGAACATATGGAGCAATGGATTAGCAATATGCTTCAAAATGATTCAAATTGAGAGTAACAGTGTGTTACGCAATTAGGGTGCTGGAGTCTGGATTTGTGCCCGGTTGGTGGTAATAGGCTCTCTCCTTATTATAAGTGACTTAAACATAATTCGTTAAATGTAGACGTATAGAAGCTGCCCAATCCTTGGGGTAATGCAGGCGTGATATTATGCTATTACAATACGCAAAACTGACACTGTAAACCGTTTTTCACACCAACTGCTCGCTAACGTCAAATTATATTATGTCATCTAAACCTAACCTTTTTTTTTTTTTGCTGCGAAATGACATTACGCATCTCCGCTCGTCGGGGGACGTAACGGAGTATGTGGGACTCCCTGACAGAGTGGTAGTATACCCACTAAAACTCAGCGGTGTTCCCTCATCGCCATGATGGGGGGGTCATGGGAATCCGGCTCAACCTTTGCGTCCACAATCCCCCCGGCGCATGCCCGCCTAGCTGGTGGGCCCTGCATCTCCCCCCGGGTGGGGGGCTACGGGATGGGCCGGGAACACCTGGCCATTCCCGTCCGGCACTGGTGGAAGCCTGTGCAATGCAGGCGAGGGTGAAACCCCCGCACCCGTCGCCTGCTGGCTTCCACCTGGGAGGAGTCGAAGATGACTGTCATACTGACGTCTTCTTCAACCCCTCCTCCGATGTAAACCTAACCTAAAGCAAGGCATTAATATTGTAGTGAATTTAATTATGACCCGCTGGTCATTAATGTGATTTGAATTTGGAACGTCAACTGAGAAAATCTTATGGACATATTAACAAAAAAAAAAAAAACTATTTATGTACAGGTCGATCAAAGAGTTCTCACTTCATAAGTTTTAGTCGCCATCGACGAACAAAATGACCAGTTACTGTGGCGCTTGTACCCCCGCGTTAGAGTGTTTGATTTGGGCTGACGCTTCATTGACGATATTATATCGTGTTGTTGATGAAAATGCATGAGTTTAGATTGAAAAAATAAAAAAAACTCGACAGGCAGTAAGTATGTTATTTTAGTTAAATCTCAGATTTGATGCCGCCAATTACATCAGACTGTTTGAAAAGTGAACTAGTTTTGAATCTTAGTTGCATTCGGGTTTCAATTTTATCATTTATTTTTAATCCTTTTACTGTTATATTTTTGTATTCGTCTCCTCAAGTCCAATCCTCAAGTCAAGTCATTAAGTACCATTATTATGTGGAGTATTTTTGATACTCCACATAATAATGGTACTTAATATTTTTTTTTCAAGAGCTTACTTGTTATCCTCTACAATCCGCCATTTTGATTTTAGAAAAACTATACTATTATTATTTTTACACGACCCAAACGAGTTGATATACACTTCATGTATTAAAATCCATCTGGCCGTTAGGATGCTTCAAGGTTATAAGGAATTCCACATACAAAGATATAAAAACCAGTTCCGCGAATTTTATATACCCTTCTGTAACTGTCATGAAAAATGTTCATAGAAACTGGGAACAGTTGAACTTTAAATCCAATTCTTCGAAATAAATTGCCAAAGTTTTGTTCGATAAAATTGGTAACGGTGCACAGCTGACTATTTTATAACAATGCACCTACTTTTGTGACTTATGACGATTGAACAGGTTAATCTATGCTTGCCGCGGTTGGTCCGTGGATGGGTGACCATCTTCACATAACAAGACCCTCCGTGCCTCGGAAAGCAATGTTAAGCCGTTGCTACCGGCTGTCATTCGTGGATCTTTGACAGTTGTTACGGGTCGTCAGTAGCCCGAAAGTCTGACAACCAGTCTTACCGAGGGGTATCGTATTACTCAGTAACTGTATTGCGAAGGTCAGATAGGCATTCGCTACATGTAAAATACTGGTATTTAGCTACATGCGGTTAGACTGGAAGCCGACCCCAACATAGTTGGGAAAAGCCTAGGCAGATGATGATGATGAGAAATCAGCAATACAACTCTAAGTAGTTAGAATAGGCCTCAAACGTCATGATTTCATGAAATAGTCATTCAATAAGGTCATGGTTCATGGTCACCGTGGATGGGTGACCATCTTTACATACCGAGTATAAAGATGGCCACCACGGACCGACCACAGCAAGCGTAGCTTAACCTGATCGATCGACCTGTGCAGCTGTTATTAGTTAACCGCGAGTATGGTTGAATGGACCCTATTATTAATTATTGATCATCATCAATAGATATGATTTCGTCAATTCCTAAGCAGTTGATACTGTTAAAAATAAGCCAAGCTTATTCTTGCATGTTGTTCTGAAAGCTCTCGGAACTATTATTAGAATTTGTAAAACAATTATTGCCTATGACCGCGGACGGTGCACGCCTGAATAAATTGCTTTTCCAACTTTATAGCCCTTTTACGCATTCTACTTATGTTTTTACAATAATATAAATTTATAAAGAGCAAAACCTACCATTAAACAGACGTGAATAGCCCACGGTGTTCTAGAACGACTGCAATAAAAAGAGGTTTTTTTTTTTTTTAATCTAAAGTCACGTTACACACAGGAAATGTTGGGAAGTTATAGCAATTCCACAGCCTATAATGTTCCCACTGCTGGGACACAAGCCTCGGTTCGAGAGGGAGTAGGCAGTAATCCACCACGCAGGCCCAGTGCGGGTGGATGTCACATGTCTTCGAATTCTTGGTTCTAGGCAGTGGTCGGAGTAGGTAGAGCTGTTTTTGCTACTTGCGACATGCGGACATAACATGGATATGCCAAATATTTCCCGGAATCCCGGGAATTCTCGGAATTAAAAAAACATTCTTTAAGTAGTTTTTATAGGAGTAGATAGAGGTATTTTTGTTATTTGCTACATGCGGACATAACATAGATATGCCAAGTATTTCCGAAAATCCCGAGAATTCTCAAAATTAAAAAAAACAACTATTTAAGTAGTTTCTTTTGTCAGTGCTTAATTGGAACGTTATATTTAAATGAATAATCCACTTTTATTAGTTTACTATAATAAATTGAAGACATGGAATATAAATAAAATGCGATGATCGAGTTAGATATATAATTTAATATTCAAAACCCATATTAACTCACTTAAATCAATCGATAATTTCAAAATCCCGGGATTTCAGAGGCATATCCATGTTAACATCAATATTTGCGGTCATTCACCCCAAACAGCTCCACCTACTCCGACCACTGGTTCTAGGACATGCCGGTTTCCTCACGCTGTTTTCCTTTACCATTTTGAGAACAATGGTGGTGAAACTGAAATTATTTACACAAAGTACAAAGTAAAGCGCCTGTCTGGGTTCGAACCCACGACCTACAACTCATAAGTCTGGGCCGTTACAATATACAATAATAGCGACCAGAAACGATTAAGAATTATAATTTTTATTGATAATAATTTATATTAGAATTTTACGCTGATTTTGAATAACCCCAGTTTGAAAGTAGCAACAGTGACAGGAAAGTTGAAAAGAAATTGTTTGGCTTGATAAAGGCATATGATGAGGAGGAAGGAAACACAAGGGATTAAAAGAGTAATGTAAACACAGGTAAACACAGGAAGGCAAAAGGAAACGTGGATGGATTGTGTGAGGAATGATATGAAAGAGAAGAGAGTGAGTGATGTCGTGACGGCTGACAGGGGAGAATGGAAAAGGAAAATGTGTTGCGCCGATCCGAAGTATCATGGGACAAGGGCATAAAGTGAATAATTTATCAACCAACACATTTTTGTAAAAAAGAAACCGAAAGGTAAACTTATCCTGCGTCAATGCCCTAGTAAAAATCTTGTTGTTAAATATTGTTATTTACGTATCTACTTATAACCCACCTGTGTTCCTTTAGTTACCTGTGCAGGGGCCACGGTAACTCTTTAGAACAACCCGCGACCCTGGCAGGCATCGGCCCTAGCGGACCCCGTCAGTTAGTGCTGACATCTCCACTCTGACAAAACCACAGAACAGATAAAAGAAATTATCTTTGTAGATTAATTTACATTAAAAATAGATTCTAAGCACACTAGCGGATATACAGACATTATGGTTTATAAGTTACTAGCTTTTGACGGCGGTTTCACCAGCGTGGCGGTCGGATATTATACCACGGGGACAATAACAGGATAAAAACTAACTAGAACTGATAACCTAGGTCATGTTCTATCCGTGTGCCCATCCAATTCCGTTGCGGCAGTCCGTTAAGTCCAGACCGACCGACGGACAGACAGGCAGACAGATTTACTAACGCATTTATAATATTATTCTGGATGTAGGAAGTTACTGCTTAAGATATACCCCTACGCAACTCATGCCGGAAGATATTATCTTCTCAGCACGTCGGTGAGACGTGCTTGAATGGTAACTACTCCCGATATGTTACGCGTCTCTGCTATTACGTCAGCTGACGCTGATATATTTGTGATTCTACTTTATGTTGGCGATGTATGGAAAAATGTGTGTGTCATTACTATTTTCGATACTGAATGAATATTATATTTGATCTGAACTTTAGTGAAGGCCAGGGTCATATGCTTGAATATTTCATGATGTGGCATCGCATACAATAAATATTGTTTTTTTCTAAAGGAATGTGGTTTTTCTTTATCGTTATTGTAGAAAAGCGATTTGTTGATCGTAAAGTGCGTTTCAACAAATAGTTTCTATGTTATAATTTTAGCTCCCCCGTCTGTTGGGAAAACGAATGTGCAGTTTTTATTTTAAATTTTCTTAATGATTCTATATTAGAATCACGCCCAAAACCTTAAGAAGTGTTGAAAGGTGGCAAGAACTTTTGTGAGCGTGGAAAACGTAACGAGGCCCCACTTATTCCGTTAAGATGTGTTTAGATTCGTGTTGCCGCCATTAAAAGTTAGTGAAATAAGGATACCAGAGGTAGTCTCGTTAAGTCCCCAACCCTCCACTGCTATAATTTAAGAATACTTTCAAATATTTATTCGTATTAAGTACAATAAACTATTTACTTTATGTAAGAATGAAAGATATTGGTAGTATAATACAGATTTTTTTCTAAAACATACTCCAGCAGTGCTATTCTGTAAAAATCTCACCGTGAGAACTTAGGTGGAGTGAGCGGGAAGTGAGTTGAAATTCATTCCTAATGCTAGGGATTAACACTATTAAGTGCTCATTTCACTTATGATTTCACGGTGAGATTTTTATAGAATCGACCGACAGGCATCAGCTCTCACAACGTGAATTTTCATAGTTCAAAACTGTTAAGTGCTACAAAACCATTGCGAGAGAAAACAAATGAACCCATTATTATTATTATAGACCTTTATATTTTATTTAGAAAAGCATGTAATTTAGGTAGGTTTAAAAAAAAACATGGTTGATGAACTACTCATTATTAATACTTAAGTAACCTTGGTTTTTTTTAAGGTGTATCTGAAAAACAGTGTCAAAGGTAACCAAAGAAGGCGAGGTGGCAGCTAGCACGTGGATAAAAATTTCAACTCCACGTAAAAGTGGTCCTAGACATATGTAACTATCGAACTCGGCTTATAAAAATAAAAAGGCTGTCGCAACTGGAATTATGCTTGGCGGCTTTATGCGACATGTGCATATGCCTTGCACATGGCTTGCATATGCCGGCGGGATGGCCGTTCGGCAAAAACCCGGCGGCACTGCCGCCGGCACTGTGTGTAGGAGCCTTTACGGCCAAGGAACTATTTGCTGAGAAGCACTCTACTAATATCCATATATTTTTACACTAACATAAGTTGAATGGTAATCTTGTCTAAACTAATATTATAAAGAGGTAAAATTTATGAGGTTGTATGCAGGCGGTTATCTTTGGAATTGCTCACCGATTCCGAAAATTCTTTCATTAATGGGAAACTATAGTATTGCCGAGTGTCATAAAATGTATTTTATGTTAAAACAAGAAAGTCGCGGGCACATCATTGTAGTCTATAAAATAAAAGAACTTTCTTCCGTTCCTTGAGAATTTTACAAAATATTTTTCCTCATTCCTTTTTCCCTTTTTTGCCATAGCCGCAGCTTAACGGCGCTTAAAAATATAACGCAAATGACAAACTTTTAAACCTAGACCGCTTCTCCTATCTTACGTAAATCCTTTTACTCTTTAAGTTCGGAAGAGTTCATAATAATTCATCTTACAACGTTTTTAGAGGCAAATAAAATACAGGGTGAGCACGTTCGAGAATGATATTTTTTTTTTCTTTTGTGTTGCAGCAGCCTTCCCCATCTGTGGCCTTGAATAAATTGCTACATGGTAATCGACCTTCCCTTTGGGGAACTTTCACAATGGTTTCTTTATATGAGATACGGAATAATCCCGTGCATCATATTAGACTGGATTTTACTGAGGTAACAGACAAATATTATAGCTATAATTTTTGAATAACTTCAATTGTAAATAACCTTTTTTTTTATTATGTAAAACCATAAATGGTGCATGTAGTATTAGCCTATAAGTAATTGTTGCATTTATAAATGTACTATGATGTACTTAGGAAATTATTTGTTAAATGTATTGTGTAAACAATTATTGACTAACCTAAATAAATAAATATTATTCATGTGGAATGATATGACCAAAAAAATAACACTTACATCGTAACTCAGTCCATGGAACACATTTTCCTTTCTTTCTCGGGTGACCTGAAAACAAAAGAAATACGTAAACAACTGATACATAGGGACAGTTCATTTATTACGTAACACGATTTGAGGGGGGAGGGCGTTCAAACTAGTCTTATTTTTTCTTACGTGGGAGTGGGAGGAGTCTAGACTGTTCTTACGTAAGATCTCAAAAGTAAGCAAAAAGTCGTGTTTGATTTTTTTTTCTTTGCAATTATGGTACATACTGATGTCTACCATAATTGCAAAGAAAAAAAATCCTCAAATCGTCTTACGTAATAAATGAACAACACCATAGGAGTGAGTCGTAAAACAAGAATAATAACTTTGGCGTCAGTACTTCTGTACCTATTGTAGAGATTTTAGCCTTTTCGGTGTTCACATGCAATCTCCATGAGTCGTTATAAATAGATGGCACAAACACGAAACAAAAATTAATTTATATAAAGAATAAGAGAAAAACAGTAGGCGTCAGGTTTAGCTGACAAGCCAAGAGACAAGAGCAAACGTAAAAAACGAATTACACGTTGAACAATTTCTAGGAATAATTATACAATTTATATGACAAACTGCCGGTCGATTCTGGAAAAATCTCACCGTGATAACTAAGGTGAAATGTCGAAGAATCGATGCTCGACGAGCGCACAGAGTGGACGTGTTATTGTTTATTTTAATAAATTCAAAAAAGGTCTCTAGCCAATTACGAACCTTACAGCAACCAATTACAACGACTTCTTGCAAAATCAAGCGCGAGTGACATACACTGTAACTGTTTTGAGCCTCTAGTAACGAACGCGGCATCGACGCGGTAACCGCTCTTCACCCCCTTGAGTAACAAGGACGGAATATCTACCGCTGTATTTCTGCACCGTACGCACCTGACGGCGACGCACACGCAACTCCCACGTGAGTAATTTTCGTACATAGATCTACAATGAGCACACCACGCTCACCGCCTGGAGGTGGCATGTGTGCGGGACGCAGCGGATCTTATCCGAATTTGTCTGAGTCGCATAAAGAAACTACACCACAGATTACTCTTCGTAATAAACGAAAATTACCGGACGATAATGAAGGGACCAAGTCTGATATTGCTGAAATAAAAAAGCAGATGTCTGAAATGCTGGAATTATTAAAATCCTCCAAGAATGAACAAACTGAAAGTATAAATAAGCTCTCTGAAAATGTTGCTGCGATAAAAGCTGAGGTCGGTAATATTAGCAGTACTATGCAAAACATTATCTTGGAAAATAAAAAATTAAAAGACCAACTGTCAAAATTATCTGCTGCTGCCGAAAATACAGAAAAGAAAGTGGAAGTTCTTGAAGCCGATATCAATAACTTAAAAAATATGCCACCAGCATCTTCTATCCAAACAACTACCACACATGATGAAATCTTCACCGAAATCGAAGAACGAAACTTCCGAGCCAAAAATATTATAGTTGTTGGAATTCCTGAATCCCCGAATGATACTGCAACCAGTTGGCAAGATTACGATAAGGCAGAAATACTGAGAATAACTGGGCTAATACATAATGACTGCTGCCCTCAACCTACTGGAATATTTCGTCTTGGAAAATATAAATCAGAGAAATCTCGTGCAATAAAAGTATGTTTCTCGTCTGAAGACACAGCAAAAAACATACTACGAAATAGGAATAAGATTGACAAGGAACACATCAAAATATTTTCGGATCAAACTCCATATCAAAGGAAATACCTTCAAAATTTAAAAGAAGAGCTTCAACAACGCATCTCAAATGGAGAAAGTGGTCTTAACATCAAGTATATCAAGGGCATACCCAAAATAGTCACATCTAAAGAAACGCAAGAAACAACAACAAAAGAAACTCCAAAAAACTAACGTCGTATAAAGAGAAAGTAACTTACCAAATAACCAATAATTACTCAGATGTTATTTTTACAAAAAAATCTCTGAAATGTTTCTATGCCAACGCACGCAGTATTGTCAAACCTGGAAAATTCGATGAGCTTAGATGTATTATCGCTTCCCTACAAGTAACTGTACATATTATAATACTCTCAGAAACTTGGATTAAGAATGAAGATGAGGCAAAAATGCTCCAGATACCCTCCTATACCCATTACTATAATTACAGACAAAATAAAAGAGGAGGTGGAGTGTCAATATTTGTGCACAACAATCTCAAACATCACATTGTTGAAGAACAATGCGTGGATGATACTCATTATCTCTGGGTACACGTGAGAAAATTCTCTCTAAATATCGGTGCTATATGCTATATGAGATATATTCACAACAATTACACAAATTTAAACGAAGTATAGTCTTTGGCGATTACAACCTAGACTTGCTCAATCCGGACTTAGCGACACGCAAGTATAAGAACACTTTAAAAGAAAACAACTACAAAATCCTGAACAAAATAAGTCCAAAACACTGTACCCGCGAAACAATCTCAACCAAGACAATGTTAGACCATGTTTCTTGTAACTTAAGGGAAAATAATTTTCATTTTGTCACTATGGAATCTTCAATGTCTGACCACAAACAAATACTTTTAGAGGTACAGCAATACCAACCACCACCTATTATAAAACAGAAATACTACGCAGTAGACTTCAATAAACTTTATCGATGCCTGGATGAATATCCTAAAAATCATGAAGACGTAGAGTATGATAAATTGGCAGACAAATTACAATCATGTTTAAATAAGTGCAGAATTACAAAATGTAAACTTCTAAATCCTCCGCGGCAAGACTGGATTAAAAAAGAACTATTAGAAGAGATAAATAACAAGAACATGCTATGGCAAAACTATAAAACAAATGCGGTGGACACAGACTTAAAAGCAGAGTATGAACATATAAAAGCCAGAGTATCACACAACATAAGAAAAGCGAAAAATGATTATTACCTAAAGAGGTTTGAAGAAAATTCGAGTAAACCACGAAAAATGTGGCAACTTATAAACGATTTGTCGAAAAACAAACTGCATGACAGAACTGGACCGGACAAACTTGAAACGGCAGCTGGTACTATTACGGACCAAAAAGAAATATGTGAAAGTTTCAACTCATATTTTGCGACTATTGGCTCAACCCTAGCAAATATGATTTCTGAAAAATCAAAAGAAAGTAAAATTTTAGAAGAGTGTAGACTAAGTGATAAAACGGAATTGCAGTTTTTGAAACCAGTAACTACGAAGGAAGTTATTACCATAATTAAAAATTTGGACTGTAATACTGCATCTGGCATTGATGGTATTAGTACAAAATCAATTAAATGCGTAAAAGACATTATTGCCACGGAACTAACAGCCTGCATTAACTATCATATGGCACGAGGTGTTTTTCCCAACGAATTAAAAGTTGTAAAAGTTGTACCAAAACATAAATCCGGAAGTAAATTTGACCCGTGCAATTACCGCCCTATATCAGTTCTCCCGGTGATTTCTAAAGTTTTTGAGAAGATTCTTTATAACAGATTAGAGTCATTCCTTAACTCAAAAGGTTTCTTTTACAGTAAACAGTATGGATTTAGAGCTCAATCAAATACTCTAGCTGCTACAATTGACCTCGTAACTAAAATTAAAAACAAAATTAATCAAAAACAAGTTGCCTTAGGTATATTTATTGATCTTAAAAAAGCCTTTGACACCATCAGTCATGACAAATTATTACTAAAACTAGAACACACCGGTGTTACAGGCAAAGCACTCGAAATTTTTAAATCATATATGGAAAACCGAAAACAAATAGTAAAAATAGGTAAACATGAAAGCAATCCCCGTGTGCTGAACTTCGGCGTTCCCCAGGGATCAATATTAGGCCCCCTCATGTTCCTTATTTATATTAACAGTATTAGTGAATTGGGTCTCAAAGGAGACATCTCCCTCTATGCAGACGACACAAGTCTCTTTTACTTTGGACACTCAGTCGAAGCTATAATGGGCGACGCTCAAAATGATCTTAATCTGTTAAATGTGTGGTTTCAGTCAAATCTTTTAACTATTAATATTACAAAAACAAATTATGTAATATTTGCAGCAAAAAATAAAAAAATAAATGACAATTTCGAACTTAAAATAGACGGTCAACTACTTGAACGAAAACCTAAGGAAAAATATCTCGGACTCATCTTAGATAGTAACCTAACTTGGAAGCCACACCTAGAAAAAATTAAACTTAAACTAAGTTCACTCACAGGGACACTATGCAATATAACAAATTGTCTCCCTCGAAAAGTGCGATATCTTATATATAATTCTATGGTTAAGCCTCATATCGATTACCTCATTGAAATCTGGGGTACTGCAGCGAAGACTAATATAGATCCAATTCAACGAGTTCAGAATAGATTAATCAAAATTTTATTTAACTATAAACTTCGGACACCAACAGAAAAAATATACGAGGAAACAAAAATAATGAATATAAAACAAACGTATGTATACTACACATGTATTCTAATACGTAAAATATTAAATAAGAAAATCCAATCCAATATAAGACTTTTGACAAAACAACAAACACGAAAGATTAACTTAAGACGTGCTAGTTACTTAGTTACCCGCCCTCCTAGAACTAACTATGGAAGAAGAAATTTGGAGTTTGAGGGTGTTACAATTTATAATAAGTTATCATCTGTAATAAAAGAAGAACAAAGTTATGCCCGGTTTAAAAAGCTACTAAAAACTCACACAACTAATACTTACAAATAGGTAGGAAAACAAAAAAGAAAAAAAAATGCATTAAATATATATATTAACAAAGTTTTATAAACCATGTATGAACCCAAAATATATAAACAGAAAAATAAACTAAAAATAAAATAGTCTTATAATAATAAACTTGCTAATAACAGACTATGCCATCAATGCCACATCTAGTAAAAATCAAATTCATACATCCATGTTTTAACTTACGATCGAGTGTATATTATCTGTTTACCCACATTTTTTATTTTATTTTTTTCTTTCTTTGCTATTTTTGTTTTGTTATTTTATATACGTACATCTGTGCGCTCTAATTAATAATCTTAGTTTTAGATCTTGTTTCTCAGTAAGTGAATTATGTATGTAATTCTTATGAGAAATAAAGTTGTTCTTAAACAAAAGAAGTGAGCTTAGACAAAGCTTTGAGTAATTCTGATGCTACGGATTGACACTATTGGCGACTCACTCCACGCTCACTTCACCCAAGTTTTCACGGTGAGATAGTTACAGAATCGCACGGCTGCTGTTTAATAAATGATTCTTCCCAGTACTTTGAGCTCACAGCTCCTACCTTTCATATCATTATAATCAGCTTATAATATTCCCACTGCTGGGACACACGCCTCCTCTCTGCGAGAGGGAGTGGGCCGTAATCCACCACGCGGGGCCAGTGCGAGTTGGTAGAAGTCACATGTCTTCGAACTTTTGGTTCTAAGACATGCCGGTTTCCACACGATGTTTTCTTCACCGTTATAGTCATGATGAAATAAGTTAAACAAAGTAAATCACCTGTCATCTGAGCTGGACTCATTTCATAATGATTGATCCTTGGCAGCTCTGGACAGAGAGAGGTGGAGAGAGATTAGGGCCTTTGCTCAGCAATGAGACATAAAGCAATGAGGCTATTATTTCTGGGATTTTAATGATGTAGATCATTAATATCCCAGAAATAATAGCATCATGATCTGAGGTAAAAAAATAATTTAAATGAATGAACGTCTTTAAAACTTTCTGGCCTTTCCTCAAAGTTGCGGCGTGTGAGCGCTATATCCAAGTTTGTCGTAATTACTTGGCTAATTAGTATTCTATTTTTGAGATACTAAAATGAGAATTATTTGAAGCTCACAAAAAGAGACACATTCAAACATTATTAGCTCCTCGCTTGTGGCTAATTAATAACAACCGCCCGGCTCGATCGATGAGGTTGAGCTACGCTTGTCACGGAAGGTCCGTGGATGGGTGATCCTTGCATACTAAGACCCCTTTGTGTCTCGGAAAGCACGTTAAGCCGTTGGTCCCGGCTGGGCTGCCGTGAATCTTTGATAGTCGTTACGGGTCTTCAGAAACCCGACAGTCTGACAACAAGTCTTACCAAAGGGGTTTCGTATTACGCAGTACTTAGGTTATGGAGGTCAGATAGGCAGCAGCTCCATGTAAAATACTGGTACTCAGCTGCATCCGGTTAGACTGGAACTCGACTCCAACATAGTTCGGCGGCACGGTTGGCGCAGTGGTTAAGCGATTGACTGCTGCGCTGCGTGTCGCGGGTTCGATTCCCGCACGGAACAAATATTTGTATGACCTACATGTATTTGTTCCGAGTCTGGGTGTTTTTCTATCTATAATATGTATGTATTTACAAAAAAAAAAAAAAATGTATATAAGTAGTTTATCAGCCATCTTGTTACCATAACACAAGCATTAGGTTGCTTAGCTTGGGACAAATTGTGCTGTATGAAATGTCCAGGGATTTATTTATTTATTTATTTATTTATAGTTGGGAAAACTGATAAAGGGTGCTCAACCTGCCCTGACTGCGGTCCGTGTACGGAACTTCGAAAGTCTGTTATAACGAATTACTTAATTGAGAATGTTCAACATCATTATAACGGTGCCGACAAACATCAGCGAATACAATAAAGAGCCCATAAGTTAGGTTTAGTCCAGTTTGCTTAGACCTTGAGTCATTTGGCCGCCGCCCAGTGCGCCCACCGGGATGGTTTACTGGGCATAATATATACGTTTTGTCCGATATTTATTCGGAAACAACCAGCTTTCGTTGCAATACGTTTTACGAGCTTTGTAGCCGCTGTTATGTGAATCGTTTCGTTTTATTGACTTTTCTGTCGATGAACATCTTACGCGAACGTACTGAAATTGCAAATTTTCAGTATGTTTACATGACTGTTTGTTGATAGGATAATCTTTTCGATTCTCATCACTAGAGGGCCAAACTAACCAAATCGTTCAGACAATTGGTTCTCTTATATTTCCCTCCTATAATGCTCCCTTCAGCCTATACTTAATGCTCCTCTTGTTGCCTCTTCTCTATCAGAAGGAGGGGGCCATAATCCGCCACGCAGGCCCAGTGCAGGTTCTTGGATATCACATATCTTCGAATTTTTGGTTCTAAAACATGCCGGTTTCCTCACGATGTTTTCGTTCCCCGTTTGAGAACAGTGGTGATGAAATTAATCACACCAAGTGCTTGTCTGGGTTCTAACTCACGTTAGTCACGTCACTCGTAAATCGGGTGCAAGACTGGGCTACTACTGTTCTTCTTATATTTTCGCAAGGCAATAAAATTATTGCCAGGGTCGCGGGTCATTCGAAAGAGTTACCGTGGCTCAAGCAACTGAAGGAACACGGGTGGGTTTTAGTCAGTAAAAGTCTGACACACCCTCCCGCTCCGCCCAGAGCGGGAGAAGTTATTTGATAATTTCCCACCAAAAAAAGGCAATAAAATTAATATGAGAATACTTGGATGAGCTAGCATTTTTTTTTATTGTGCTAGTCAGTTATTTATATATGTATTTAGTCACTGACCAATCCAAAAAAGTTGTTCCATTACATCGCATAATCCTCAAATTGAAAGTCCTTTATAAAAATGGGTAAAATGCATTAAAAACATAATGTAATTTCGTGAGTCAGTTAAAGTACCTAATAGGTATGCAAATGAAATCAGAGCGTCTAAAAAGCTTCCTATAATTAGGTAACAATTTTTTCCTAAACAGCTGAAAATCACTGAATCATTTTTGTGCTATTTTCAGCCACGTCTGTCATGCATCTACGTTTTTTTGAAGATTATTTGAATGTATCACACATGTACTTACTTCACAATATTTTTCGCGAATAAAACCTTTCGCTTGTAGCGGAATCTACACCGCCATATGCGAACTAAGCATTATACTGACGTCACGCGAAATCCTGCGTCGTGCAAACTGAGTTTACCGCGCTACTTGTTTATATACAACGTTCCGACATCAATCGTCGGGCAGTTGCCCACCAGATATGACACCCTTCTGGTCGGAGGATCCTTCTTTTTCTATGGAGGATGGGTGTACTTTACACCCTTTTCCTCAAACCTCGATACGCTTATCAGATCGTTTACTTTTCTCCTCTACATAATGTAAACTTTCTCACAAAAGACACAATATTCAAAATATTATTGTTTTTCTGACAGGATGTTTGGGAAAGGCATTTTTAGGGTTCCGTACCCAAAGGGTAAAACGGGACCCTATTGCTAAGACTCCGCTGTCCGTGCGTCACCAGGCTGTATCTCATGAACCGTGATAGTCATACAGTTGAAATTTTCACAGACGATGTATTTCTGTTGCCGCTATAACAACAAATACTAAACAACAGAATAAATAAGGGGGCTCACATACAACAAACGTGATTTTTTGCTGTTTTTATAGATAATGGTACCCTTCGTGCACGAATCCGACTCGCAGTTGGCCGGTTTTTTTAACTATCCGACAGCGCGCTTAAGAGGAAAAGCCGAAGGTCGATTCTCATTAAAGCTCCCAACCTCTACGCTCATACCAATTATTACCAATACCGTAATTATAATGATTAAAATCATAAATACAACCCTCTGAGTTCATATTATAATCCTTTATTTGTCTTGATCGTCTTTGGCCCATATTTTTTTACACGTGCCTCGAATATTGGATCGAAGCACGTGTAAACACAGGCGGAGACAGATAACATTATGTGATGCCTTGGGATCTCCATCAGTTTACTGCTATAGACTAACTTGATTGATTGTTATCGAACTAGTTAATACACATTTACACAGTGCACGACAAGTTATCGTGAATACAGAATGTTTATAAATAAACTAGATTCTGCTCCGACCCACTCCATCATGTCGCATCGTCTGCCTGCCGTATTACTTCGTCTTCCCTTTCTGATTTTTTTTTCTTTTTTCTCGGCGCCTACGCATCTTAGCGTGATGTTAAATAGCCGACAGCCTTCTTCAAGAATGAGACCATCAATTGCAAAAATAGTTTTTGAAATCCAATGTTGTTAGGTCTAGAGATTAACCCGTTTGAACAAGCAAACAAAGCCTTCACCTTTATTATTAGTACTTATAGACTTAAGTCCTAATCCTCAATATTCAAATGGAACTCGTTAAAAAAGAACCCAAATAAATCGCCTAGTGTTTAAAAATAACTCAGAAATAAATAGCCAATTGGAAAAAGGTCGCGGGGCGCAATAAGATCACCGAGATTGTAATCTCGAGCGGATTTTGAGCAGAAATCACATGATTGCATCATGTTTTATAGAGAAGAGATCGCACCATGTTAGGGAGGGTGAACATGAGCAGATTGCTGAGGTACACGCGCTTCTAGTCTGCGAACGTTACAGCGGAGATGTTGAGAATGAGGTATATATATGGGTAGGTATATGTATGTAGGTCGACGTTAGTAAAATGTTATAAAGCTAAGGATGCTGACGATATGAAGTAGTTACTGTACTTATTGAAGAAAAATCTTTATCTAGTTTTGTGAAAATTATTTATAACACATTTGCTCGTAAAAGGTCTCTTACTGCACCAATTTCAATATCATAATGTATATCATTACGTACTTGTGCGTAATTGTAATGTAAAGCGCACGGTTTATCAAGATGCTCCGTCTAAAACGAACGGTACTTTTTTAAATCTTAGCAAAGAGTTTTTATGTCAGAAAAGTGGTCAACATTTTATGAATAAAATTAACTTTGGGAGATAAAATATAATAAATAAACATTTAATTCTTTAATTTAATTAATTTTGACAATTAATTACAACCATTCATCTGTAAGAAAAACTAAAGAGACTGGTGAAATTGCAACTAATAATACGAGTAATAACTTGACAACATTAAAAATGCCAATTGGCAACATAATTGTTGCGTCATTAACTTTAATTTCTATTTAAAAGTAGGTGCGTAAGAATAAGTAACTTAGTCGCTAATAAACAACATTAAAGACAAGACGCATTTGTGATTTCAAAACAAGTTCCCAGTACACCCAATAGTGAACCTAAACTACATAAACATATGGTCGATATCTCGCCGGATCATTAACCAGTTACCTCAGTGCACGCGTCGAGCGGCCGGCTCGCGAGAACAATAGGACACCGCATTCCTGAGCGATAAGGATTTGTAACGATGACTACTACGAAGGAATTATTAAATGTATTGGAAGATACTGCTTCATTATTGCAAAAAACTCAAGTTAATCTCAAGAAATGCTCAAAATCACGATTAACTAAAGGATATATTGAAACCCGTATAAAGGCGATAGAAGATTATTGGTCTACTTTCAAAAACGCTCATCATTGTTTGGTAAAAATAACGCCTAAGGAACAAAAGGCAATATTACCATATTTCGCTAATGAGGAATTTTATATCTATGAAGACTTATATCTTATGATGTTGGCTGATTTACGTGATATGTTGAATGAACAGAATACAATAACGCCGACTACGTCATCGCAGAGTAATACTAGCATCGCGACGAATCCTGATCAACAAAATGCACTCGTGAGGTTACCAAGAATACAGTTACCATCTTTTAGTGGAAAATATGAAGAATGGCCTACATTTCAAGACTTGTTTACATCGTTAGTGCATACGAACACAACTATTAGTGACGTACAAAAGTTACATTATTTGAAGTGTAGTGTTACTGGAGAAGCAGAGACCTTATTGAAACATATCCAGGTAACACAGAAAAATTATGAACAAGCTTGGGACATTTTAAAAACTAGATATGGAAACAAACGTTTGATTATGAACTCGGTATTAAAACAGTTAGTCTATCAAAAGAAAATGAGTTCTCAATCACCTAATCTAATCAAAAGTTTATTGGACACCACGACAGATTGTTTAAATAACCTTAAAAATTTAAATATAAGCTTAGATTCATGGGATCCTATAATTATTTTTCTGGTAGTTCAGAAATTGGACCCTGAGTCACACAAGGATTGGGAACAATACGCATACAAAGAAGATGTTGATGAATTACCCAAATGGGACGATCTGAAAAAGTTTCTTCAGTCCACATACCGAACACTGGAGCTTGTCACACCAGCACCACAAAATAAAACAACAAAAGAGCGTGCTGTTCATATCTCAAGTACGTCATCGCCACCGTCAGGAAAAACATGTGTTCTATGCAATGAAAATCACACGTTATGCCACTGTAAAGAATTCACAAAACTGCAACCTAATGAACGAGTTAATTATGCAAAAAATAACAACCTATGCTACAACTGTTTAGTACCAGGACATTCATCAAGAAAATGTAGACTACCGGTGTCCTGTCGTATATGCAAAAGGCGTCACCATAGCCTTCTACATCTCAACAAAGAACCTGAGACTTCGGTACAAGACACCTCCACGCAACCGAAGACTGCTCAAAACAATGTAGAAGAACAAAGGGAAGTTACTGTCAATACAACGGTCGCCTCACACCACAGTACTAGACAAGGCATAGCACTATTAGCTACGGCAACAGTGACAGTACGAAACGAGCAAAACCACACTGTTGTACTACGCGCATTAGTGGACCAAGGTTCGCAGATAGCACTTATTAGCGAAAAAGCAACTCAAATGCTCAATCTGAACAAACGATCAACGAGAGGAAGTATCATTGGAGTGGGTTCAACGAAGACAAATGTAAACCACGTGGTACAGCTGCAAATCGGTTCCCGCTGGAACACAAACTTCAAGATAGATGTCGAAGCATTCGTCATGTCTAAACAACTTACCACTAAACTCCCTCCTAAAACAATTACTGCTGATAACTGGCCACATCTAGAAGGACTCAACCTGGCTGACTCGAACTACGATACACCAGGCCCTATAGATTTACTTCTAGGTGTCAAACAATACTCTCAAATCGTACAAGAAAAACTTATCAAGGGTCCACCGGGTACACCTTGTGCACAGAAAACATACCTTGGATGGATTCTCTTCGGTGAAATAAATACAAGGTCACAAGACGAGTCTGCTCTTGTTCTTCATCACCAAGTAGACATGGATATCATGCTTAGATCTCTGTGGGAAATAGACACAGAAAACAAAAGAAACTTAACAAAAGAAGAAAAATTATGTGAAACAGTTTATGAAGAAACACACACACGGACAGAAGAGGGAAGATACATGGTAAAGTTACCTTTGAAAACACCACAGCCAACATGTCTAGAAGGAAACACAAAAGAAATAGCCAAAAACAGACTGCTACAATTGGAAAGAAAATTTAGAAGAACACCCAACCTGAAAGAAAACTACAGAAAAGTAATGAAAGAATACTTAAATTTAAACTATATGGAAGCAATACCTGAAAAAGAAGTTATAAATGAAAGGGTTGTATACTTACCTCACCATGCCGTCGTCCGAGAAGATAAAGAAACATCGAAGACTCGCGTTGTGTTTGACGCATCGGCGAAGGGTTCAAACCAAGTCTCGCTCAACGACGAGTTAATGGTTGGTCCTCAGCTTCAGGAAGATCTAAGAAATATTATCATGAGATGGAGAATGAAACGTGTTTGTTACGCCAGCGATATAACAAAAATGTACCTTCAAATTTGTGTTTACCCAGAAGACGCCAATAAGTATCAGCGTATTCTGTGGCGAGAAGAGGAACATGACAGCATTAAGGAATATCGCTTGCTTCGAGTTACATTCGGAACAGCATCAGCACCCTATCTCGCGGTGAAAACACTCCATCAAGTTGCTGATGATGAAGGACAAAATTACCCGAATGCAGTCAAAATTATCAAAGAAAATTTCCTCGTTGACGATCTGTTAGCAGGTGAAGATACAACAGATCAAGCCATAACATCTGCAAGAGAAGTATCTCACATTTTGAAGAAAGGTGGATTCACACTCTCAAAGTGGTCATCTAATTGTCCGCAATTCATGAAATCAATTGACACAAACAAACGAAGTTCTGTTGCACACCTAGAGATAAACAAAATGGATGGCACTGTAAAAGCACTAGGTTTGATTTGGAATTTGGGAACAGACCAATTTCAATACCAATGGAAATTACCAACAACTTCTGTCAATATTACAAAAAGAACAATTTTGTCAGACGTTCAAAGACTATTCGATCCCTTGGGATGGATTGCCCCAAGTGTAGTGATGGCTAAGATGTTCATACAAAAGCTGTGGCTGGAAAAGGTCAATTGGGATGACATTATAAGCCCTGAATTACAAGACGAATGGATGACTATTCGTGAAGAATTCAGAAATGTAAACAACATTTACATTGATCGATGGCTCGGAACCTATAGCACAGAAATAAAAGATGTGCAAATTCATGGCTTCAGCGATGCGTCCATGAAAGCTTATGCAGCCGTTGCATACATAAGAATCGAATCTCAAGACGGGCATATTACAACAAAACTAATAGCAGCGAGGACAAGACTCGCACCACTAAAAACGCTATCATTACCACGTTTGGAACTTTCTGGATCACTACTTCTTTCACGATTACTGAATCAAATAGGAAAAGCTATGAGGATATCAACAGCACAAATGTTTGCGTGGACGGATTCTACAATCGTAATTGCATGGCTATCCGGGGAACCACATAGATGGAAAACATTCGTAGCCAATCGAGTCGCAGAAATCACTGAAAATCTCAATAACAACCAATGGTACCACGTTGTATCAGAGGATAATCCTGCAGACATTGCCTCGAGAGGCATGTTACTTGCTGAACTGAAACAATCAGAGCTATGGTGGAACGGTCCAAAATGGTTATCTGAAAGGAAAATAATATTAAAACAGCCTGATGTAGTCGTCACTGACCTGGAACAGAAAAAGGATAAAATACAAATAAATATTAAAATTCAAGATGAAGAAGAATATAATTTCACAGCAAAATTTAAGCAGTTTGATAACTTACAAGAATTGTTAAAGGTTATAACATACTGTCGAAGATTTGTTAATTACATGAGAGAATTGAATACTTATGAAAACTGTCGAAGTTTAACAACAGAAGAATTACATACATCATTGATAAAATGTATTAAGCTAGTACAAAGGGAAGAATTTACAGATGAAATTAACAGATTAAAACTAAATAAAAATGTGAAGAAAAATAGTAACATTAAAACACTTACCCCATATATAGACCAAGATGGTATCCTCAGGGTGGGCGGTCGTCTTCGACATGCAAATTTAGACGAAACAAGCAAACATCCTATAATATTAGGACATAACAACAATTTAATTCCTTTACTGATAGCAGATGCTCATACTCAAACACTGCATGGCGGTGTTCAGTTAATGTTGTGCTTTTTACGCTCTAAATATTGGATCATTCGAGCTAAAGGATTAATAAAAAACTTCAACCGTAAATGCATAGTGTGTGCCAAGCAAAGAGCTAATACAAGAACTCAGATCATGGGAGATCTGCCAAAGGAAAGAGTAACCCCTACTAGAGCCTTTCTACACAGCGGCGTGGATTATGCTGGCCCATTCCAAATATTAATGTCAAGGGGAAGAGGAATGAAAACTCAAAAGGCGTACATTGCTTTATTTGTTTGTATGTCTACAAAGGCAATACACCTTGAACTGGTAGGAGATCTTACATCAGAAGGATTCATAGCTGCATACAAACGCTTTGTATCAAGAAGAGGTAAATGCAGTCACATGTGGAGCGACCAAGGGAGAAATTTTGTTGGTGCAGAAAAGGATTTAGCCGCAGCATGGCAAGAAGCTAACTTGAATTTTGAGAAAGACATTGCACACAAGTTGGCTTTGGAAGGTACGCAGTGGCATTTTATACCAGCTTACAGTCCTAACTTTGGAGGCCTCTGGGAGGCTGGTGTAAAGTCCCTGAAGACTCACCTGAAACGCGTGTTGACAACAAATCTCACTTTCGAAGAAATGACAACAATACTGTGCCAAATCGAGGCGTGTCTTAATTCAAGACCTCTATGTCCTATTGGTGACTCAGATGCAGATTCTATAGAACCCCTCACGCCTGGTCATTTCTTGATACATGAAGCCCCAATCGTCGTGCCCTCACCAGATTTTAAAGACACAAAGATTCATAACTTGACACGATGGCAGTACACTCAGAAGCTCGTAGGCGACATCTGGCGACGATGGCAAGACGAATATTTAACAAGTCTACAACAGCGTCCTATCTGGCAGAAGAAGAAACAAGAATTCTCTGTTGGTGACATAGTTCTAATCAAAACTGATGGAATACCGGCAGGAAAATGGTTACTAGGCCGAATAATAGACAAGCACCCCGGTAATGACGGACTCACACGCGTGTATAGCGTTAAATCTGGCAGTAACATTGTGAAAAGATCTGTCACGAAACTATGTCCACTACCTGTTGATACTAACTGATTGTTAACTATTATTTTTGTATAACTTTGTCAAACGTTTCAATTTTGCATGCAGGCATATAGGTATGTCTAATTCTATTATTTATGTAATTTAACTTCATTGCAAATTAACAACACCGTAGATAGATAGACAGTAACTTATGTTTGAATTTTTCATATTTGGAAACGTTGCATACTGCTTATCAAGTTTTTTTTTATGTGTAATATGTGTATACAGTCCACTAACTATTGTTTTAAAGGGCCTTGTTGTCCCTTTGGCGGGCGGTATGTTGCGTCATTAACTTTAATTTCTATTTAAAAGTAGGTGCGTAAGAATAAGTAACTTAGTCGCTAATAAACAACATTAAAGACAAGACGCATTTGTGATTTCAAAACAAGTTCCCAGTACACCCAATAGTGAACCTAAACTACATAAACAATAATAATTAATTTTACAAATTGTTCGAATTTTAATAACTGTTTTAACAAGTAATTAAAGATTTATTCGTTTAAGAAAGTCCGAGTTTTATTTATTTCCTCACAAATGTGTTATAAAACGTCGTATGACATACGTGCGGTTTGATAATTACAGCCTCTGCTTTCTTATAGCCCTCACCTACGGCTCGGGCTAGCAATATCGCCTCAGCTGTAATTTTCAACATACCGCACTTATATCATAATGTACTATACTACCTGCTAATCATTTGCAGATTTTTTTTTCTTTGATAACTGAGCTGATGTCGTTTATTCTGCCAGCAGCGGCTTGTGGTGACGGCAGTCCAGCAAGGTGAGCCGTCGAACTATGCAATTTGCTTTAGTTAAGAGTTAGTAGCTGACAACAGCGATAGTAAATAGCTTCACTGCATCTTGTACAAAATTGTTTGACATTTTGTATGACATTTCAATGTTTAATTAATTTTGAAACGCTATTTCATTGTTTGGGAACCTTTCTAATTTATTTTTATATTTAAACTCTTGCCAATAGCACTCTAAGCAACTGGTAGGAACACTAAACTAATCATGCCATCAAACTTTGATATTTTTTGCATTTCAACCACATTTGAAAAATGAAGCTTATCACGATTTTCACCAAAATTCGATAAGCTAAAAGTAAATCAGTGGTGCACATCCGTCCTCAAAGTTAGTTTGAGCGTTAAATCGCAACCGAAATCACATTACAGCTAGCGACTCGGGAAACGTAACGTACCGAAAAAGGCTTCAATTTATTTGACACAAACGATAGGCCACGCTAACGGCTTCCATTTTCAACTTTTGTAGTGGATCATCAATCTTTTGAATCGATTTATTCTTCTTTTAAATCTTTGTGCATTCACGACACCGTTTATAAGGTTGATTGACATTTGCATTAGTTTAAAACATAATATGGTGTTAAAGGAAATTTTATGAAATAGATTATCCAGGATGGCTTTGCAAAATCAAGAAAATTATATTAAAAGATATTTTAAATCCAGATATTTTTTTCATCATAATATTATTTTTATTCGTTGAAAAATAATACATATTAAATATAATTTTTAAAACAAATTATACACCTTAATGTTATTTAAAATAGTTTAAAACAATATTAAATGGCTTTCAAATAAAATCAACGAATTATCTCCATGATTTGGATGTATGGCATTGATTCCTTTGCCTCACAATGGAATCTATGTAAATATTACCTTTGTCAGTAAGGTTGTCACACTTGTCAGTTGTCATTTCACTTGTCTCATTGTTAAAATCACTATTTTTCCGTTTACCTATGATTATTTATCAGGTAGGTAATTATTGTATTTGTAACTTTTACATATTAGAGAAAACATCTGGCACTACATTGACGTTCACAGTAATATTAATGACATCCGACCATTCGACAGAGCAGTGTGGCTAAAATCAATCATTACTGTGGATTGCATTTTTTTTTATTATTATAATTATTTAAAAATAAAATAACTATAGAAAGGTGCTTTAAAAAAAACGGTCAAATGCGAGTTGGACTCGCGCAGCACTTTTTAGGTATGTAAATAGCTTCACGGAGTTTTTTTCAATGTAACTATAAGTAAACGGTTTTCGGATTTATTCCTTTACTTGTGCTACATGACATTGCTCCTTGCCAAATTTTGTGACTCTAGTTCAGCGGAAAGTACCAAACTAAAAAAAATATACGTTAAGTTAAGTAGTAAGTAAAGTTAAGTTAAGTAAGTAACTACTTTCATAAAAATATAATCTCATCTCGGTTCACAGCAGTATCGAATAAAAGCCCAGCCTCCATACAAAAACATAACATGTCCTTTCTTGACGTTTATGCGCGACACTTCACAATTAAAAACTGTCACTTTTGGACTGACGGTTTGAAACAACTCTTCCTACTTGAACTTTAACTCGCTACATAACTACAGCAAATGTGAATCATCCATAACTGACTGGCTGAATGGCCGACAACGCACTGCCTGAACTCAAACATTAAAATAGAAAAAGTTATTTCTCAGTAGCAGCCGTAGGTAGGCGTGGGTATGTAAAGATTTTTCGAAATTCAAATGGAAACTGATTTTTTTTTTGTTACAAATGTTTTGTTTTCCGGGATTTCTCGATTGCTTTCTCGATTCATATAATTCATATGCAGGTGAAATTGAATAGGTGCGAGTAATTAAAACATCTAATTCAACGTATAACACATTGAACAGTAAATTTAGAGCATGTTATTAAGGAAAGGGATGCACGAACGAGCGCGTAGTCAAGCGATTTGGCAACTTCGTCGCGCGCCCTTTCTTACGTAGGAACGCTCAAAATTAGGTAAATACCGCTAGTTCATCGTGTTGCCAACTTGGTTCGTGTTGTAAACTATGCGATGAATAGATTGCTTATCGGGCGCACGCTAAAATTGATACTTTAATTTTATTATTGGTTTTGATAATTGTAAAAAAAATAATAATCTGGAAGACGATAATTCGAATTTACTTCAAGACAATAACTTAGTTTGCATTATCTAAGACGATAATTACACGATTTTTTTTCAAGAATTTAGCTTTGCGAAATGACAATTTATAATGATTATGTAGCAGGTACTACACCTCCTATTTAGATTTGTCACAATGTTTTCAATTTCATCCTGTAAATATAAATGAGGCGACTAATTGCAAACCCCGCCAAAACGGTTTTCGGTTCAAAATGAGTTAACAATGTAGTATGAAAAAAAAAATAATCTCTCACTCTTACAATGCTCATTTTTGGGCTAAACCCACTGTAACCTTACGAAAATGACAATTTAAATGAAATGGTTGCAGCAAAACCTGACATAACGGCACTCGTGTGAACTGCAAAAGTCGATGTAATGAAATCATCCAATCACAGCACAGCAATTGCGTTATACGAAATGTCAAAAACCGACCTTATTTGACAATTCAATAGCAAAACCCGATATAAACTGACATTTCACTTGCATTACCCGCCAAAATTGAGTGTCACTTGCAAATCCCGCCATAACAGATTTTATTCTGCTTTTATTCCGCTTTTTAGACCTCACTGTGCCTATATTATTAATTAAATTACATAATCACTTAAATATTCACAATAATACATCTGTTTGTAAACCGTTGTGTGAAGTACAAATTCTTAAAGTGTTTTTTTGTTTGTGAACATTGTGAAAACCGTTTTAGCGGGGGTAACTTCAATAAACAACAAGTACAGTAATGTTCATAGATTTGCTTAGAAAAATTATGTTTATGACCTAAAGCACAACACAATACAATAAAAGCAGCAGGATGTCTATGACAAAGTGTAGTTTTGTGTTTATTTATGTAATATAATATGTGATTTTACAAGAAAATGTGAAGATAGACCTACGATTTATTTATTATTATCATAGATACAAAGTACGAAACTATCTCTATTTGCCTCCTTCTAAAATAATTCTCAGTAATAATAAGAACATCTGATGTTTTTTTTGGGAGGTCAACCATCGCTATTAGTGTTTTTACTTCAAGTATGAGTTGAGATAAAACTGTTTTCTTATGTTTGTTTATGATATTTCAAGTGACTATAATAAGGTCGTTGACCCCACAATCCCCCAATACATTGAATTTTCTTTTCTGTTTTATCATGTTAGATATGGATACCCATCTCGCCTCGCCGAGTTTAGCTAGCTGATTTAAAATAACGCCGTATAGATTTAATAAACAATTAAATCGATTCGCTTTAATAATATTACTTACTTATGTTACTGGTCATAGCAGACAAACCTTTTTTTTTTAATTCCAACACACCAATAATAAAAGTGCTGATTTAAACTAGACCGGATAATTTGAATATCTTTAATATCACTTTAATTAACAAGTTATTTGCTCAGGGCCTAAGTATGACTAATGGTAATATTTTATATGAAGAATTATTTTCATTAGTGCAAACAGAGTTCAATAATTCTTTTCAGAAGAAATCTAAAGCTATGTATTTGCCCTAAGTTTTAATGAATCAGGAAAAGTACACGGAGAGAAAAATCTTAGAAAAATGACTGTGCTGTCTCATAATCTGAGTGCATTTGAGTGGTAATGGAAAAATTACCATGCTAGCACAGGAATTTTTATGCTGTACAGTAAAATTTATTGGACAATTAGTGAATTTTTCCCAATCTCACTCAGAAAATTTCCTGTAGATGTCACTTTCACTCACTTTACAGTGATGAGCACAGTAATTTTTCTAAAAATTTTCTCTCCGTGTAGGGAAAGATTATTTGAACGGTATGGCCTTAAGCCGTATATTCACACGGATACTTTTAAGAACTATGTTGCTTCTTATTCTAAAACTTTTAAAAATATCTGCAAAGCAACTAAATTTTCTTTCATTAGCAACAAGGTTAAATCAGCAGACAATAAAATAAATCAGTTTGGAAAATTATTAACAACGAAACGAACAGGAACAAAAACATACTACAGCCGGTCGATTCTGTAAAAATCCCATCGTGATATCATACGTGAAGTGAGCTTGAAGTGAGCAGTCAATAGTGTTAATCCCTAGCATTAGTCTACTGAATCTCACTTCACGCTCACTTCACCTAAGTTCTCACGGTGAGATTTTTATACATAGAATAGCACTACTGCCGTGCGATTCTGTAACCATCTCACCGTGAAAGCTTGGGTGAAGTGAGCGTGGAGTGAGCTGTCATTCGCTAGGGATTAACACTATTTAGTGCTCTACTTCTCTTCTCACGGTGAGGTTTTTATACATAGAATAGCACTACTGGTTACACACTAGACACTTCCTGTGGTCTCATTAGCGATAACATCGCTATTATCATCGTATTACCAAAATTAAGTACTTACCTAACTACATTGTTAGTGTAACCATCAGATATTATTATTTTATTTTTTTAAACCAGGAAATAATTTAAAATAATCTTCAAAAATACAACTTCAGAACGATAATATATTTTATTTCTTAAAACATCTGTAATTATTTTGTTCCTAGATATGTTTATACTTGTTTTAAGTTCAGAAAGGATTTAATTTCTGAATCTAAATTCATTCCCAGAGAATGTCGACCGTATAAACTCATGTCAATTATTTATATAATATAAGCCACTTGCAGAATTCGATGTTACTGACAGTAAAAAGATTAAATAAATCGAATTTATTCATTAAAAACGTAATTCATTTACGGTGATCAATTTACGGTAAATACCGGTTTTTAAACGTAAGATTAAAAACCGGTATTTACCGTAAATTGATAGATAACGAAGCCTCCTCTTTTTTTGTCTTCTGTTATTTGGCACTCCTTATTATTTTGTTTTTATCCGTAAGTACTCTACGGTACACTTATTTTAAAGTGAAAAGTTTTTGTATATTTTGCGTAATTACTTGTGGCATAAAAGAATATTAAAAAAAAGATTTATAAAGTGCAAATGAAGCTTTATATAAGCTTTTCACCTTTCATGTGATATCACATTTGACCTATTTACCTAACTTTCAAATTTAACCCCCGTTTAGGCCCCTGTACTAACAATATTTAAAAAAAAAACACTTGTTATACACGTGGAACCCTGAAAAACCTTGATATATAAACTCATGTTTTTTAATCATCATTATCTGCCTAGCCTTTTCGCAACTACCTTGGGGTCGGCTTCCAGTCTAACCGGATGCAGCTGAATAATATTATTTCACATGGAGCGACAGCCTATCTGACTTCCACAACCCAGTTAGTGGGTAATACTATACTCCTTGGTAAGACTCGCTGTCAGACTTTCGGGCTTCTGACTACCCGTAACGACTGTCAAAGATCCACGAATGACAGCCGGACCAACGGCTTAACGTGCTTTCCGAGGCACGGAAGGTTCTCGGTATGTAAAGATGGTCACCCATCCACCAACCAGACCAACCGCGGCAAGCGTAACTTAACCTGATCGATCGACCTGTGCGGCTGTTATTATTTAGCCACGGGCACCTCATGTTTTAAAATCACAAAATAAAAAATTGTAAAAGCGAAAATGGTTTTCTACCCCTGGAATTCGAAATTCAACATATTAAACTTAAAGGTCCAATATATATATATTTTTTTTTTTTTACAGGTTTTTCTTTGAGTTGGGGTTTTTTTTAATTTTTATATTATGTATCTTATTGATATAACCTACCATAGTTATTCCTTTAGTAGACCAACAAAATAAAGTAAGCCATCGTTAGTATAATTCTTAGGAAAAAATAAACGACTGTTTACCCTCAAGGGTGCAGCATTCACTGATCCCCCTGTATTCTGATAAAATCGTGCTGAGTAAATCTGATTTCCCTAAAGATTAGATACGGACTCCTCCGTATAACGGCAATCAATGTAAACAAAATTTTACAGTATACCATGGTTACCTATCATGGTTTACTAAACATTCCTGTCTACCTAAAAAAAATTGGCAGAGATGTTCTAGAGAGGAAAAAAATGTGGTAGATTTTAGGTAAACTTCTGGTCGCTTGTATATGATTTTGATAATCCTATATTATTTGTAATCTATGCGGCCAACATAAATGTCCTTTCTTTGGCATCTTTCGTCGAATCGTTGAGCTCCGTAAGTTCTGCTTTGAGCTGCATCATTACTGACCAATGCGGGCACTGACTGGACAAGTCCATAAGTGTTTGTGCAAACCTACTTACAGAAACAAAATAATTTATCATTATGTATGAAGGTAGTCTGGAAGCAGAAATGTTTCTAAAAGGCAGGTATTCAAACTTTCTTTTCATATGCATAATTGTTATTGTCCTGAAAAAAGAGAAGCTGAAAAAATATTTCAAAAACACAAACCTGAATTGGGTCTAAGATTATGTTTAATTATTTCTGCATGTTGCGTCTAATCTTACAGCAAAACCAACAAGAACATAGTTTAAAAGTAAGAAAGAAAAGCAAATAAAGAATAATTTAGTTAGTTCCCTGGGGCAGTACAGCATTATTCAAGTGTCATAATGATTAACGTTCTGCTGCGTCTGTTTTGCAGGTGGTGCAGAACCAAATAATATACTAGAGTTTCTGTTTGTTTGCGTTTACAGGAATGGTATGTTTTTTTTTTTTACTATATTTACCGTACATGTTTGTGTACTTTATGCTTCTAAAAAGAAAAAAAAAGAAAAGAAAGAAAAAATGTTTATTCTGCACAAACAAAAACGCACGCTACAAATAAAAAATAATTAAAAGAAGACGTAAAATATACAACGTAGTCATCGTCATTTAAGTTAAAAGTGTTTCTTGTTCTGTCTCATACATACAAGGTTGCAGAGACATTGACGCGCCAACTGAAACCATGATTTCAGCACGTGATTGTAGACCGCCTAGCGTAGAAACTTCTTGCCGGTTACAAAATAAATATGATTCGTAGAAAAGTGCAAAACATGTCAAAATGTATGACAAAGCTTATTTTTTTTTTAGTTATTTTCGAAAAATTTCAACGCAGGGGCGTTCATGTGTCAACCTGTATGGTAATCTTTTTTTTTTTTGTATATACCGATTATGCTGTGATAAGGCGGGAAATATTTTTCTCGGTGCCCCGATCGCCGTCAAACAATTAAAATACGAAACGCCGAAGAATACCCGGAGTACCTACACACACTAACAGACACACACACGCGTTTATTCCTAGTACAGGTAGAATCCAATTATTTCTTACCAACTCCTAGTTTAAGACCTTATTTTGTAAATAATTAGGTAAATCAATTATTTCAATAAACAATAAACAGAACTGAAATCAACAATTTTCTTATTCAAGTTATATTTTTTCAAACAAATATTAAACCTGACACAACACAGCTTTTCTAATAAATGTTTTGTTATTTAACTCGACAGGCCAGTTGTAGAAAAGCAAAAGAAAAAGAACAATTCACAAGAATAAAACAAAGTTGACAATGTGTTTATACAACATATTACTTTCTTCTAAGATTACAAGATCGTTGACTCTAAGATATTATTTGTCTTTCACAAAATCATTATTTTAACAAGCGAATTATTGGTTTATTGAGAACTGAAATGAAATGTACATAAATAACACCTTATAAGCACCAACATAATTTCTTTATTTGTTTAATCTTTTCGCACAAAAACAGCCTAATAAATAATGCTTAGTAATGCTTTATGCTTAATTAATAAACAAAACCTATTAACAAAATAAAATATAGCCTCGAAAAATTCATTCACATCGCTGTCGCCTGATAATGTACCCAAGAAACTGGTAGCATTGCCGCGTTGTATAGCAATGCTTAATTCTGGCCAAGGTAAAAGCCAGCCCTTGGATCACGGGAAATGTCAACCAGCCGTTTCGCGATTTCCTTAAAGAGTCCATGAGCACTCGGACCCCACGACCCGACGGTTTTTTTGAATTAGTATATTATTAGTATACTAGCGACCCGCCCCGGCTTCGCACGGGTGTAATGGAGAAACTGATTTTTTTTTTCGTAAAAAGTATAGGATAAAAATGGTTATTGTGGGTTATCCCTAAGAGATAGACATATACCATCGCGGATTTTTTTGTAGACCTTTTTAAGGTGTACAATACTGTAGTACATTATTTTGCTCTATCTCGACGGGTTCAGCCAGCATTTACAATGTAAGCGCAAAAAAATGTGTTTATTTACGACATCACATTAGAAACCTCTAAAATTGTCAGTGTTTCTCTACTATATTATGCATGTATTATACATATAACCCTTCCTCTTGAATCACTCTATCTATTAAAAAAACCGCATCAAAATCTGTTGCGGAGTTTTAAAGATCTAAGCATATATAGGGACAGACAGACAGGGAAGCGACTTTTTTTTTACTATGTAATGATATATTATAAAAAATAAAAAAAAAAACGTAAACAGTGTTTATGCAAACGTACTTTTGACATTTAAAAAACTTTCATAATAATCCAATCAAAAAAATATTTTTTGCGAAAACTAGATAAATAAGGCAAAGTTATTAGCTATGTAAGAATAACAAATGATAATTACAAACAAAAGGAGTGCTTGTCGCTTTGCCCCAGATTGTCTGAATGTCCAGAAAAATAAAGGCCAGTCCTACATTTTTGTCCCCCATAAAAATGGGTCACACTCGAACACGGAACGACGCGGCATTACCAAAAGAGACGAATAAAACTGTACTTAAGACGCTTTCTTCTTACATTGTTCAATCTCGACGGACTAAAAACGGTTATACGTGATTTCAGATCGAATGGAGTCCCCTCTTTTGCATAAAAAACTTAGTGTAGATAGCTATTGGGTTTTCCCTTTAGGAATTTCTAAGCAGCAGTCCGGATTCTTGTGGTTCATCCCCTATTACGTGGAACATAAACATAACGGGCGTAATGTTAGTGACGATAAATTGATTTTTAACTGTCAGGACCCAGAAGAACTTATGAAGTACAATTATTTTCTTGCATTCATATACTTAACGTTTTCTTTAAAATAACAAAATGAAACGAAACGTAGCGAAACGTTAAAAATGTATGTGTACTACTGAATAAATAATAATTAACCGATGTTGCAGAGAATATTACGGATTTACGATGACATCATGTTCCTATTAACTTATAATGCCCATAGAACGCACTGTCAAGTGAGCGAAGCCGTCGCAAGTCTCACAAGTCGAATCGTCACACCAGAGAGTGAGAGTTTTCGTAGGTGACATTTTGCATCAAAATGTCGACCTTCATGGGGTGGGCGATCGCCTGCGACTGAGTATTTTCATTGTCGATTTTAGTCACCCGCCACATGACAAAAGTCGAAACCTACTTTGGAACTTGCGATTTTAGTCACCTGCGGCCAAGCCGAACACTGTAAATCGCATATAAATAGCATTCGTCACATCGATGTAACTATTACGTACCTACCTACATGAAACCGTCATAATAAAATACCACATGATTGACAAGAATATTACAGAAAATATAAACGTCTATATCTAAAACAGGCACGTCTAACACAGGTGGAAGATAACTGAATTGTTTTATCCACCGTTACCGCAGAACGTCGGGAGGTTGCACTAAACTAACTTTCATCCTTCGCCACACTGCAAGCGGGGAGCGAGGAGCGGGTGACCGAGGGCAGCTAAGTACACTATACACACATACTGTTGCACAACCTATTTTTGCGTTCCGATCCAGTGCGTCCCTTGCTGCCCTCTCCCAGCGACGCCCTAAGCCGAGGTCCGTACCCCAAAAGTGGTGCCCTTAGCGTGTAGTCGCTCAGTTTTTAAATTTTTTAAGCCCTGGCTGGAGGCCTTAATTTATTGAAGCAAGTTCGGTTAAGCAGACGAAAACCTTCCAGATTGAAATGCGAGATGCCATTCCCAAAAAAAATGTATGTATTTCTGCGTTAGAGCAATGGAAGTCCAGCGGTAACGACCGGGACTTTATGCAATATTGAAATGTGAACGTTTTTCGAACTATCATTATCATTTTTAACATTAGCAGTAGGTATGTTGTCAAAATGATTATTATTGAAGTTGATAAGGTCAGTTTGTTTTGTACCTGTAAAGACCAAGTAAGCTGTTTTTTTTTTTTAGATGTTTATTGTACAGGAATCAAATATTTGTCGATTCTTGATTTCCACATTCCTTTTTTGTGCCACTTCTGGAGCAGTGGTTGGTCATTGGTTTCGGCCGCGACTGACGAGTTGTAGGTTGTGGGTTCGAGCCCAGGCAGGCGCTTTACTATGTGTAATTTATATCATCGCCACTGCTCTCAAAACGGTCAAGGAAAACATCGTGAGGAAACCGACAGGTCCTAGAACTAAAAATTCGAAGACATGTGACATCTTCCAGCCTACACTGGGCTCGCGTGGTAGGTATTATGGCCCACTCCCTCTCACAGTAAGGAGGCCTGTGTCCCCAACAGTAGGAACATTATAGGTTGAATGTGCTAGGCTACAAAAGTACACAGGCAAAAATACTAATGTTTCCATAACCCTGCCAGTATTATTTTTTATTGTGTGCGAAACCACTTCTTGAGCTTATAGCATACATAAGAAAGTGATGAAAATAACTGACAACTCAGTACACTGACAACATTGTTTCAAAGTAGTTGCATGTCAGCTACCTGTATACCAAATAACTTGTTCGACTGTACATTGGCCGAACGCATAGCGGTTTCTGTGGTTGTGGTTGACTGTGGAGCTGAGACCGCATGGTATGGGGTAGTGATGTTCTTTTACCGCCATGCTTTTAGTGTGGTATTCCCTTACAGCGTGTCAGAAGAGAGCTCTGGGTTTCTGAGTAAATGGACAACGTTAACGTGCTATCGAAATTTTTTGTACACTGATAATATTAAAAGTTTTACCGTGTGAGAAATAGATATTTTTAAGCTTATGGCATACATAAGAGAGTGATGAAAATAATTGGCAACTCAGCACACTGACGACATTTTAAAAGTAGTTGCAAGTGAGCTGCCTATATACCAAATAACATATTCGACTGTACTTAAGAGACAGCCGCCAAGCGAGAGCATAGCGGTAGTGGTTGACCGTGGAGCCGCGATCACCCATGGGACCTGTGCTGTAATGTTCTGTTACCGCCATGATTTCAGTGTGGTATTTTCATACAGCGTGCCAGGACAAAGAGAGGTACAGCTCTACGTAGTTGTTGGTGTAAGGTGTAAATGGACTTTAAAGTGTTATCGAAATTTTTTGTTAGTGATTTTCTGGAGGAAATCCCTACACTTACTGATATTATAACAGGGAGGATTCTATTGGGACGAAGAATTTAAACCAACCGCCTTGAATGTTCGTTAAATACTGATTTTTATTGAAATATATTTTTACATATTACTTGCAATAATAGGTACAAATGCTGTAGGTGCAGAATGCTTGATTAACCATGGAACAGCGATCACACATGGGACCTGTGCTGTGATGTTCTGTTACCGCCATGCTTTCTACTCTCTTCAATTGGAACGTGTCGATATCGTTTTGTGAAAGACTTGTAACAGCTTTTTTCTTAGGAACTAAACATCTATAGATATGACAAATGAAGATAAGTAAAAGAATTAATAGCACCGTGCTTACTTGACAGTAATTATTTTGACAAAACAGTAACAATTGTGAATAGGCCATTTAAAAAGACCGTAACAAAACGCCAAGTCAATCTATAAATGCTTTCATCCATATTTTCGTATTGTTCATGCCAGAGACAATAAGCCGAGAAAGATAAACAAAGAAAGTATCTTGACTTGACTCGCGAGGTCGTCAACATGTGGGATGTGGATTCAGCGATCATTATGTTGATAGTCGTGACAGCAAATGGCTTTATAGCTAACAGCGTCAACCAACACGTGAGGAGGCTCTCGTTGGGCAGCTGGATCAAGGGCTAGACAATGATAATAATGATACTAACGCGCTACAGGACAAAGTACTTCGGTAACCCAAGTACTTTCCGTGAGACGGTCAGTAACATCAATCCGTTGCTGGCTTTCCTTGAGGATCTGGGGTGGATCGAATCATCGATTTTCCCATGCGTACCCAAAATACGCTCGTCGACGTGGAGTTGCGAACAACATCCCCTATTACCTACTAAAGCGCCTTCTATCTGACGCTGTCCTTACCCCGCCAACATTCCCTCTACACATCCTGTCTGGCTCACTGGCTCCGTCTAATGAATCTCCCGCGCTCTTTAAATAAAGCTTGAGTGAGTTATCAGCTTCGACCACGTTACCGCTCCGACGCTCTTTGTTTGACGTTACATATGTTTCCTTTCGGGGATGTTTTGTTAGCTGAATGCTACAGGTTACAATGGTTTTTTTTTTTTTTTTTTGCGGGAATGTTATATTTACTGTGTGGGAAAGTGATATTTTTTGTTGGGAGTTGTTTAGGTAGGTACTGTTGGTTTTTCATTGTGATTAACTAACGGATCCACCCACAGTTGTCCGTTAAACATAGCCTGTCCCAAAGCTTAGTAATAAAAAAAATTAAAAAAAAAAAACAAAAAAAAATTTTATATAAAAAAAACAACCGACTTCCAAAAAAACACTAAAAATTGTGAAAAATAATTTTAATTTTGGAAGTCGGTGTCGTTGGTTCCGCATTTTGGTTTTTTGACTCCGACTTCTGAAATTAAAATTATTTTTCACAATTTTTAGTGTTTTTTTGGAAGTCGGATGTTTTTTTTTATATAAATTTTTTTATTTTACACATTTTAGTTATATCTACCCCAATCAAATTCATATAAACACTACTTGCTATGTAAATATCAGTGACAGGAAGCTGCATCTGCGTTTATAGGGTACAGACGTGATGTTATGTTGTGCGATTGCGTAAACAATGCATACATATGCGATAGCAGCAGTCGCTGTTGTTTTAGTGGTATTAATTATTATTATAATAAAAAAATTTATAACCTTTGTAGTGAGTACAGGCGTGATAGTATGTTGTGTGATGGTGTAAACAATGCTTAGATATGCTATAGCAACAATCGCGGTTAATCTGCTGTTATTTATTGAAGAGTTCCCCCGATTTCTACAAGATCCCATCATCAGATATTGAAATGGTGACAATGGGACCACACGGGAAGCACCAGCTTTCAAATAAAAAAAGAATCATGAAAATCGGTTCACCCAGTCGGTTATTATGAGGTAACAAACATAAAAAAAAAAAAAATACAGTCGAATTGATAACCTCCTCCTTTTTTTGAAGTCGGTTAAAAATAAAGGAAACGTTAGGGATAATATTATGGCCATCATATTCATCAAAACAATATAAAGCAAGTAATTAACTTCTATGTACAAATAAATAAAATTGATTTGTCTGTTTGTAATGTCAAAATAACAGCTATTATGAAAGTAAACACGGTACTTATAACTCAACTCTTATAACTAACTCTGTTTGTTCCGGGTTATCTCCGAAACGGCTGCACCAATTTTGACGGGACTTTCACTGGCAGATAGCTGTTACAAGGAATAATTTTTATCTTAAAAAAATATTATTTAATAGACACATGGAATGATATTACGGTCACAGCTAATTTAACTTTAAAATGATCCATTTGATTAACGTTTACTCAATATTTTGGTGTTTCAGTTGTAATACAAACTTCAGTATCAATTAAAGATTTCTGTCCGTGCCTACTGTAACAATATTCTTCCTTTCTTTATTTTGTATACTTCCTCTACCAGTCCAATTTAGACATTGGCAGAATGATGGACATCCGCTTTGCTTGCCACATTATTAAGAAATACAATAGAAGAGACTACTTAAAAGCCAGTACTATTCTCAGTTTGTTCGAATAGCATATTATGAGTTAGTAAAATTTCGTCATTATTTCAAGACTTCTAATGTTAAATATTGTTGAGAATTTTATTGTCCTACAATTACCATAAAATATGCTCATACGTATAACCGGCACCGTTCCGGCACGAGATCGTCCCGCTAACGATTCGTCTCCGGGGGCCGTACTCGTTGTCAACAATTATTTCAGACACAAGAGATGGAACCTGTTATCATGCAAATGACGCTAGTACATAATCTGATATTATGAAAAAAGAGGGAACACAGGAAAGAGGGTTCGACAAAAATATGTTTTTTTTTTTTTTTAAACTGGTTACCACTTTATAATAATTGGATAAATGATATAATCCATAGTTACTGCTTTCCTTCTTTCTGCTGGTTGCAATAGTTTAGTCAAAAGTCTTATTATCTCCCTAACAACATTAAGACCTTCATTATTATCATCTGCCTAGCCTTTTCCGAACTATGTTGAAGTCGGCTTCCAGTCTGACCGGATGCAGCTAAATACCAATATTTTACATAGAAAGAAAGAAAGAAAAAATGTTTACATTTTTTTTTATAGAGCGTCACCTGTCTAACCTCTACAACCCAGTAGGAAATGCTCATTGGTAAGACTGGTACGATAAGATACAATCACCAATCTACCTACCAAGAAGACAACATTGATATAGACATCCCTAAGCAGGATGACTTGCTGCCGTGTTTTGGAAAATCCCATGCTCAAAAGGATATTTACAGGTCTCGTATGTAAATACCTCCTTAAACATTTTTCAGTAAATTTTCAAAATTGTCATACCCCGGAAACGCGACCCCATGTGTTTTACATTTATACCTAGGTACAGAACCGCCCGCGGGTACCAAACTCAGAACGACTTCAAACGGGATTAAATTGTGACATCACTCGTTACTTCTCCTAAATGTTCCCTTTTATGGATACATGGAAGGGTATACACGTTGTATTGTCTTTTAGACTTGTCTGAGAACACTTTGAAGTGCGGAACCCTTTTTCTCGTATGTCTCCAGTGTTTTTTCTTGGGATATAAATGAGATATGAAAATGAAACCCTACTTTCTACTCAGGTTGACTGAGGTTTTTTGTTTTTTTGTTTTTTTTTTCTTTTATTTACTGTATAAGTACGTGGATGATAAGTGATTTTATTTCTGTAAGAAGGTTTTTACAAACAAACACGTCAATCATATTTTAAAAACTAGATAGATGAGGTCTGCGTTTCCTATCTGACTACTCAGAAAAGAAATGTCGAAACAAACTCAGTCTCTTTTGAAGTCCAGACATAACCTTGGTCAGATCATGTGAACATGTAGATTCGTGTCTGAAATGGTTTTTTGGGGAAAGTACCACACAAGTCCGACTGAGTATATCTCCTATATCCACATATAATTCAGCTGTGAAACTGTGAATACTCCATGTCTCAATTCATGGAGGGACAAACTTGGTCAAATTTCACACAAACCACTGAGATAGTAACAGTCGGCATAAGAGTTTGGTATACAGGCAAAAATTACATCTTACCACTGTGCGACAATGTGTTTATTGTGTGTAATAAAATAATAACATTTCAAACTTAAGAATTTAAACTACAGAAAAAGGATGTCAAAGATTTGATGAGGGAGTGGGCTGTAATCTACCACACTGGCCCAGTGCGGGTTCGGTAGATGCCGCAATATCTTCGATTTTTTGGTTCTAGGACATGCCGGTTTCACGATGTTTTCTTCACTGTTTTGGGAACAGTGGTGATGAAATTATGAACGCCAAGTAAAGACAATTCGTAAGTCGAAGCCGCCTACTCGGACACTACAGACCAGTAGTGTCCGAGTAGGCGGCTTCGGCTTCGACTTCAGCACATGCATAATGATCTTTAAAAGTAGGTACGTAGTGGCAAGCTACTGCCTATTTACCTAAATACTTTTTTTGTTTTGTAATAAGTAGGTACAGACTGTTCTGAAGAAGTAGTTTTCCTTCCGATCCGATGTAATGAATGTTACATCGTTTGGACATTCAAATAAGGGTATTCGATGAGGTGGAAATTCGATTAATTTTAGTACCTAATTCGATATTGCCTAGGTGAACTTTATTTGGGTCTTAGCCCACGTTCAAACGGACGTAAAAATATACCAGCAGGATTATATCGCGCACTCGATTTTCAACTCTCGGTGTTGAGCCGAGCGTTGAGAATCCAACAGAGCGTATCCCAGTGCGTCAAAAAGACACACTGTTGGGTTTTCAACTCTCGACGCTAAGCAATGCGTTCAGGCTAATACTGCTGGGCTCTAGTATTATCACAATGTCACAACAATCTTTATTTTACTTGCAGAATCAAAGGAAGAAAGTAAGAGTCCTCAATTACTGACGACGAGCTTTAGGTAATAAGCCGCTTAAAACATGACAAAGTTTATAAGTCGTTTCTTTCATCTGGTTTTCTTTCACGTCTCATGTACAGACGCCAGCACATCAAGCTACTACAATCTGTCTAATTTCTTTATTAGATTTTCAACTTTATCGCTAAAGCATAAGGCTCAAAGTTGACTGGGAAAATTTGACAGTTTCGAGTAGCTTGATGTGCGGGCGTTTGTACTCATAAATAATCAAAGACCTTAAGTGCCTAGTTTCGTAATGTGATATAATAATAAGTAGGTATGGTCCAGTTTTTGTTCCGTTATTTTTTACGCGATTTCTGCATAAGCATGTTCAGACTTTAATGTTCCCACTGCCTGTGTCCCAAACACAGGCATCCTCTGTGATGAGTGGGCCGTCATCCACTACGTGGGCCCAGTGCGGGTTGACACATGTCACATGTCTTCCAATTTTTGGCTCTAGGACATGCCGGTTTCCTCATGTTTTCCTTCACCGTTTTGAGTATGTTAAAACCGTTCCTGCATAAACATCCTATTTTTTTCTCAACCAAAATTGCGATATTCTGTAACTCTGATAACTTCATTTACTGGCTACATGCGAAGACAAAGCAATTTGTGTGCAAGCCCGATTGACGGTGATGTATGAATATAGATTACCTGCTGAACTTATAAGTCTGGCGAGCGTTTAATGGCCGCTATTGAACGTCTGAGGAAAACCGGTAAAACACACGAGTTCACGGAATTGCGGTTATGTCAGGAATAGTGTGGGAAATTGCGGTATTGAAAATAGTCTTTGTATTGCTATATTTCTAATTTCAAGTCAGAACAATGGAATAAAAAAATATGTATTCGGTTCTAGGTCCTCCCTAGGTATTTTCTATATGCACTAAGGTAAATGTAGCTATAACCGACCCTGTTAGAACATTTTTTAAATCGATATCAAAGTGCAGGGATTGGTTGCTTTCAGACTTACTTTTTTATGTTTAGACGAGCCGTGTGCCCGATGGGATCTTCTACTTTGAACACGGCAGGGTTTCTTTACGGCACGGCGTATAAACCGCACCGTAGAAAAAATGTGTCTGTCTGTCAACAAGCTTCCACAATGATCAAACTCAAAGCATTTATTTCAAATAAACCAACTATAAGCACTTTTGAACTGTCAAGGGGTCGGTCAGTCAGAAAGATGAAGCTAGTTGCCCATTCCAAAGCATAGTAGGTACCTATGGAGAAGAATGGACAAGAAACTCCATGGACACTTTTTTAAATAAAAATAATACGGTTACAAAGTATTGGTTACATCATTCATGTTAAAAATGATGCATGTGAGAAAGATGGAGAAAAGCGTCCGTAATAAAAAGATTAAAAAAACAGTTCGAATATTAAATTAAATTAAAATAAGCCATAGCAGCAAAGAGATGACCAGTCCCTACTGACGGCGCCCGTTTACGAACATGACGCATGGATTAGCACCATTCAGCTCAACCATTTTGAAGGGAGCTAAATGATCCAACCCATGCGCCACTATCAGCGAGACATTAGTGAGCATGACATACTCTCAGCTGCCAGGACACATTCAAGATATTGAAAGAGATACCCAATAAATGGTAGCTTTATATTATGTACAGACGCCAGCACATCAAGCTACTACTATCTGTCAAACTTCTTTAATAGATTTTCAACTTTATCGCTAAAGCATAAGGTTCATATTTGATTGGGAAAAATTTACAGTTTCGGGTAGCTTGATTTGTTGGCGTCTGTTCATAGTACTCACACATGATTGTGCTATGCAATTATACAAAGCTAGGAGATCGAATTTACATGAAAAATTGTATTTTAAAATCTTCAGCAGCTCCAACAGTATTTTCAAATGCTAATCAATTTATCTTTGTGTCCTTATGGAGCAAAACCAGCATGTCGATTCTGTAAAAATCTCACCGTGAAAACTTGCTTGGTGTGAGATGTCAGTGTCAGTGTAAATTTGACAGTTGCGGATAGCTTGATGTGCTGTGTACATTAACTCTGCAACATTATTTACAATATTTAGTCCTTTTATAAAACACACGCGCGCGGGCCCCTGCCGACTACTGTTACATGCAGGGTCGGCATGTAAGGTTGGGTGTTTAGGAGACAAATGAAACGAACGAGGTTCGAGAATACACTGACTATACAGGAATAATGATACCTTATTATATACCTTACAACTACTACATCACAAGCTATGCGTTGTCTGTCAGTAAATGAATTAATCAAATCAAGACTTTTAATAAGTATATGTAAGTAGAAAAACCTTCAGTGGGGAAAACATTTCCTAAAGACACGTAACAGTAAAATTAAACATTTTGCAACACAATTCAGAACATAATCGATAAACTACCGATCGTTGAAGCTCCTCAGATTATTACATAAACAAAACAAAGCATTTAATACATATAATAGCAACGGAAATAGAAAAAAATGAATACCACAAAAGTCATATATCAAAATCAAATCTACAAAATAATGATGACAGATATCGATAAAAGAATTGAGCATCCAACATGGCGGGCGAGTAAACACATAATTCACTTTATTATTTTGTTTTTCTCATAGCTACTTGATATTGTAATGTATCGCCGTTATGTGTATCAATGGACTCTGCCTACACTATTTTATAAGGTCAAAAACGAACAACATTATTTGTGCGTAAAAATATTCTGGGAGATCTTTCCTCATGATTTAAGACGAGATAAATTGGATAGTTGGATTTTTCTAGGAGTGACTGTAATTTATAAGGAGCTTAAGCCCAGAAGTTGACTGCGAACACCAATCAAGATAGGCATCGAAAGTGAAATGCTAAATAATCTACTTAATTAGTACAGTAACGTAAGTAGTTAGACGTTCGTTTGAACGTAAACACATATCACTATCGAACAAATAGCTATAGAAAAATCTGACAGTCAAAGAAACCGTTCAGGTAGGTATAAATCAGTTCTCAAAGCTCAAAAACTACTCACAGTCTGACCGTCGAGAGAATGCATTCCTAATATCGGTCAGCAGTGCTATTCTGTAAAAATCTCACCTTGAGAACTTAGGTGAAGTGAGCGCGGAGTGAGCTGTCATTAGGGATTAACACTATTGACACTGCTCACTTCAAGCGCACTTCACTTATGATTTCACCGTGAGATTTTTACAGAATCGACCGGCTGTACGACAGTTCTAGTAACTAATGAAAATCAAATCTGCGAAACACGTATTCGCTTATATGAAACGAACGGACGCCATAAACGCATTCTCTCGACGACCGGACTGTAGAATAGGATACTCTTTATTATGTACACCATAATAAATTACAGAAAATATGGAAATATTAAAAAGGCTGACACAATGGGCGGTCTTATCAACTTGGACTGTAAAAAAAGTATTAAATAAATTCACTGACAGACAACACTCAACCTGACATAGCCTAAACTGTTGCGTCTATAGAAGCATAAAGCGCACAGGAGTTCCTTAAATAACGAAAGTGAGCACTGAGGAAGAATTCATGAAAATTCATCACCTAATGGTGCTAAATAGGGGATACAAATTTATATGGAAGCACACGGCTTGTAAAAAATGTTCGAAAATGTTCGAATTACACAGTATTGTTATTCCAGCGTATGGCACTCGTGGGTTGCAGCTGAAAATCAGCGTCAGCTGATACACACTGTGTTGTAATCTGACATTATGCTGAGCTGAGGCCCTTTTGGCATTATAGTCTTTGTTTACTGTTTTATAGTTTTAATGTGTATTTATTTTGATGTAATGCCAATAAACGCATTTTCTTTCTTTCTTTCTTTCTTTCTTTCAGTATGGTTCAATAGTTTGTAACGGTCTGTGTGCTCAGTTGTGGACGTTTATAAGCGGCTGCTACCTACTGATTGATCGAGGCATATTGACTCACTGGGAAATTACCTAGCCGACAATCCATTTTGAGTGGTCGTACAGTGGACACGGTACAATGGTGTGGCCATTGAACTAGCTTTACGTAATAAAATGAAGGATTATTGCGAATTTTAGCCATTTCCTTTCGTTTGTTAAATAGTAACTTAAATTTGCAGTATAAGATCTTTATCAGCAACATTATTGTTCAATACTCACTGGACTCTCTATTACGACAGCTCTAAGAGAAGCTGAGAACCGCACAAAGTGGACTCACATCGTACATAGAGCCATGAACGCCTGTCAGTGATGAAGTACGCGACCAAGAAGAGATTGTTCTTCAAATGTAAAACAAGTTTCTTTATTATTTGTTTCTATTTTGCCAACAGTAGACATTTATGTTTAAAACTAATACGTCTAATGCAGTTTCAGTTTTCTTAGAAATCGAACCCATAGCTCATTTTGAGTCTCGCCCGCAGTCGTATCTAAAAATCTCACCCCGTGTTATATAAATTATGGCTACTGCATTCATGACAGTGGATAGTGTAGTGAATGCAGTAAACCATAACTTTTGATAGAATCTTCATAAAATATACCATACTCCAGCAACGGTTCTGACAGTTGGTGTACTACATTATGTTATATCTAGATTTACAGACACGCTTGTTTGAACTGATTTACGTGTAAAAAGCTGCCAACCCGCGATGATCAGGCGTGAGCAAAACTGGTTCCTTCACTCTAAGATAACAGAACCTATTGGCGTAATTATTCAAAATGACTACAAGTTTTTATCATCACCACTTAAAATGAATTTCTCACAAGCTTTAATTACCCATTAGTCAATTTTCTTTTACTTTTACGACTGGCAGAACAGCACACCAAACGTCCATTTCTCTTTTGAGTCCGCCCAAGCCGGAAATAAGAAAACTATTTCTAAACATTTTAAACTGTTTCAATCCGCTCAGTTTCCGTGTCCCGCATTAGCTGATCGCCAATCCGCCACTTTGCCCCTAATACAACCGAATGATCGTATTACCTAGTAGTATTGGGGGCTTGGAGCACAGTGTGCGGTTCCCCGATCCCCCGAGTGTTGGGGGCACTCGTCACGTCGTGTAAAGCTATAACCGTTTGTTACAAGGATAGCCCCGCCCGGGGGAGCTCGGACAAAGCAACAGAGATGCCTTTTACCTCTGATTGCATTTGACGCCGACTCAAAGACCCACTACCCCTGAAACTATAATTGAGAACAGGCTTATCTAATATTAAGACCGTCTGGAAGTAATGGGTTCCACAAAAAATGGTCCGAAATAAATGTCATATTATGTATCCACAAAAAGAGCTTGATGTCGGTCTTACACAGAGTATTTTTGGAAGAGAATAATCCATCTATATTAAAGCCGTCTAGTCTACTATATGATGCAAATCGCACACCCACGTACTTTTTACGTAGACAGATTTAAAAGTAATTATAATATATCACGCAATAAATGCTAGCATGATAATCAGATGACAAGGCCATCTCACATTAAGTTTAATTCGTACGAAATCTACGGAACAAACACCCTGTTCCCGTGTGATGAATACACACAACGTTGACCCTTCATTATTACAATTATCTTGGCACGTAATCGCATTCCATAGTTTAACATTTCCTATCACAAAACAGTAATAGGTAGGCAAATTGTGGGTGTACTATAGATACCTGCAACTCTACGTAACTCTTCGAAAAATAAAGGCGTGAAGTTACGTTATGGAATAGGTAGTTATTTTACAAAAGCTATACTGGAGCTCAGATAATTTTTTGTGTATGACTATGACCAATCAACCACAATGCTTAGAGTTTTAGCTGTATAAAATTACTAGCTGTTGACCGCGACTTCGTCTGCGATCCAGGATAAAAAGTAGCCCATGTCCTTCTCCAGGTCATGGTCTACCCATTTGCCAAATTTCATCCAAATCCGTGCAGCCGTTTTGAACGTGAAAGCGTAACAAACAAACAAACTTACTTTCGCACTTATAATATTAAGTTAGGATTTAGATAACCAACAGTCATTTAACGTATCTACAGAGTTGATTAATGTGCCAGACAACTCCCGCAGTGAGTATTGTAAGAAACATTTCAGTTTTATTAGGATTTCTATCTCGTTTCCACACAAAAAGAAAGTGTCTAACTATGAACAATTTGGTCAAATAAAAGTTTGTCAGCGACACAAAACTCGTCGGTTCGTCGGTAGGCGCCGTCTCCAACAATGGCCGAAAACAAAGTTGATATCTCGGGGGTTTCATTAAAATTGACAATGGTGCTTTTAGCGTTGATTGTGTGCCACCCTCGCCTTCCGAAATATTCGCGAAAATCATTAAAAGAAGACGACATAACTTGTTTAGGCTGTAACTGCGAAAAATAAAGAGTGAACGTTTATTGCGGAGGGTAGATTTAGTAGATTAGGTACTTGATACTGTTATCAACGTTAAACTTTGTTAACTACATTTGTAACAATGTTCTTTTGTTATAGAGGGGCTTGTGGCTAAGTAATAACAGCCGCATGGGTCGATCGATCAGTTTAATCTACGCTTGCCGCGGTTTGTCCGTGGATGGGTGAACACCTTTACATACCAAGACCCCTCCGTGCCTCGGAAAGCACGTTAAGCCGTTGGTCCCGGCTGTCATTTGTGGATCTTTGACAGTCGTTACGGGTCGTCAGAAGCCCGAAAATCTGACAACCAGTCTTACCAAGGGGTACAGTATTACCGAGTAACTGGGTTGTGGAGGTCAGATAGGCAGTCGCTCCATGTAAAATACTGGTATTCAGCTGCATCCGGTTAGACTGGAAGCCGACCCCAACATAGTTGGGAAAAGGCTAGGCAGATGATATTCTTTTGTTACCTATATAATTTTATTATGTATCAGCCTTTTGGTTATAAGCAAATGTGGTGTTTGGTTCATGGCATGGTTATGCATGGCTCCAGTGAGCACCGTACATCATCATCTGCCTCGCATTTTCCCAACTATCTTGGGGTCGGCTTCCAGTCTAACCAGATGCAACTGAATACTAGTATTTTACATGAAGCGACTGCCTATCTGACCTTCACAACCCAGCCCAGTTACTTGGTAATACCTTAGATGATAGCCTTTGGTAAGACTGGTTGTCAGACTTTCAGGTTTCTGACGACCCGCATGTATGGTAATTATTTATTCAGCTCGAGGATGTGGTGCATTGGTGATAATTATTTGGCTGAAGCAGGACTACGGCAAACTAATTCCGATGGCATGTTCCCCTTTACCTGCTGGTTTACTTTTAATTGCTCGTGGATTTCTGCATTGGTCATAAACTATCATTATCATCACTATCCAGAGCCGATTTCGCCCACTGCTGGGTATATGCTTCACTTTTCTTGTGCCAATCCCCACGCTCCTGTACCAGCCTCATCCAGGTTTAGCCCACGATGGTAACAATGTCGTCTGCCCATCTCACCGTCGCATTGGAAATTGACTTCAACGTTTTTTTTTTTTTGTAATCCTTACAAAACAATGAATTTTGATTGTAATTTGATAAACCACAAATTCTAAAGATAAATGTAAGTGTTTTAGCCTCGTCGTGTACTGAATAAATGCGAGAATGAAGCTCCAATATCGCGATCCCTCAGATCGTAAAATTTTTCGTGTTACAGAATAATTTGTCCACATTGAAAGCGGCAGCTGTACGAGTACCTACATAGCATTCATATCACTTCATGAAAAACTCGAGCGGATAAATGGGATCATTTGCTCCCATATATATCGGTGTTCCTTATTGTGAATATCGCGTACGATATTATTGGATGTAAAAACGATTTGCTGCGCGAAACGTAAGGGTGAGGTCACAAGCCAAGAAGTTTGTGTTAGGTTTATTGACCGTGTGGTGGCTTCGGTATCGTCGCTCCGTGGCTTTACCGATTTTTTTTTTTTGTCTGTAACGTTATTAGTTTCAATATTGACTACAGACTTGAAAATATTCATAACACTGTAGAATATTATTGGCGCCACTTACTGCCTAAACTTAATCAAGCGTTAGTTCAATAAAAAATCGCTAGATGGCATAAATTAAAAAAAAAACCCGAAATATGTGGTTAATAATAATAATAATAATAAGGTTAATTTGGACTCAATAAAATATAATTCAGTTATATTCTCAAGAACTAGGATACAAAAAATGTAAGTGAGTAAATGTTTAAAATTACATGAACTCCTGAATTCCAAATATTCAAAAACCCGTATCTTGGAAATCAGTAATATATTTATAATATATTTATTTATTAGACCAATAGAATAAACTAGTCATAAAATTAAGATTGATAAAATCGCTTTATCAATCTTAATTTTATACTTGGAAAATGGGAATGATAATGGGAAATGATATCCCTACTCCGCGGCCGACCGTCACGCGACATGCAACACACAGACGAAAAAGTTTGAGACGATGTGTTGTGAATTAAAGTTTCACTTTAAAAAGACATAAAATATACCTACACATGTAATGTAACGTAGTCAAAAGCCTCGTACTCAAGCATATAAAATGTTGACAATTCTGTCCATTGCTTGATGTCAGTGTCAGGGACCAAAGACAACACACATTAATTGACATTTGACAATACATGAATACAATGCGATTCAAACAATAAGAATAGGAATGTCAACAACCTCTATCTGTCAAATGTTGATTGAAAAGTACGGTTTGCAAAGAAAACTTACTTGCGTATCAATTTTTTTTTTTTTGTTTAACCGAGTCTTAGTTAATTCAAAGTGAAAAAAGCATCAAAAAGTTAGTCATAACTACGTTAGGCAACTCGAAAGTGAAATTCGAGAGTCTGACATAGAAGCAATTGCTTTAATTACGAGCGACGATTGGGACAAAAATTAGCCACGTCAAAAGAATAGAAAATGAATACTGGCAACGAGAGATATTTAAAGACGATGATAACTTTAGATTTATTATAAATACAGGTAATAGAATGTCTATTTTTATTTTAAATAGCAGTTGGTGAAATAAAATATTAAATACCTACATTAATCTATGTTTTATTTTATATGGGAAAGCAGCAGTGATGATAATAGTGATGACAACGACGATGACCACTCAAACAGTGATGCAGACATGATCGGAATTGAATACCTAAATTGTGATTAAAAAATATTCGTTTATGATTCGTAAATAAATGTTGTTTAAAAAATATCTTGTTTTGCTCACCCTACCCAATTTATTCGATTTGACAGCTATGACGTCACAACATGGCGCTAAGTTGATCCTATTCTTATTTGAAACGCATTGTACAGACGCCAGCAAATCAAGCTACCCGAAACTGTCAGATTTTCCCAATCAACTTTGAACCTTATGCTTTAGCGATAAAGTTGAAAATCTATTAAAGAAATCTGACAGATTATAGTAGCTTGATGTGCTGGCGTCTGTACGTTAATCCGTGAAGCGCCCGCCCGTAGGCATTTATTCCTCAATTTTCATGATTGCACCTACCACTGCTTGTCCCTGCATAACCCAAAAGTTGACCATTGATATTTCAAATATCAGTCAATAGGGTTATATGAACTTAGAAAGTTGTATTGATGATTTTGATGATCTGTAAATACATACTTGTTGCAGTCGCGAATCATATTTTGGTCAACATACAACCTGACACTAACTTGCAAATTGCGGCTACCCTGGCACTTACCCCTTGATGAAGATTATCAACTTAATATGTACAGACGCCAGCACATCAAGCTACTACAATCTGTCAGATTTCTTTAATAGATTTTCAACTTTATCGCTAAAGCATAAGGTTGAAAGTTGATTGGGAAAATCTGACAGTTTCGGGTAGCTTGATGTGCTGGCGTCTGTACATAATAATATATAGGTGAATCGTATGATTAAATCTTAAAACCGTGGTAAAGCGAAAAAGTCTTTCTTCAAAACGGATTAGGGCTGCCAATGAAGCCCTAATCCGTTTTCACCTTGTTCTTTTAAAATACGTGTTTTTCCTTCACATTTCGGCAATTTATTGCGACAGGAACTGGTATACCATCGATTACTAAATAATTATATTATATTTATTTATTTATTTTATTATTTATGTACACACAGTAAAAAACATATGGATATAACATAGATACATATACCACACATCACATGATCATCATTACTATACATCTACCTTATACGAATGTGTATCCAGCTTTAAGCCCCGTTCGTCCTAAGGCATACATAACGACACATTTTGCACGACATCCCACATTAAAAATGATATCAGACGTATTTGGCCGGCACATATCTCACGAAATATGACTGTGCGAGCTATGACTTGTGAGTTGTGGCCTAGTGTGGACAAGGCTTTACGTCGTAAATACTGCTATACAGCGCTACAGCGGTACATCGCAGCGCTTGAATGAAGTTTGATTTATGCGTCTTCTGCCGGCGCACAGACGGTAACTCTAAGTGAAAAACAAAGTAATTTTTATGTTATATCCTTTTGAACACGTTATACTGGTACATTAATACGGTAATGGCGTAATTGGTTTGCGAGTAGATTGGTTATTATACGTGTTTGCGGCAACACTTGTACTTACGTTTGTACAATCGAAGGACCAATGGACGCGACGATAGCTCATGGATGGGTGAAATGGAAAGATAGCGGACTGTATAACAAGAAGTATAATGAAGAAGGAAAAGTACAGAAATTACAACGGTCGGTTGAAGAAATGACAAACATGTATGATTTATGTAACTAAGACGCGCAAGCGCAGCCGTGCATTAAGGCGAGCAACAGCTGACTGTCGTGGCGGTGTGGCGCGGGGGCCCGCGCTCGGCCGTCGGCCGGCTGACTCCCCGCTGTCCCCGCACCCCTCGTTCACTGCCGCTAGCGCGCGGCGATGTTGAGTGGAGCGGTCTCAACAACGTTTTATTGCAAACATGTTGCTGCGATTCAGGCTACGATACCAACATGCATAAACTTTTAGCAAAACCTTGCGCAAACCTCAGGCGCTAACTTAGCCCTTTAAGTTTGTAAGTAATAAAAACTTACTTTCTACTCGTAGACATCGTCTAACAAGATTTACAAGAAAACTCAGACGTTGAAGGTAAATGACACCGCCGCGCCGTACCGCCCGACGTCAAATCGTAAACCTTCCACAAATCAAGAGAGTTCAAAAGGTTTTAGTTCAGTTCGTTGCACAGTGGCTTTATGCAGAATTTTGCACTTTCTCTAAGTAGTTTTCCACCTGAAGTGCGCCTCAAAGCGACTTCGATTGCCTTTGCGACACTCCACTTCTCAAATAGATAGTCTCGTAGCGCTACGGTGCTACGTTGCTACGGCGTAGCGCGTAGCTTGTTTGTAATATAATCAGCTGAACTCCGTGGATTCTTTGGCTTATTAAGCGTTTCGTATTCAGGGATTTTTATTTCTTAGTGTCTTAATCAAATATTGGGTTGGTGCATATGAAATTGCCGATTGCGCAACAATGTAAAACAGTGGCCGCTTATTACCGAACACGTTTTGATTTGTTCATTTTTGTTATTGTAAACAAAGCATCGACACTTGATTAATATTTTAAACACCATCAGAGGATTTGGACGTCAGACGTGATTTAATTTAAGTTTTTTTTTCTTACCATGGATTCGAAAAACAATTAGAGGTATCATGTTTTATGAGTTCAAAGGTGGATTAAGTGCACGTGAAACAGCAAAAAAAAATGAGAGATTAGGGGAGAATACAGTTTCTGAAAGGACAGTGAGAAATTGGTTCCGAAAATTTCGTTGTGGAGTAGAGAATTTTGAAAATGAGCCTTGCGGTCGACCTTCGCGCGTACTGGATCTGCAAGTTTTACAACAATTAGTGGAGTCCAATGTGCATATAGCACACGAGAACTTGCACAAGAACTCGCTGTCCATCATACAACTGTTGTACGATTTTGTCACGTATAAATAATTTTTAAATATTTTTTTTGTGTTTTTGATCCCCTGTTTAAATCGGCAATTTCATATGCACCAACCCAATATTTATGTATATTCACAATGTTTCCTTAATAAAGTGTTAGTAGTAATTAATTGAAAAAATATTGTATGAGTATTGCCTGCGGTAAATGATAATGGGTAAATAAACAAAACTTTTGAACAAAATATTAACTTAAATAACCTCAATTTAACATTCATAATTACCTATCACAAATAGGTTAAGACCATATTTGCACAGATTACGTTAATTCCCGATAATTCGACTATTATCACGCATAATATAATTCAGCACGTTATTCAATTTCAAATCCAATTTGTCTGTCACGTGGTGTGTGAAAACGATTTGCCAATAAAATGTTTTGGTAAACAAATGAAGGCAGTTATTGGAAACGTTCAAGCAGGAAATGGGAATGCCGTGGCCACCGGAACTCGTCACGCGGTAACTATGTCATTTGACCGAAATTTGTAGATTTTAGCTGTTTTAATGTTAAGTCGGGTGAAAGTGTACGGAATCATTCTGTATCAGCTAGGTGATTATTTGAAACCAAATGACTAAAAAGGAGAAGGAAAGAGAATTCGTCCGTAAAGTTTAAATGCCTTAAGGAACTAATTATTCTCCATTTATTATAATATTAAATAACGGTAGTCTCCCATTCGTTATTTCGATAGAAACGTATACCAAACCCCGTTATTTCACGATAAATACAAAGCAATGTAATCTATGTACTATTTAAATTTAAAAAATATCTCTAAAGTTCAGTCATTTAAACAATATTACGCAATAACGTTCGTTATTTGGCAGTTATTTTTTATAATAAAGGGAGAATAGGTGCCAACGTGATTACTTGTGCCATTTGCCAGGATGCAAGAGGCACAGGTGATCACATTTTATGCCAGGTTTATTTGTAAAATTCATAAGCAATAAAAACGACAGCATTTGATCCCCAAAATGTTGTTTTTATTGCGTATGAGTTTTTAAAGTTATACCCGCCTATTCGAGAGCAGTGGTGTTTCAGTGGTAATTAATGATCGCGACTTACGAGTCGTAGCACACAGTCGTAGGACAGACGCTTCACTTTGTGTAAATTATTACATCACCACTTCTCTCAAAACGGTGAAAGAAAACATCGTGAAGAAACCGGCATGTCCTAGAACGGAGTTCGAAGACATGTGACCTCTTCCAACTTACACTGGGCCCGCGTGTTGGATAACGGCCCACTCCGGCACTCCTTCTCACACAGTGGAGTCCCATGTCCCAGCAGTGAGAACATTATATGGTAATTATGAATGATACGCACACCTATTCTTTAAGACATATTTTAACGTCTGTTACTTAGAAGACAAGAATATGTACGAATAATAAATCTGAAGAGTTTGTTTGTTTGTTTGTTTGAACGCGCTAATCTATCCGGTCGGATTTGAAAAAACTTTTTGTATTTGATAGCCTAATTTTTAAGGAATACTATAGGATATAATTAACATAACGCTAAGAGTCTTAGGAACCAACAAGCAAGGAGAAAAGAAGTCAAAAGAACCGCTAAGTGAAAACCAAGTGATAGCGCGGGCAGGTGATGCGAGGCGACGGTATGGGTCGGGAAAACAAGAAATTTCACAGAAGTTAATATATTATGGTATTAGACATTGAAAGAGGCTAGTGATTTCCTAGCCAGTGACGAGTATTGTATTCGTTGGTGAGTGTACGCAATTGTCTAAATCATTGATTCCCAAAGTGGTCCAGGTGGACCCCCAGGGGTCCACGGGAGACTCGACGGGGGTCTACGTTAGATCTAATCTTTACATTTTTTGTCGAGTTTTGGGAATATGGTAGAAATGTAGCTGCTGCAGGGGGTCCACCGGAACCAGCAAAAAATTTAAAATGGTCTATGAGAAAAAAAGTTTGGGAACCTCTGTTCTAAATGATCGATCATAGTTAATTACCTAACTATGTAAACTAATGTAAAGCAGAATTATCGCAAAATGCTGATTCGACTAATACCAATGTATTAATTATAACGTCCCTAATGAATAGACAAATAATCCTTCTGTGTGGTATTTAATGTAGTTGTAACTATAATACTCTAGGGATTTGGAATAAGAATCTAAAAGTATCGATGCTTTATGTTGTCAACAATGTGCAACGAAGCAAACATATCGATGTTTCGTTATCATCATTAACAACCCAACTTCACCCACTCCAGTCTTTTCTTGTGCCAATCCCCACGCTCCCATGCCAGCCTCATCCAGGCTTTCCCCGCGGCATCAACAATGTCGTCCGCTCATATCACCGCCGGACGACTGATACCTCGTCTTCCAGTCCTTGGACTCCACTCGGTCACAGCCTTACTTCACCTGCCATCACTGCGCATTCGTATCCTGCCCAACTCCACTTGATTTCCATAACATATTATCCGATATCGAAAACCTTAGTACGTTTACGAGACATTAAAGAGTATTTACAAATATACCGTTTATAAGCGAAAAACAAATACAGTAACTTATTTGTCTAATTTAATAATCAGTTCCATGAACATTAAAAAAGAAAATACGTTTATTAGTGACAAACGTGACGCAGAGAAAGAACAGAACACAAAAAAGACTAAGTTGGGAGGAAATATGCGCCACATTCACGCAAATCAGCATAATGCTACAACCCTACGCGAGACAGAGCCTCAGCGCTGGTTAATGTATTAAAAAGAGACTTTACATGGACACTAACGTTATCGAGTTTTGATAAAATGTCAAAAATATTCGAGTATTGAGCAAAATTAAGCAAATAGTATCAGAATTAATGTATCGATACTTTTAGTCCCAACAACACTTAAAGTACATTTTACTTTGTTTTCGTTAAGTCGTGTGTGTGTTGATTGTTTTTGTTTCAAACTAAATAACTGGAATGTTATTGCTCAACGCTGGTTGATTAATTGCCTAATCAAACTGGCACGCTGCCTGATGGATGTACATTATCCCTGGAATAACGAATAAATTACTTTGTGTAAAGTACTTTCGAACTTTTTGCAACCTTAGTCAACAAAATGGATGGAAAAAGTATTTAATCCCGAAATAGATGATTAAATTGTTTGGAAAAGGATGGCAATAAAATCGAATGTTAATTTTGATCATAGAGAAAGATTAGCTTTGAGCAAATTGGCTTGGCAAAGAGAAGATTGGTATAGCAAAAGTTTGGGAGCCTACCTAAAAAATGTATACTGGGCATTCTGTAGTAAACTATTAGAAAGTATCAAAAATAAATAATTGTGAGTAGGTACAGACGCCAGCATATCAAGCTACTACAAACTGTCAAATTTCTTTAATAGATTTTCAACTTTATCGCTAAAGTATTAAGTTGATTGGGAAAATATGACAGTTTCGGGTGATTGGGAAAATTTAACGGTGATGTGGTGGGCGTCTGTACAATAAAATAATAAAATAATTTTGAATGACGAGCGCATTCTGAATATAAATTCAAATATAGAAACAACTCGGCGCGAAATTCAATAAATGACTATGACAGTCAATTGGTCAAAGGTTCTCAGTTGTTGACTCAGTTTCAATATATAAAAAAACTATTAAAATTACATTAGACAGGCATAAAATACCATTATTATAAACAGTGCTTATTGTAGGTATTTAATGCTTAAAATAATTTTATTTTAATTTCCGACTATCGATTTCTGATCTTCGACGTATTAATTACTCGAGTCAATCGAAATTAATGTAATAAAAAAATCGTTTGACATGATCGCTTTCGTCAATCATTACTATAAAAAAATAATAATAATAATAATGGACGGCAATTTTGAACACAATTTGAGCAGTGATCGTCAATAATATGTGTTATTGGAGACCTGTGTTTCAATATTACGTTAATATTTGGCATTTTCGTGTTGTAAATAATATTTGTCACATTTTAAATCTTATCTACATATTGTGTGTGTGACATTTGCGAAAAGTAAAAATGTAAACACGGACAATTGGCGCGAAACTTCGACATTTTAGATATCAAAAAACTTCATTACCACAACTTATTTAACTTGAACAATAGTTGAATTCGTCAAATAATTAAATCAGGCTGAATAAATAATACACTGCTCCTGTGGTGGAGTTTGGATGTTCGAAATCCCCCATTTATATATTTTTTAGCCTCGACCACTAGCACCACTGTCATCAAAATAGAACACTGTCATCGATTATCGCAATTGACAGACTTGAATTTAAAAAAGGTAAAATATTATAATAAACTTGCGCGCTAAATATGAAATATTAAATGGCGTTAACTTATGAGTTCTTTATCCAACTCTCTTAATTAACTCACATTTAGAAGATTTGATGGGTAGCATAATAAATATTTACATCAATGCAGGGTGTCGTATGTCGTCATTCTTGGCTCCGATGGGACTCGGTACCGAGCCGGGCGGAGGTTCGTGTGTTCGGGTCCAATCGGGGGCGCTTCCGAACTATACGGTTAAACAACAAAACAAGAATTACAAATAGAGTTACAGAAGTTTGTAACAAAATTACAAGAACACCAGACATCCTCCAATTTGGTAATGATCCTTAAATTATGAATGAGACACACTATAGAGAATGAGCTTTACGAATAATGATGAAAATAGATTAAAGGTGGCTAAGGGTGGCTTTGGAGGAATGGCGACAAGAGAAAAGTAAGTTTTGTCTAGGCATGGCAGTTTTTTTTTTGTTCCATTACTTATACTTCAGCATTAGGTAATACGGATTTATCTTTTACGTCTTTCTGTTAAATCAGTCAGTTCATCTTTAATTTTACATATGATACTGACATCTTCAACGTCCTATAAGTACACACGGCTTCATATCAAGCTACACATATCCAGTATAAGCTGACCTTGAATTGGTTCGGCTTGCTTTACAATAAGAGGCCAGCTTGTACTGTAAATATGTAGCTTGATATATCGCCGTGTGTACCTTAACTTATTCATCAATAAAACAGAGGAAATAAAAACTTGGCTACAAGCCATCAAACGAGTTATGGACTTGATCTACGATAACTTGGATCATAACTCATAAGTCAGGTGTTTACTACAATAGAGATAGGTTCAGTTATTTATTGTTATTTTACGATGTTTATACTTGTCATCGTATGTCTTGTACATACAATGAATTATATGCTTGCCTAGACTATTAGATGATGAATATGGAATATACAACATTATTTTTAGTATATTGCCAACCTGAATATAGTTTGTTCAGAATACGTAACCGAACCGATTCCAATAATTTTTACACCATATATTTTGTCCCAAAAATATTTAAAAAGGTTACAAGTTCGACACCGAGTGACACTAAGCACATATCCGCAATCATTTATTTATTTATTTTACCATTTATGTACATATAAACAGACAAGAAAAAACAGAACAGAAAAATAGGTACAAAGGTGATGCTTATTTCTTAAGTAATCATATACGCACAACACAGGTCACGGCCGGTCATAGCGGCACTAGGCGCGGGCGCACAGCGCGCTGGAGGCGCGATGGCGCGGGGGTGCCGCGTGGTGTGAGCATATTTTTGTACGGACATCCAGGTAACATAACAAGCTTATAACTTTGTGATTTTTCATGTATGCATTTTTCAAATTTTGTATATAGATTCTTTACATAAAAATACTAGACACGTGTTTCATATACTAAAACTAATGTTGTATATAATATATGGGATATAACGAATAATAATTATATAATATATAGATTATAGAAGATGGGAAGTAGACAGAAGATGTTCACCGAACAGAGGTTTTCACTCAATCAAAGTATCACAGATCACAGTATCTCAGTTTTCAGTATTCACTTGCGACTGACTCGCAGTTAGATAGATGTACGGAATACTCTTTATTATGTACGCCATACAAATAGCAGTAGTTAGCAGCCGATACAGGACTAGTTAGCAAAAAAAAATGGAACTTCAAACGCAGGTTTTTTTCATTCATTCTCCATGCCATCAAAAATTAAACCAAAATTATACGAAGCATATTTCCTAATTCCTATGCTATTGTCATTCTGCCATGATACACCCATATTTCGAAACAACACACCAATTATTTCAGTGCGGAAGGTGTGTTCAGGTCATTAAAGATCCGTGCATCGTCGAAGCTATTTATATCCACTATAATAGCTGCCGACTCAACTAATACTAAAACAAACCAACAAAGAGCCGCCCATCCGTTTAAAATCAACACCATTAGAAAGTTAATGAAATATTTAATGAAAACAAATGACACGCGCAATAAAAGCTTCCCGAGTCCGTTTGTATGAATAACAGAAATCTGTGTCCGTTCGTTATACTCCAAATATAAGATTGTTTGCCCAAAATCATTGTTATTCTCATTACTGAAACAACGGTACGTTTTCAAAATATATATTTGCTGAAGCATTTCAGGAGATTGGATACAATTATGTTGTTTGCATACTAAAACAGTTGTCTATAAGAAAAACAGGCCCAAATAATAATCAAGTTAGTAAATTAAAAAGAATTACGTAGGTATTCAATTTGAAATTCAATCATAATATAATAAATAAATCTCCAATAAATAATTTTAATTTCTTAATATTTTATTACGGTTTAAGACATTCATTTCTCAAAAGATTACATTAATCACTTACAGGGAAAATACAATAATATGTTAACAAAATTAACCGATAATATATATATTTTTTTAATTTAGATTCATGGCACAAGGCATAAATTTAAACCAATGGCCAAGTTATTCGGCTTCGATGATGGAGCAGCCCTACCTACAAAAGACTGATGTGGATGCGGCCAACGAACTGATGAGAAGGCGTCAATTTCAGTGAATCGCGATAGATAAATAAACGTACTTTATTCGTTAATTAAACAATAATTTAACAGTACTATTTTTATAAGTTATTTTGTATTGTAATAAAAAGTCAATAATTTTCCAGTATTCCTGTATTCTGTATCGAATATAACGTACATGTCATGAAATTGTTAATACTGCTTATTAAAAAAAGATTGTTCTAATTATAAAAATCTTCAAGGTATGTAAGGATCCTACAGGTGTAGTTTTCCAGTGCGATTCTATAACCATCTCACCGTGAAAACATAGATGAAGTGAGCGTGGAGTGAGCTGTCAGTGTCATCCCACCAGCAGGGATTGACCAAGCATACATATACAATCATAATTGAGATTTTAATAATATTACTAAAAAGCTAGTTACTCTACTATTGTAGACTAGCTTTTGTCGCTTGTTGCTTCAAGTTATGGTATGCCACAGGCAATTAAATCGAACCGTGTAAATCAGAATTTAGTCTCCTTTTAATGCAACCATAGTATAAATTGTAATAATATGAATTTATAGGTACCGACGCCAACACATCAAGCAACTACCATCTGTCGACTTTCTTTAACCAGTCGCGCGCCCATTAGCAGACACAATAAAAATGTTATTGTTATTGGTACACATGGTGTACAGTACGTTTGAGAGGTTAATAGATTTTCAACTATATCGCTAAAGCATTAGGTTCAAAGTTGATTGGAAAAATTTGGCAGTTTCGGGTAGTTTGATGTGCTGGCGTCTGTACGTGTGTGTACAACATGGTCTGAGGTGTACTTAACACATGTCAGCCTATGTTTATGTAATGTACTAATTAATCACCACTGATGTGGACGAGTTAACCTCAAATTAATTGCTAGTGCCGTGACAAAAATAGCTGTATCGGCTCAGTGAATTTCGGGCGTGAATATCTACTTACTGCAGCGTTACATCTGCTGTCAAAACCTCACCTCTTTTTTCAAACCTTTTTTTTTAAATTAGGGCTGTTTTTTTAATGTTTTTTTTTTTAACCAAGTTCGTATTTTTGGCATGACAAGATTTCGTATTTGATGGATGAGAAAAATTTTCTTTCTGACTGCGTTGCTTGATAATATGGTTCACGTGGTTTCACCTGATATATTTTGAAGATTCCTGAATTTATTTTCAATTTGCTGTTTTAATACATCCACGCACTGATTTCGACCAGCGTGCAATGACACCAAGAAATAAATTCTTGGTGTCGAGTTCCGCATCAGTTCTCTCCAAGCCTGGTGTAGAGCCAGTGAAAAAAGAACGATTTTGCTATTTTTCCCGGATACCGGATCGTCTACTGCTTTGCGAGTCAGGATTGTTAATCCATTGCTTCATACGTTTGAAAAATCCATCTGCTCAGCAACGTAAATAATGCCATGAATTTTGTTAAGCTGTCAAAATAAAAGCTTGCTAATTTGACATTGTGAATGTATTACGCAATTACCCCACTGCTCAGTAAAATACACTGTTTTCTTTCAAACACTATTTAGTAAGTCATAATAAAATTTCCAACATAAACAATGCAATTCCAAATGTACTTGCTCGCCGTAAAGAATAAAGATCGCTCTTAGCGATAAGACCGCCCATTGTGTCACCCTTTGTAAAATTTATATATTTATGTCTAATAATTTATATGGTGTACAGACGTCAGCACATCAAGCTACTACAATCTGTCAAAATAATAATAATAATAATAAATCATTTTATTTCAGGCATTGTACAGACGCCAATAAATTTTCAACTTTATCGCTAAAATAAAAGGTTCAAAGTTGATTGGAATAAATTTACAGTTTCGGGTAGCTTGATGTTCTGGCGTCTGTACATAATAAAGAGTATTCTATTCTATTCTATTCTAAAGTTTGTTTCTGTAAAAACCTTAAAAAAACATTTTCAAATCCGTAATAGGTACTTTGAACTTGATGTACATGACTACAATATACGTGGACTACGCGTTGGCCATATAGCATCTTCCGCACCGTAGCCCACTGGCTCGTAGCGATGACGTCAGGGACATCGCATGAACTTGACGTCACTGCTACGCCGTCTACGTCGTAGCAATGCACGTCACTAATCTGCTACACATCGAATAAAGTATGAGTCAAGGCTGCCATTTGTCTGTTGATATTTTTTAGTATTTGTATAGGTAGTACTAAAATTGTTCCAAGCCCTCAAAATATTCGTAAATATTCGTGTGAAATGTATGTATACAAACTATTACAAAGATAAAAATAATAATAATAATATTCCACAACCTTCACACAACGCCATCTTGTTTTTGTTTTTTCTTTTTTTTTTACATCTAGTCCCAAACTAAGCAGAGCTTGTGCTATGAGTACTAGACAACTGATAAACATATATATATATATATATAAATATATTTCTAAATACATAAATATTATAGATAAATTACACCCAGACAAAAAACAAATGATCGTGTTCATCACACAAACATTTGTCCTGGGTGGGAATCGAACCCACGACCTTGCTAATAGTAGTCAGGGCCACTTACCACTAGACCAACAGGCCTGCCACAAAATTAGATTAGATAGTACACAAATTATCCTAAATCCAAAGGACCAAACTGTTTTGAATTAAACAGTGGATAAAACTAATAATTGAGTCAAATTATCCAAATCCTGGGGTCAGCATTAAATCAAGGCTTTACAGCTTAGTCTCGGGGGCTGCTTGTTAGGCGGCAATGGGTTCCCGACGGACAAACGCTTTTTCCCGCGGAAATTGGGTACACGCTACCACCATCTTGTACAAATGTTTATACGAAATTACATTTCGTAGGAAATAATTTAGTAAATGTACTCTTCCGTAGTTAAAGTTGATTGGAAACTCACTTGTGCAGAACTATTTGCTTTTATATTCCGGATTTTGTAGAGCATATTTTATTTAACTACAAATATTTTATTTAACAGTATTTATGTTCATTCTGAAGGTGAACCTTCAAATTAATTAATGTAACTGACGTAAACAATAATCATCATAAATCATAAACAATCATAACTGTAAGCTTAATATTGTTGCTAATATATACCAACAAGATATGGATTTTAATTATCTGAAATAAATTATTATTATTATTAATGATCACGGCATTTACATGCTATCTATACTTAGTATAGAACAAAGTTTATTTTCGTTTGATCGCCACTGCGCTATAAACGGTAAATGAAAACATCGTGAGGAAGCCGGGATGTCCCAGAACGAAAAATTCGAAGACATGTGACATCTACCAACTCGCACTGGGCTCACTTAGTAGATTACAGCCCACTCCCTCTCGAAGAGAGAGGAGGCCTGTGTCCCAGCAATGGGATTATAGGCTAATTACCCTCTTCGCGTCTGTCTGTGTGACCGCTGAGTTCTTCTAACCTTTGATTTTGAAGTGGTTTTCACCATCATTTATCATTTATTCCGGAAGGTTTCTATCTAAATACAATAGTAACTGCTTGGCAATGTGTGTGTGCATTTATAATAAAATACCAAGGCATTTCAAAGCTTTAAATACAAAATTATTTAAAATTAAATTTCATAAGTGGTTACTCGAGTGGAGTTATTATAGTTTAAAAGAATTCATAGATAAAAAATGTTGATGTTTTTTTTATTAAAAAAAAAAGTTTGTTATTGCTTAACTGTCTTTAAAATTTTGCATGCTATGTTTTATCCTAGCCAAAGATGCTTGTGCCTCAATTCGTATTTAACACCCTTGTATACCATGTTTTACGCAAATAAAAATATTATATTCTATTCTAATATTTAACTTAGATATAACACAAAAATCTTCTGCCTTTACATGTCGCTAATACTATCAAAAATGAATGTACAGACGCCAGCACATCAAGCTGCAAATCAATCAATCAATCATGCAATCTGTAAATTTTCTTTAATAGATTTTCAACTTTATCGCCAAAGTATTAGGTTCGAAGTTGATTGGGAAAAGTTGACAGTTGGGTAGCTTGATGTGCTGGCGTCTATACCTTAACAATCTTCAATAAGCCTTATCTAAAGACGTTAAAGGCGAAAAAAAGAGAAGAAGGAAGGTGGTGGTGGAAGGAAGGACTTTGAAGGCAGGTGGCTTCAGTCGAAGATACAAGTCGAGTTTTTATAACAAATGATTTTTATTTATAAAAGTGTGAATATACAAAGCATTTCTTTCCACTTTAAAATTTTAACAGGATGTTAAGAGATATTTTCTGTTGATAGAGTATGACCTTCGCAGCGCCACCGAGCGGGAACGGGTAAGCGCTTAAGGCGCTTTATGGAGCAAAAAAACTTCGCTGAGCTGCCTGCTTCAGTATTTATTATAAAGACTGGAACATTTTAATATTCAAAACTCTTTGATAGTCTATTAGTTAAGGTGACAACATTTTATAAAAGTTTAGAAGCTGTGTTTGTACCATAGACTAATACTCGGTTCCTTTAAATAAATAAGAATCGTTTTGCTTACCAATGGTAGCAAATTTTAGTGCCAAAATGGGCTTATAAATAAACTCGTATATTTTATTTGAGATAGCTACTTTCATATGGGAGAGCCTACTATGCAAAGCTATTATGAGATCTTTGCTTCATTGGTAAAGATACTCGTACAACAGTTTTAATTTTAACCAATAACGGTCCGTGAATTATAGGAATCGGTCATAAAAGGTTAGGTATGTATGCATTCAATAGGAAAGCGCGACGTAAAAATAACGTAAATTCAAACGATAACTATTCTTCAGCATTTTCATAAATAAAATTACGACAAGCACAATAAGTATCAGTCATAGATATAAGTGAAGCCTTTGAACTAAGTAAATATTATGTGCCAAACGGGTATTTTTTTGTTTTAAAATCGATCGTATTTACGTTAAGTTTACTATAGACAGAATAGAATAGAATTGAATATTCTTTATTATGTACACCGTATAAATTAAAGACATAAATATAGAAATTTCACAAAGGTGACACAATGGGCGGTCTTATCGCTAAGAGCGATCTTTTAAAGAAAACCTTTGGATGGATTTAAAAGGGGAAGGAGAGACAAATACTGTAGTTAGTCTGTGGTGTACCATTTACATAATACAATGATAACATACATAAAGTATATTATACTAATCTAAATATATATATATATATATAATAATAGATATGAAACAGGAGCAAAGAAAATATAATGATGATGTTTATGGAGAGAGGAGGTGGAATAATATAATATTCCACAACTATCACACAACGCCATCTAGTCCAAATGGAGAAAGGGAGATCTTTGCCCTGCTGTGGGACAGCATAGGCCAAAATTAAATAAAATAATTTCACGCGTTCGTGCTAGGCTCACATGTTGAGTGTTCAAAAGTACTTACCAGTGAGTAAGAAAAGAACAAACACAAAATATTTGGGTCTCCCATCTGAGTTACGATGGTAAATAAGTACTATTATAAATAAAAGAAGAATCATAGAACGCTGACATTTTCATTTCACCCGAAATAAATCTTTTCTTTGGAAATGTATAAAATAAACCTGAGCTTGGCCCGAGTAAATAGGGCTGACAAAATCTTAGATATAAATGTTTACCTGTATGAAGTTGTACATTCAATCATTTTTATATTTATTTAGCCCTTAAGTTATTTTGATCATTATCTTAGCCTTTTTTCTTACTTTTCTTAGGATTGGCTTAAGAAACGTCGTATGTATTTCAAGACATTTGAAACCAAATAATATTATTTTGTGATTCCTAGAAAAAAGAAGTACGTTATTAATCAAAGGGTGAATTAACAGTAACCTCTTATTAGAATAGAATAGAAACTGTTTATTTCAGACCGGAGTCCATAGGGTTAGTAACAATTTTTCTTAGCTTCTAGTGTTAGTAGGTTACAGACACAGATAAAAATAAAAACAGATAAAAATACACAATTAAAATTCAGCGTGGAGCCGCATCCACCTCCACAGCATCGGGGAATCCCACCGATCTGCGAACACACTGAGAATACTATTGGGGCTGCCGCGAACACGAGTCATCAGGGATGCACACCTATTTCTAATAATGGCGGCAAAACCATCAATATTATTATCTGCGAACATCCCCGACGCACTACTATGCCACGGCAGCCGCAGCAGCACTCTCAGTACATTATTATATTGAACGCGTGTCGCTGTATGTCCGCTGAGTGAAGTTGACCCACAGGCTGCACGTGTAGAATGACTGACAGTAAGCTTTGAAATGCGTTACTTTTACTGGCCTCGTACAACGTGCAAACCTACGGGCCAGCATGTTACAACGGACAGCCAGAGACCTACGTTCTCTTTCAATATCACCATTATCTTTCAGATCATCAGTGACCCAGTGGCCCAGATATTTAAATTTGTCAACCCTTCGCAATGTTTCACCACAAAGAGCCACAGTTGGGATACTCGAATATGTCACACTGCCTGCTTTAAAAACCATTACAACGCTCTTTGTGACGTTATGAACCGCTGCGTTCTCATTATGCACCTACCATGATAAATTGATAAAAATTAAAATTAAGGGAACAATCGCCGCGGTGGGCTGTGCTGACGCCACCGCCGCGCTACTGCGGCTGCCGAAGCCCTCAAGCGACGCAAATACTGTAACACCCGAGAGCTCGTCTCCTTTTTAAGGAAATTTCTCACCGACTGGTCGACACTTCACGTAGACAGATGGCTAGCTCGTTCTTTGGCTATGTAATAGCCTAAATTAGTCTTCTTGGCACGTTTCCGGATGACAGCGATGCGAACGAGTATTTCGACGCCTAAATGTCCTGTTTGTCCTTTGTATTTCTTTGTATGTTTAGTTAGTTAGTCATTTAATTTAGTATCTAGTGTAAATACTTAGTTGCGTTATATTTTTATATTATGATTCTAATGTATGTGAGATTATTAAACTTACGTCTTTAAAAAAAAAGTGAAGAATGCTCACATTTTTTTTAGTGAAGATTGTCATTTTTTTTTTTCGGAATGCCCAGCATTATATTTATTCAACTAATCCGTCTGTGGAACGAATTAATGAATAAAAAACATTTGTTTGGGCTTCTTTTATGTTTCTTTCTAACGCTGCGTGAATTACAAGTATTTATTTTAAAACCAGATGTGCGTATTTAAACGTTCTACAATAAGTCTGAAAGTGGAAAACAGTTAATATTTTACGCATATAAGCTGGCAGTACAATATTCATAGTACACGGTGTAAACGCCCAGTGGTAACGGCTGCGATTTATGAGTTATAGGTCGTAGGTACAAACCCAGACAGGCACTTTATATTGTGTAAATTATTATACACCACACCTGCTCTCAAAATGGCTAAGGAAAACATCGTGAGGAAGGTCCTAGAACAAAAAATAATAATAATAACTTTATTTCATAGAAAATACAGATTTAACATGTTTTATATAAAGAAAGTTTTAAATGAGCTTTGGTAGTAACACAATGCAATACAAATCTAACAACTAAAATCTGTACACAATATGAAAAACCCTGCCTCTCAAACTAGGCAAACCTGTATCTTGAGAGACAGTGATTCAGCTTAAGATGTGGTGCTTATTATAATAGTAGACTGTGTCGATCTACCCGAGCAATTTAATTACTACTAATACTAAAACTAATTTAAGTATATATTTTATACAAAAAAAATCGATTACATGTGACAGTTACCAACCCACACTGGACCCGCGTGGTAGATTACGGCCCATTCCCTCTTACCGAGAGGAAGCCTATGTGCCAGCAGTGGGAACTTTATAGGTTTATTATGCGTATGCATGAAAATCTGTAATTTACACTAGCTGACCAAAACGCTCTGTATTTGGACAAACGTTATTGTGTGACCGTTCACCGCTTTCTTAGGAAACCAAACCATAAAAGGGGCATCGATGAAAAAACTGTTACCATGAATTCAGTACATGAGACGTACTTGAGATGCGGAACCTCCCTACAGACAATGGCCCACGTTCCATCCTGCATCGTATACTCTGTATCTGTGCACTTGATGATCTTATGACTACGTCTTTGAGCGGAGTTCGCACAGCTCAATATCGGACCTAAGACGTTGGAACTTTTTGCCATCGATACGCTAAGAAGAAGAAGTTCATGATTCTAGAACGCAGTATATTTTCTATAACCGACGAATGCTCTAAGTTGGCTGGAATCATGTGCATCGCCTATAACCCTTTCCAATCGAGTTGAAGTGATCGTGAGTTTCGACTTTACAAAATTTTGACCCCGATAGAGCGACTATCAAATTATTCCTGAACCTTACGTATGTGAGGATCTGACTGCTGAAGACCAGGTTGCATGAGATTTTTTCCAGTATTTTTCCCAGGACCTCTGGACACTTTCCAAAGGATCAATAAGTTTTTACTGATCTATGCGAAATTTTTACTCCCGGTTGTAAATGGACAACGATAACACTGCAAGAGGCAAAATTTAGCATTGTACACAATACAGTACAGGTATTTATTTATTTATTTATTTATTTATAATAAGCACACCAACAGCACAGCCACTTACAACTCAAATAAAAAAAATCATAATAAAAATTGCCATTTCAGTAACCATGCAAATAACAGGTATGCATGACATTAAACTTACAAATATTAGAGACAAAAGAGAACAATAAAAAGTATGTTTAGTAGAACTTAATCTAGAACACTACAAAACAAAAAAAAAACAATTTGAGCTACATAGATGTGCACTCTTCACACTGTTTAAATAGGGAACGTCTGTATGAAGCAAAACTCATGGAGAAAATATCAATAGGAAAATCTGTCAAGTTGGACCTTTCATTATATTGCCTTGCCATACGTGTTAGTGGGCTATTAAATGTGGTATTTAAGGTGGATGTAGGCAATTCAAAAATACGATGATGACGCTTACTACGTTGGCTAGACCTAAAGTTAAAATAGTTTACCAATTGTGCATCAATGAAACCGTTAATAATTTTATGAAGTATTAGTAAGTCAGAATGGCTGCGTCTCTCTCTTAAGCTAATCATTTTAAAGTGCCTTAACCTGTCATTGTAATCTGGTATGGCTTTACGGATCCCATTCTTCACACATAAATATCTAACAAAACGGGCCTGAACAGATTCAACACTATTAGAATAAGTTGAATAATAGGGAGACCAAATAGAGGAACAGTATTCCAAGGAGCTCCTTACTAGTGCGTTGTAAAGTAAAATAATGCTACTATTGTTGCGAAAAGGTTTCGATGTACGGATTATAAAGCCAAGCATTTTTTTTGCCTTACTCACTATACCATCTATATGATCGCGAAAAGATAGTGTTGTATCGAAGAGTACCCCTAGGTCACGGACGACCGACACTCTCCTTAGTACTGATCCATTAATATTATAATCGAATTTAATATAATTCACTTTATTCGTGAATGTAATTGTCTGGCATTTTTTAACATTGAGTGTCATTCTGTTGTTCAAACACCATTCTTGAAGGACATCAAGATCTGTCTGAAGCTTCATACAATCACCTAGGTCCGATATCCTATAGTATATCTTTAAATCGTCAGCGTAGGCTAAACAATTACAATTTATTAAATCCAAAAGATCATTTAAAAAAACCAAAAAAAGCAAAGGGCCCAACTTAGAGCCCTGCGGAACACCAGAAACAGGACAAAAAGGTAGAGATTCATAACCCGCCAGGGCAACTATTTGAGAACGATTAATCAAATAACTTTCAAACCACCGCAACAGAGAGCCATGAATACCAGCGTAATTCAATTTCATAGAAAGAATTGTGTGATCAACGCGATCAAAGGCTTTTGCAAAATCTGTGTAAACAGCGTCAACCTGACCCCTAGCTTCAAAGGTGTTACTAATGAAAGTAGTGTAAATAAGTAAGTTAGACATAGCAGAACGGTTAGACACAAAACCATGTTGCTTCAAACTAATAATATGACGGAGGTGGGAATAAACTACATTGTATATGAGACCCTCAAACATCTTTGCAAATTGTGATATAATAGAAATTGGTCTATAGTTAGTTACGTCATTCATACTACCAGACTTATGTATGGGGATAATGTGTGAGATTTTCCATAAATCAGGAAATATACCTTCAGTAAGGGATTTATTGTATATTATCTGCAGTGGTATAATAAGAGCATCAATGCAAAGACGAATAAAAATAGGAGGAAGTCCATCCGGACCAGCTCCTTTATTAAGATCTAGCTTTTTGATGCTATTACTAACGTCATTTTCAGTAATGCGAATGGAAGACATACTGTAATTAGACGAGGAGTAATCTGGAGGGAAGTTACTAGTCTGTTGAGTAACACCGTACACAGATGCAAAATAGTCTGCAAAAAGATCAGCCACGCCACTACCACCCTTACCAACACGGTCACCCCACGAAACTTGGTCAGGGACACCTCTGAAAGATTTCCTAGACTTAGCATAACGCCAAAAAGCTTTTACATTTGTTTTTAATTCACTCTCAATTCTTTCTATATAATCTCTAAAACAGTCATTCATAGCCCTCCCAGCTCGAATTCGTAGGGCAACAAAAGTATCGTAGTCCCGAGGGTTTTTGTACCGTTTGAACCGAATCCTGTATTTATGCTTTTCTTTAAGAAGTTTAATCAACGAAGCTGAAAACCAAACTGGATAACAATTATTCTTAGGTTTACCCTTCGGAGTGTATTTATCTATATTATCCCATAGTATATTATAAAATGTCAGAACATAATCATTACAACTCAAATGACAATAATCCTCCCAATTTACTTTACGTAGATCACGAACACATGCCTCATAGTCTGTTTTAGTGAAAATATATGTAGACTGTTTAATATTATTGCTTAAATTAGAAATTGAAGTTCTATTAAGTGTTAATTCTAGCGGCGGATGGTGTATATCTGGTTTACTGATGGGGGGTGCGGAAGAAACAGAAAGACTGGAGTTCTCATCCACCAAGATGAGGTCAAGGATATTGTCATTTTTGTTGCAGATGCTATTCAATTGAACATAGCCGGTGATATTTAGGAAGTCTCTCAACGCTAATGACTTAAGGTCACTAACTCCTAGAAATGGATCATTAGATTGGAGCCATTTCAGATTAGGAAGATTGAAATCACCAAGAATCAAAGTGGTGCAATCCATATAACGCAAGCAAATTTCTTCAGCCCTGGCCAAGAACTGAGCAAAGATATGGCAAGGTATATAAGACGGTAAATAAACAATACAAATATTCATACAGACGCCACCAGCACTTATACATACCCACATATCCTCAACGGAGGTTTGCCACTCAGTTTTATTAACAAAATTATACTTATTACTAATAGCTACTAATATCCCGCCACCATAATTTTTAGAGTACAAATCTTTATACTGTGCACTACGATCACGGCGCACAACTGTGTATCTTTGATCAAAGTATTCAGAGGATCAGAACGAGTCATCCAACCAAGTTTCTGTCAGACAAATTATGTCGTAGTCAGAGCTTAAAATAGACATTAGAATTTCATGTGACTTCGTTTTCATGCCCCTCACATTCTGATAAAAAATCGAAACACTATACACTAGACTAGAAAAAAAGTAAACATGACCAAAAGAATTCAATGAATAATTATACTATTTTACCTAAACACTGCTCATCCCTAATCAGAATAGTACCTGAATTCTCACTTTTGCATACAAAAATTTTACCGTAACGAACCCAGACATACTTATAAGATTTTTCTTTGGCCTTAATACGTGTAGCAGCATGTAAGGATTTATATGTCGGAGAAAGATGCTCAGATACGTAAACAGGCACCTTGCTACCGCCGTAACCCAATAGGGTTGTGTTCAACTTATTATCGGTGTGAGATTTATTGTATCTAGTTATTGCAGAATACAATTCGTCGCGACATCTGGGACTACGCAACTTTACTATTACAGAGCGCGGGCGAGACTTGTTGTTGTTCATACTGGCCACTCTAACGCATTTCATAATATCGCAGTCTTTTAGCTCATATGACACAACACTAGCCAATTGAGTTACGATGGCCGGTAACACTTCATTCTTATTTTCAGGCAAGCCGTGAATTTCCAGATTCGCCTCCCGCATGTTCTGATCAAGGGTGTTTATTTGCGTTTTCAGCTGAGCCATATTCTTTTGCATATCGGAGTTTTGTGAACGAAGTTCAGTGTTCTCACGTTGTACACTCTTAAGTTCAGTTTTTAAGTCTTCAACCTGAGAGATATCAAACGAACCAGACAACTTCAACTCTTCAATCTGTTTCTTTAAATCATCTATTTCGGATCTAAGCTCGCTAATCAAAATATTATTTACAATACATTGTAAATAATATACCTGAAAAGCCTTTGTGAAAGTGAGCTGGCTACCAATCAGCGGTCATTTTAATTCATTTGTCCAAAATAATTTGATCTCCTGAATCTAGTGGGATTGGACGCGCCACACGGCTTACCCACGGTTTAGCGTTATTTACGATATACAATCCTATAATTAAATTACAAATACAATTTGTTAATTTTGCAGAGCTTTGTACTGCCAGGATTTGTATTCGAATTTGTTTTTTAATTTTGACATTCACTGCCTAGCAACTTAATTTCAAGAGTAATCCACCAATACAATGCCAATGAAATATTTACGATTGCTTCAATCAAACCGTCTATTAATCCACGAGCTATTTCTCCCCAAACATACTCAATTAACTTCGCAATACACTCGAGCAATAACCTCTAATAAAGTACCTTTAGCTAATCAATGCTCAATTCTCAAACTAATACACTATTATTTAACCTATCTTAAGATTATCTGAACAATTACAATCACACAAAACAGATTACGCTAAGCCGCGGGAACATTCAACTCAGCAATACTCAACAAACCGCTGGCTGCCGGCAATAACATTAAAATCGAAATAGTTGAAGCGTGCTCCGCGAATATGAGGCTCGAGCGGACTTGAGCGGCTCAATTATCGAATCAGAACCATTAACCCGCAGTCCCGCAGTCCCGCAATCCCGCATATACATAGGTGGAGGAACGAAGACGTACCGCTGACAGCGCGACGATTACCGGCGAACCTAGAATTTCACTTACGTGGCTTAGATCGGGAAAATGGTTATTAGTGGGATATTCTTGGCAAATGAACTATGAAATGATTTGTGCGAACGATGAAATGAATTTGCTCTGAAATTAGCAGACGTAGGTAATAATTACAGCCAGTAGATTCTGTTAGAATATCACCGTGAGAAGTTAAGGGAAGTGAGCTGTCATTCTATCTGATGCTAGGGATTGACACCAATGACTGCTCACTTTAAGCTCACTTCACCCAAGTTATCACGGTGAGATTTTTATAGAATAGCACTGCTGTTGCGGCTGTCGTGGCGTTGTAGTGTGGCAGGGATGTTTGCGGATAATAATATTAATGGTTTTGCCGTTATTATTAGGAATACGTAATATTCGCAGATATTGAGATTGAGAGATTCGGTGAGATTCCCCGATATTGCGTTGGCGGATGCAGCTCCACGCTGAATTTTAATTGTATTTGTTAGTTTGTAACCTACTGACAGTAGAAATTAAGTAAAATTGTTATTAACCGTACGGATGCCTGTCTACAATAAAAGTTTTCTATTCTACAGTACTAATAAGTAAAAGAAGGAAGGAAGTGAGGAATTTTGAGTAGCAGCCTGGAATTTGTGCTCGGTTCATCGAAACAGGATCACTCCCTGATACATAAACCGGTAATAACATCAAACCGGTTTTTCCCGAAGAGTTACGAGTGTTGCTATACTAGGTATACCCACATCTCCGTGATGTCTAAGTCTCATGTAATTGACGTAATAAGGGGCGGTGGGGAGCCTTTTGACATTAACTGGGCATATGTGCCCAGACTCCTAGCTACTGATAAATTCTTGACGGATAAACCTAATAACACCTTGCCCGACTTGGGAATCGAACCTGAAGGTGAGATCGTGCCTCACGCTCAACAGTCATGTTTGCATCCACTGGACCATCAAGGCAGTCACATACTAAACTCAAACACAAAAAAAAATACAAAAAAAACAAAATCAAAAAACTCAAAAACAAAACAGAGAAACAATAACAAACACTTAAAGACAAAAAAAAAAAATAAAAACAAATACACAAATTCTTAAAGTATTTGTCTATGGGTCTTTGTTACCTGAAAATAAATGGTTTTATTATTATTATTACTTATAACATAATCAGCCTACAATGTTCCCACTGCTGGGACAGGAACTGACAAAGTAAAATGCCTGTCTGGGTTCCTTTTTTATTGCTGAATGGGACCGTTCTTGACCTCAATCATGACTGATGGAAAGTGATGGATGAGGTCTATGATGGAACGAGCGTGCGCAGAAGATGCCTAAGGCACTGGAACTCCCACGCATCGACGTCATCTCATTCTAACCTACGACCGTTACCACTGGCCACCATTGCTCCAGGGTAGTCACTACTTAATCCTAACTGGCGAAACAGGGTTATGCTATACATCCCTGCCTATCCCTTTTTGGAATACAGGCGTGATAGTATGAGAGAATCAGGTCCTTGGGTACGGCTTAGCAAATGAATCTGTTCTAAGCTCAGCGCGAAGTACAATGCAAATGTGTGCAGCTACGTTGAATCGATAGTCACCTTGACACTCATTTTGAAGCCACCTTGAGCACTTGAGCGCTCCAGCACTTAGAACTATCTGAGCGCTTTAGATAAGAACTCCGGTACACGAGGGAGTTTTAATTGATGGACACTTATTTATTTTGTTATTTCTTGACTTGGTTTATCGTAAAAATGTGATTAATTAATTGTATTTCTAAATTGCTTTTCTATTAAGTGGAAAGTTTAAGCTATGCAAAGCCAGTATTAAGATAAAGATATATATAAGTTTAAGTTCGCTACGTTTTAGCTGATTAGATAAGTAAGTTATAAGATATAATGGGACGGCCCTAATACCTCTGTTTAAATTTTGGTAAATAAAAATCTATCTATATGGTTAAGGGCGAACTCTGCCAAACTTTTTTCCCTAGAATACGTCTTATCCTGAGAATAAATTTTGAATTTTTGTCAGTTTTTCCATACTAGAAATGTAAGATATCAATTTTATTGCATGGATAAAAGATATCGGACTTTGGTGAAAGCAGCACTAAACCATGATAGAAGGATGAATAGCGAATAAATGGTAAAAACAGAGGACGGTAGGAAACAAAGTCGCGCGAATAAAAGTCGGTTCATTAATAAAACCCTTGTGCGCTCTACGTTGACTGAGCTGTCGAAAATGAAAAATGGTGTGTCCGATGTGGACGCAACAAAACACTGAGCCGATAAACCGTCGATGGTATACCTCCGCTTAAAAAGGACGCTTAGCCGAACGCATGCCAAACCACGCGTGGATACCAAGCGACGCGTGAAATGAAAAGAGTACATGTAACTTTGCACATTCCTTCTATGTATCCGCCATTCGGAATTACTCTTTGAAAGCCCCTAAGAGTCGTTTTGCTACATTCACATTATAATCAATAGGTACGAAGTTAGGAATTGTGGTTTACTGAGACCGAAGGTATGAGGGCAACGACGCGAACGATCTAAGCTACGAACCGTCTGCGTTTGATACGAACCGTAAACGGCAGCGTTTTTGTTATCTCGTATGACGAGCCACACAAAGGTGACACGACCCGCATCCAAGGCTTTATCTTCTAAATCCTTTTATAAGAAACTAACGTACTCGTCGCTGCTAAATATACAACTTTTTGCGACAGCATTGACAATCTCCAAATTTATGGATGAAGTTTCCAAGACCAAACCAAACTACAACCAAACTTTGTCTGGATGACAACTTCCATATTTCTCATGACAGATTCTCCTCAATTTCATACCGGAAAGTTAGTGCCCCTTATAGTCAATTTTTTGCACGTGCTTATTTTATAGCACATGTGACCTAAACACTCATTAAGTCACGCTTTTTTCTGTGTAATAATGGACTACTGAAGTCACAGCATGACTTAACTGCGGGTTTAAGTCACAGAGTGCTATAAAAGAATTAAGAACTCAACTGTCACTAATGAGACACGATTACTTTTTCTATTTTTACCGAACTTAACAAGCTCGCATAACACACAAAAAGTTAAGTTAAGAATGGCAGGTAACCAATAGCAATCAACCGAATCAGTAGAGATCGTCCCTTCTCCGGTAGATGCGAGAAACGTCGCGACCTTTGTCTCTCTGCCCTCCTTCACACATACATGAACAAAAACTTCACAAATGACAAAAAGAGCCTCCACAGAGCCCACAGATACACAACACACTTCCATAGATCACCTATTCATGGCACATGCGGCCGCTGGCAGGACCAGAATAACAGAATTTATCCAGCCACATGTCCCGTGCCCCATCCTTTATCGAATTGACCTTCGATTTGTTCAATTGAAACGTGACATCCGGAACGCGGTGTTCGAAAAAGATTGTGATATATCAAGCTTCTACAACGTGCCGCTACAATGGGGACAGTAATTTAACACACGAGCAGAGCTAGTGGCCAGTAATCATAAAAACTATAACAACATAAAATAATACGTAATTTGAATAAGTACTACCGCCTGCGGCTCTCACCGGCACAGGTCTCTCTCTTTTTCCTCCAATTGAACCTACTTGCACGTTATTCATTTTAATTTAAATAATGCGAAGTTATTATCCGTGACCCTAGCAAATGATCCCTGTGCTACAGCTCCAAGACGCTATTTTAGAGCATTGAAAATAAATAATAACGTTTAATGAAATTAAAATATGTTCGTAAAACGAAAATGCGAAACCGTATACGTGTGTTAAATTAACGTCGCCATTAAAGCGGCACGCTTTATATAGCAAGATAATCATAGTATCTCGAGTAGGCAATATTTGTACGATCGCTGTAATAGGCCACTAGAGTAAGCAATATTATAATATATTCACACCATAAACACTCGATAAATCAGTGGGTTTGCCTCGGGTTTCCCCTCTTTCAAGGGCCAAGGTCAAAAACAATAGTTTACGAACCTCATTTCAATAAAAAAAAACTGGTCAAATGCGAGTCGGATTCGCTCACCTAGGATTCCGTACAAATTTGTAGGTATGTAACTATAAATAAACGGTTTTTGGATTTTTCCTTTTACTTGTGCTACATGAGATTGCTTCTTCCCAAATTTCATGATTCTAGGGTCAATGGGAAGTACCTTGTAAATTTTGATTCCCTTGAGATGGTCGAAATATACATACGTTTTTTACGGCCGTATTTTATTGTTACGGTAACTTAGAAGTTTTTAAATTCTACTCGATACCTCCACGCGTTCCCGAGATAAAGAATCTTGACAGACAGACAGACAGACGGTCAACAAAATGGTCCTATAAGGTTCCGTTTTTTTCCTTTTGGGGCACGGAACCAGAAAAACACGTTTCCAATCCCTAAAGTTACATAACGGAGCAAAACTGCTCGCTTTCGCATCTTAAGGGGAAGCTTGAGTACAATTTGGCAGAAAACACCCCATCAAATTGATCTGAAACTATCACAAAATTCTCTTTATCGTTAACTAGATTTTGCTTATGGCTTCACCCGCGTGGGTCTCGGAAAATATCCCACCGGAACGTACGCGGGATTAAAAGTACCCTACGTGTTAATCCAGGTTATAAACTATCTGTGTGGCAAATTAGATACTTTAAATTACCCTTTTGCCGTTTTTGCGCCAATACATCCAGACAAACAGACAAAAGGACAAAAATTCTAAAAACTATATTTTCGGCATCAGACTCGTTTCCACACCTCGTAGCAATTACTTTTTTTCTTACATGGAGTGACTGCCTATCTGACCTCTACAAACTAGTTACTGGGTAAAACGTCATCGTTACTATTTTATTATATGTATAGATAGCTATATCATAAAGCACGTCTTAACATAAAGTATCGTTCGTATCAGTGCGGTGTCAGTACATCGTGTGATTTGAAGGGAGGGAAAAGTGACAAACAAAGTAATATCGCAGACATTGACCTTGAAATTGTGTTGTTGGCGTTGTGCCAAGGGCTTGGGGGTTGCCGAGGCACTTAAGTAGACACTCATTTTTCGGTTAATTCAATATTGTAAATTGCTTTGAGAAAAGAATAAACACCTGAAATTTACTTCTGTTTTTTTTTATGTGTAGAGCTTTAAAGGCAGAATATGCTACAAGTTTTATGACAAGGAGTTTTGCTTCTTATATTTTTGGAATACACTCACCGAATCGGTCAAACTTCTTTCAAGTAGTGTGACTGTTCCTAAATTACCCTAGGCTGATAACATTTTTAATATTACAGTTAAGATTAGTTCCCCTGTTGGGGGAAGAGCCGCACTCCACCACCGTACGGCTCTGTAGAGCTCGTCTCCAGACTGGATACGCCCCACAGATAGAAATTAAATGAATTCCAAATATAAACAAGTCCAATGCCTTGTCTTATCTATAGACCAAGGAAAGGATTGAAAGAAATGCTAAAAAAAATTAGGAATTCACAGTCATGAACATACATTGAATGTGGTTTTAGAAATATATTAATAAAAGAGGGATGCAAAGTTTATCATTATTATTAAATTGTAAATAACCCTTACGCTAGCCTAACACGTATTTGATCAGTCATTACTCACACGATACCTCACATCTACACGCGGAGTACTCAGAGCAATACTTAAATATAGTGACGCAAGCGGCTTTTGAGCGACATCGCGTCAGCATTATGCTCTTGAGACATGGTCCGTAGCAGTTATTTCAAATTGATGAACGTGACGAAGCGGCTTTTCTAGCGGCAACCGAGCGACTGTCCTTGTCTGACTACGGGGTGGCTAGTACCAGCGGAATTGCGTCGGCATCATGTTCTTGAGGAGACATGGCCCCTATCAGTCCTTGGACTAGATGTAAGATAGATGTGGTCACCCAAACCCCTGGAAGTTCACTCTTTACACAATAAGCATATCTGCAGGACACGTGTTCATGTCATTCGGACCGAATTATTGATCTGAGGTAGAGAATACAACATTCAAGAATTACTAGATAATAGAGTTGAAATTTGAAACTCAAGAATCATCGTTTAATAGGGTTTTGTATAATCTCTCTTAAAGCACTGTTATCGGCCGGAGGCAAATAATACAAAGTTCAAAAATTATAGTACTAGAATTTACTAGGTAATACAGTAGAGAACCAAAAATTGAGAATTATTCATTAATAGAGTCGTGGATCAACTCTCTTGAAGGTCTATAGACAGCCCCAAAGCGCCCACCCTCCACAGCTTCTTAATGTTTGGGCTATGTAGGAGTATTTTTTTTTTTCTGAGGAGTTTCTTTGTGGGTAAAGAAACTCCTCAGAAACACATCTCTGTCTTATTTTTTGGGTGGGAAATTATCATATAACTTCTCCCGCTCTGGGCGGAGCGGGAGGGCGTGTCAGACTTTTACTGACTAAAACCCACCCGTGTTCCTTCAGTTGCTTGTGCCAAGGGCCACGGTAACTCTTTCGAACAACCCGAGACTCTGGCAAAACACATCTCTGTCTGATTATTTATAAGAACTTTAATAACTCTATCAGCCTAGGATAGTTATTATAATGAAGGACTCACCCAGTCACACCAACAAACACAGACACACACACTACTTTTAATACTAGATTAGTCTAATCTGGTCCACCCAACTACATAATATTAATTAACCTAATAACTCATACTCACTATCTCATGACAGCCCATTCGGACATGGCCACTTTGCATTCACTAAATCTCCTAACTTAACTAAACTGGAAGTCCATATCCTAAAGCGGTTCGATATCGACTGCCCTGACTTAATACATCTGTCTCCTCAATTCCCAAAAACACCACGCATAGCCCATCCTTTAGCACCACACTTTCGCAGAATAGGTTTATGGCTATCTTTGCGCACTTTCTCCACTGTTTTAAGGGTTCGATTGCGTATACCGTCGGTCCATCTTGTGATAATCAGATGTGGAACTAGTATTGTTTGTTAATATTCGAAATTGGATATTTTACAAGTTTCTATAGAATTCGTTGAATTATTGCATTCAAACTGTCCGCCAGTACTTTTTCCTAGGTTGTATCCCATTGAATGGAGAATTTATGTTTCTAAACGGCCCGAACCATATGCAGATCCCAAAATGAATATAATGTTATTAAATACGTGTAGAAGTAAGTGACAGACAGTCATAGTAGCAGTTATGTATGTCTTTTTTATTGTATTGGCTTGAAAAAACAACAATCCGGCACCCTAATTGCGTAACGCACTCTCAATTTGAATCATTTTGAAGCATATTGCTAATCCATTGCTTCATATGTTCGACAAAAGTGTCTGCTCAAAAACGTAAATAACGCAATGAATGTTGTTGAACTGTCAAAATGAAACCCATTGCTACTGATAGCGAGTTACGCAATTACCCTGCAGCACCCTGATTGCGTAACACGCTTTTAATCGGCAGGCCTGTTGGTCTGCCCTGAATACTATACGCAAGGCCGTGGGTTTGATTCCCACCCTGGACAAATGTTTGTGTGATGAGCACGATCATTTGTTCTTTGTCTGAGTGTAATTTATCTATAATATGTATGTATTTAGAAATATATATGTCGGATTTGGCCCAGACATCAGAAGTAAAACTCAGGTATGGCAGTACAGGAATTTATTTAAATCAAACAATCAGTTACCTTAAAGCTAGGAAACATAGAACTTAAATTAAATAAATAATAATGGCAGTGAGGGCGGTCACATAGGGCAGTACTGACTGTCGGGGACAGTGGTCCATGCACCCACCGCAATAAGGATGGTACTAATTGTCAGAGACAGCGTTCCACATCCAATAACTGGGCAGTACTGACTGTCGAGAGACAGTGGTCCGTGCACCAAGACGCAACCGTTGGAAATGCGTACCGACTCAACAGCGCAGCTCCTTATAAAGGCGTTGCTAGTGGGGGAAACCGTTACAATATTTTACTGGATTAGATACAAGTCCTTTTAGGCCAAATGATCGGTAGAGTGAATGATGATGCGTCCGGTGCACGTTCCACTAGCGCCATCTAGTCGCTGTCTCTCGCAGCTACTAAACAACATGGCTGCCGTCACGGCCATTCTGACAAATCACTCGTCCTCGAGTGCCTTCATCTAAAACAAAAGACTTTCGTCAATTCACATCATCGTTACATATCAAATATAACTGGTCTAGGTTCATAATAGAAAACCCCTACAGTTCAAACATGCTGGTCTAAATCGTCATCCACTTAAAGCAGGTGAGACTCCTACAGCGTATCATAGAACATCACCCACAACAGCAGGAGAGATCAAATATAACTGGTCTAGGTATTTCTTTATAATAGAAAACCCCTACAGTTCAAACATGCTGGTCTAAATCGTCACCCACTTAAAGCAGGTGAGATTCCTACAGCGTATCATAGATCATCACCCACAACAGCAGGAGAGATCAAATATAACTGGTCTAGGTATTTCTTTATAATAGAAAACCTCTACAGTTCAAACATGCTGGTCTAAATCGTCACCCACTAAAGCAGGTGAGATTCCTGCAGCGCATCACAGATGATTTTAATATTTTATTTGCAGAAACGATCATCTCCCACAAAAGTAGAAGAGACCATACTACTTAATTATTCCAAAGAAGCTATTATACTCGTAGCTTCGGAATTATCTACACTTAACGTTCGAGAGCTACGAGATAAAGCTTCTTCAGAGTCATTTAAATCATTTGCGGTTAAGGTGCGAGAGCTTACAGAAAGTGTTTCCTCTGAATCATCTACAGTCAATGTACGAGAGCTTACAGAATGAGTCACCTCTGAATCTGAGGTCATATTATTATTTACAGGCATAACAGATGTACTGAAATCATTATCTGCCGTCACGGTCCGTTCATCGTTATCATCATTTTCATCACTATAATTTTCACATATTTCTAAATAACCTTCTTGCCCTTTAGGTACTTCCCTTAAATTTTCATGAGCGAATTTATAAATTCTGTTAGACCCCTTAATATGTCTAAGTTCATAACGGTCATTATCTAATACAGTGACTATTTTATAAGGTCCTTTAAATTTATTATCTAACTTTGTTTGATGTCTTTCTTCGCATTTTACAAAAACAAATTCACCTACTGCAAAAGGTTTAATCCGAGCTTTTCCCTTATTAAACCGTATAGTGTCGGCGTTAGCCACTCTTTGAATATTTTCTGATGCAGATGAACGGGCCATTTCAACATCAATTACAGTGGGTTCAGAAGTACTAGGAGTTATTTTAGCTAGATTAAGTGAGGAACCTTGAATGCCAAACATAAGTTCCATAGGCGTAAAACCTGTAGTCCTGGAACGTGTACTATTAAGAGCGAGTTGAATCTCTCCTAGTTCATCCTTCCAGGCATTATTAGAATTACACTCTATAACAGTAAGAATATTTTTTAAAGTTCGCATGACCCTCTCAACCTGTCCGTTAGCTCTACTAGAACCGGTTGCTATTAAATGGAGCTCTATTCTATTATCACTACAAAAGTTTTTAAACTCACTGCAGTCATAACAACGTCCTCTATCTGCGATAATGCGCTTCGGAGCACCAAATAAGTTTACGGCATTTTTAATTGCTTTTACAGCGTATGAAGAACTTAAGGCCGGAGTATATTCAAGCAGTACAAACTTTGTAAATGCGTCTATTAAAACTGAGCAATATTCTTTTCTATCACTTTTTCCCGAAAGTTTCCCCGTTATATCTAAATGAATGGTGTGCCAAGGGACTGGATGTTTAGGAATTGAATGCAACTGCATTTGCTGTGCACCTGAAGGGCCTTTAGAAGTTTTGCATACTACACAGCAATTAATAAATTTCTTTACGAATTTGGCCATATCAGGAAACCAATAAAATTCGTAAAGTTTGTCTAAAGTCTTGTCAAAACCTAAATGCTTTATTTCATTATGAATATGGTTAATTAGGGACCAAACCAAAGAACGGGGTATAATAGGTAGCCAACTAGAAACTCCTCTACGTTCTATCTTTCTATACAATATTCCCTGTCTTATCGTAATCGTAATCGTACGTACGTGATATCTCTTCAGGTAATTGATTATTACGGAATTTTGATATTATTTCAGAAAGTTCTGAATCGCGTTCTTGTTCTACAATTAACCAACCTTTATCTAATTCAAGAAAATTTACTTTACGGGGTTCAGAATAATTTGTGTTCGACAAATTGCGAGACAAGAAGTCTGCATGAGCCATCTTTCGACCTTCTTTGTACACGATATCAAAATCGTAAGCCTGCAATATAGCCCACCAACGGTGAACCCTTGGAGTCAAATCACGTTTCGAGTGAGATGCTTTAAGGGAGTTACAATCGGTAAATACAGTGAATTTTCGTCCATGCAAATAATGACGAAAATGTTCGATTGCTTTCACTACCGCAAGGGTCTCTAATTCGTAAGAGTGATATCGTGTCTCTGCATCTATGGTCTTCCTACTGTAATATGCTATTACACGAGGGGTATCATTATGTTTTTGGATAAGAATTGCACCATACCCCTCACTACTTGCATCGGTATGGAGTTCAATGGGCAAGGACGGGTTAAAAACTTTTAAAACTGGTTCGGACGTTAAAATGTGGATAATTTGTTTATGTATTTGGTCATGCTCTGGGGTCCACTTAACATTGCCTTTTCCTTTTGTTAAGGGATACAAAGGCCGAATTATTTGGGAAAAGTTAGGAATAAACTGTCTAAAATACGTTGCTAGCCCTATGAGCTGCCTAACTTGAGTGACAGTTTTTGGAGTTGGGACATTAATCAAGGCTTGTATTTTTTTTGGATTTGGTCTAATCTCCCCAGCTGAAACTATATACCCAAGGTACTCAGTTTGGACTTTCAGGAAGGAACACTTTTTCAAATTAAACGAGAACCCTGCACTGGACAGTATTTTAAGTAATTTGTCTAAACGGCTAAGCCCCTCATCAATATCTTTCGAAATTGAAAGTACATCATCCATGAAAACTAAAATCTTTTCATCATTCATAGGCTTTAATGCAGTATTTATAGCCTTCTGAAAAATGGAAGGGGCGTTGCGTAACCCAAAGGGCATAGCCAAATATTCAAACTGCCCCTTCGGTGTTACAAATGCGGTTTTTTCTATGGAATTTTCATGTACAGGTAGTTGATGAAACCCGGAGGCCATATCAATACTACTAAAATAATGAGCACCATTAAGTTTATCAATTTGTTCACTAATCAGAGGCAATGGATAATGAATCGGTTGAGTATTGCTATTTAATTCCCTATAGTCAACACACATGCGTGTACTACCGTCCTTTTTCTCTACAAGAATGATAGGGCTTGCAAATGGGGATGAACTTTCCCTAATAATCTTTGCCGTCAGCAATTGCTCAATTTTTTCATCAACTATCTTGGATTCCTGAGGGGATAACCTATACGGTCTCCTATGTACTACTTTATGAGGATCAATTAAATCAATTTTCAACTGTCCCGTTTTAATTCTAGTTGTAGGAAAATTTTCAATAAAATTATCGGCATATTGCGTTAATATGTTAAACAGTTTTACTCTATCAGACCCTGTCAAGTCAGTATTAATTGAATCAATGTCAAAAATAGGTTTGGTCTTGGTACACATATTAGACTCTCTATACCGTTTGAACGTTAAACCGCTATCTGAAATTTCAACAAGAATATCGTGTTCCAGAATATCTCTACCTAATAATATAGCATCGCGCAGGCAATCATCCCGAACTACATGAAGAGTGACGCAATTTATTTCGACGCTCTGGATTTTTATTTTAGTAACGATTTGCTCTGTGCTACTAATGATACTCTTTCCAATACCAGTCATGTTGATAAGGTCATGCGATCTTTGTCCGATAACAAGGTGTGAAAAACTCTTCCGAATTAGACTACATTCAGAACCGGAATCGAAAATGAAGGGAAATGTCATACCATTACAATCCATAATACCTCGAACAATCTTCGAGCACACGTTGACTTCTTTGCTTGCAGTAGAGACGTGTTCCTTCTTCGTATTGTCAACCCTCATTGGGCAGGTGGAGATGACGTGGCCTGGCTCCCCGCAGACGTAGCATGTGACTTGTGGTTTCTGGTTGACACGTTTATCCATGGCTGTAGAGCGATTAAGTGGTTTGTTTCTTTCACGGCAATCAGCCGCACGGTGCCCAGTCCTGCCACATATGTTGCAGTTGCCACGAAAGCTAAACGTAGTACGAGGACGTTTGACATCAGAATCGTTTGACTCAGGCAATTCTGATTTTCTCTTCACGGAAATGCCACGCATTACACGGAATAGCTGGGATTTGTCATTTACCACAGTCGAGTTTAATTCACGACGTATTTGAACATCACACTGAGATAATATGGAAATGGCAAAGCCCGTCACAACCTTCTCAGATAATCTTGCGTCTGGGATATTTTCAATCATTTGCCAAAGGCGTAAGCATGCCTGAGCGGGGGTCTCATTAGAAATAATTTGAAATTTGAGGATACTGTCAAAGTGATCCTGAATAAGCATCGGGCGAGAGAACTGAGATTTCAAAGTCTCCTGTATATCTTCCCAGTGATATTGACTGGGAGGTATCTTGGTCAGTAATGTGGCTGCGCGGCCTCGAAGACAATGGGTCAGCGTCATGATTAAATCGACACCTTTCAAATTTCTGCTCTTAATTATGGTTTCAGACAGCCGACACCAGCCCTCTATGTCTGAATTGGGGTCGTCAGGATCAAACGGTACCAACGCTGTGAAAGGTTGTTGTGACGCAACGGAGCGGGGTAATAGAGCATCAGTTAGTTTTGAAAAAAATGCTTCTAAACTATTTGAGAGTAGTGGAATATTTTCCTGCATATTTTGCGATGAAGAAGTGCCAGAGGTGGGCGGACAATCCGATCCCACTTCTGATGTCGGATTTGGCCCAGACATCAGAAGTAAAACTCAGGTATGGCAGTACAGGAATTTATTTAAATCAAACAATCAGTTACCTTAAAGCTAGGAAACATAGAACTTAAATTAAATAAATAATAATGGCAGTGAGGGCGGTCACATAGGGCAGTACTGACTGTCGGGGACAGTGGTCCATGCACCCACCGCAATAAGGATGGTACTAATTGTCAGAGACAGCGTTCCACATCCAATAACTGGGCAGTACTGACTGTCGAGAGACAGTGGTCCGTGCACCAAGACGCAACCGTTGGAAATGCGTACCGACTCAACAGCGCAGCTCCTTATAAAGGCGTTGCTAGTGGGGGAAACCGTTACAATATTTTACTGGATTAGATACAAGTCCTTTTAGGCCAAATGATCGGTAGAGTGAATGATGATGCGTCCGGTGCACGTTCCACTAGCGCCATCTAGTCGCTGTCTCTCGCAGCTACTAAACAACATGGCTGCCGTCATGTATGTTTATCAGTTGTCTAGTACTCATAGCACAAGCTCTGCTTAGTTTGGGACTAGATGGCGTTGTGTGAAAGTTGTGGAATATTATTATAAAAAAAAAAAAAATTGATTTGTCAAACCAATGCTTCATATGTTCAAAAAATGTGTCTACTCAACAACGTTAATAACGCAATGAATGTTATTACATTTTCAAAATGAAAACCATTCATATTAGTAGTGTGATAAACAACTACGCCGCAGTTTAGATATTTTTGTGGTCACAAAGTTCTGAACAGCAGTGTTATTCTGTAAAAATCTCACCGTGCGAACATAGGTGAAGTGAGTGGGAAGTGAGCTCTGTCATTCCGTAATGGTAGGGATTGACACTATTAAGTGCTCACTTCACTTATGATTTCACGGTGAGATTTTTACAGAATCGACCGGCTGGATTGACTTATTAAAATAGCTTGTCTTATACAGCCTGCATGTATAATACACATTACATACATTTTTGATTCAATTATTAGAATTGAGATTAAAGTCTTTATGAAAAAAATGAACGACTACTTAAATGTAGACACGTCGCCGAAATTAGTGTTCTCTACTGAAACTTCTAAGTTTTTTAAGTCTATTACTTCCTCTATTGTCATAAAACGAAACGATCGTAATAATCGACTCAAATAAAAGAAAAGAAAATTCGAATGAAATGAAAAAAGAAATGAATACGATGGCCGACAAAATAAACTAAATTAAATTAACATTTAAGTAGTATTTCCTTATCATGGTTAACGAAGTGTAGTAAAAAACAACACTACAAAATAGTATAGATTTCCTTTTGTCTCAAAACAACCGCCAATTTTCATTAAAAAAAATACGGCGGTACAGAAAATCTCGATGCTATTTCCTTAAACTAATAAACAGGGTTTGTTTTTCTCTACAAAATAATCAACCGCGTCTTGTGTTTTATTGCGGAATGTTGTGTGAGAATACAAAAGTCACAGTCTGGTGTAATCGTGTCGTAGTTCACGCAACACGGCCTACCAGTGCCTGTAAGACTAAACTACCCACATTTTTACACACATTATTTAGGTTTCTTGCAAACGAATATCCACAGCATCTTAGCCACTGTTTATGGTATTAGGTACATTTGAAATATTGATGGTTCACGTCACATAATTTTTGGGCACGGTTTTAAACTTAAAACTTTAACTTTAAATAAAAGCATTTATTTCAATTTACCAGTTACACCATTTATACGAATTTTAATTTTTCCAGGAGTCAGAAAGTTGAAATTAAAAATCTTCATCGAAATAATCTTAATTTCTGTAAGTTTCTAAAGCTGGTCATATCACGAAGTTTGTCTGGCCCTTATTTTGGCAGGAAACCAGAAAAACGCAAAACATGTTGTTTATAAAAATAACTGAAGAGACAATCTGCCTAATCAGGTTAAATTATTTAAACATTCCCTATTCATTCATTACGTTTTCCAAGATATTATACATATTATATAAAGGTCATTGGGCATATCTGACCCGCTTTGCGAAAAGTAGCGGACATTAACTTTTCCTTTACATTGACCTTTCATTGTATATAATTATTTGTTAAAAAATCGATAGAGGAAACTGTACAGAATCGTTTAAAAAAAGACGTTTCAGAGGATTTCATTTCATCCTAGAATGGCAGAAAAATAATTTAATAAAAACTCTGATACCCATACACACCAAAAAGCAAGAGACGCACACGCTGCCTTCTTATAATGATCTAATTAATGATTTGGATCAAGTTGAAGAATAAAAATATTATAATGAATTAGTATTTTATTCATGTTCCCTATGTCACTTTATAAAACTTGAACACTTATGCCACACCTCAACACTCAACCACATAGTATGTCGTCACATACACTTATAACATTTAAAAACACTTGTATGTACATTGGTACTAAATTGTATATACGACAATTATATTTTTTTTTTTTTTTTTATATTCACGTGACTAACACTAATGGGATTATTGCCATGATAAATGATAAATGATTTATTTTCTGTAAGTATTTTTGTACAAACACTTTTACATGTTAATGATATTTTTTTTTAAACTATATGAGGTCGGCATTTCCTATCTGACTACTCTGAGAAGAAAGGCCGAAACAAACTCAGAGGTCACAGTCTCCTTTAAAGTCCAGACATAATCTTGGTCAGATCATGTGAAGACCAAGATTGATATCTGAAATGGTCTTTTGAGTAAAGAACCACACAGATTGAGCCGACCTGTCCAATCAGTGCACGCATTTGTCAAAAATCGTGCAGCTCAACCCAGAACTTGAGGAGCCTCATTCGACGAACAATACCAAAAGTATACCCATAGTAAATCAGGGCCATACATTCTGCTATATTTCGTTTGTGTCCGCCATGGGTATAGTTTCCATACTAAGATGCCCAATGACCTTTCTTGTTCTCCCGACTCACCGCAACCCGTCTGCCTGCGCTATTACTTTGTTTTTAAATTGTTGTGTTGTAATAGCGGCCACTACCCTTTCCGTAATATCGCTTTACAGGATCCCGAACAATATCTAATATTAAATTTGAATAATGAAAAACGATAACCGAATATTTTCAATTTTTATTGCTAAAAAATTTTCAGAATTAAATAAATGTCTATTCGTCGGACGTTAACGGTTCCCATCTTTAAAACGGAGAACGTCAATAAATATACTTGGGTCAATGACCGCTGTTGCCATGCTAGATCGCGACGACTATAGTTGAGTTCAAGCCAACCAAGACAAGCCAAGCCAAGCCAAGCCAAACGGCAACTCCAGCCGGTCTATTCGGTGATCAGCCGTGCGATTCTGTAACCATCTCACCGTGAAAGCTTGGGTGAAGTGAGCGTGGAGTGAGCTTTCATTCGCTAGGGACTAACACTATTAAGTGCTCACTTCACTTATGATTTCACGGTGAGATTTTTACAGAATCGACCGGCAGTTCATCGTGAAAACTTCAGTGAAGTGAATTTGAAGTGACGATTTTGGGAATTGACAGCACACTTCAAACTAGCTTCGCCTAAGTTTTCACGGTTACATTTTTACAAAAATACATCCGGAGTAGCCAAGTGAGCAAACAGCCTAAGGATGGCTATGGGGACGTCTCCCCATAGCCAGAATACTGTATCATCTATGCCCACAGAACACAACGCACCCCTTATCTTACTACCCGTAGCTCCAAGGTTGCTACCGACGCTATTTTATAGCATCTCATCAACATGCGTGGCACGAGGCTCGCTGTAAACGATGTGGCATCACGACGCCGTGAAGTGATATGATGACAAGCGCTTGAATACTAACTATGAGTCGTAGAGACTGCGGGTTGTGGGATGTAACACTCATTTAAAGCAGGTGTTACTAGTTTTTAGGGTTGGAAATATGTTAGAACGAAAGGACCTACATTTTGTTTTAGTTTGAGAGACATGTTTCAAGAAATAAACCTACCTGTTGCTTCTTTTCATGCAAAAAGGTACAATTTTGAGAACAAAAGTGGAAATGAATTCTGAAGCTGAAATCGCGGGAGGAAAAACATTTCCCGAGGTAAAGCGACTAAACGATTATGTGCGTCCCTGTCTGCTTACCAAAACATACTGATTCAATTTTGTGTTACAATTCTAGAAAAAATATTAGGTACTTCGGTATGTATAATAGAAATTACAGAACAAAAGGGAGATAAGAATATAATCTACAACATTAAGATCTCTTAAACGACTATTTGGTTTTCTTAAATAATATTGTATTGGAGGGGCCCGTGGCTAAATAATAACAGCCGCACAGGTCGATCGATCAGGTTAAGCTAGGCTTGCCGCGGTTGGCCTGTGGATGGGTGACCATCTTTACGTACCGAGACCCCTCCGTGCCTCGGAAAGCTCGCTAAGCCGTTGGTCCCGGATGTCATTTGTGGATCTTTGAGAGTCGTTACGGGTAGTCAGAAGCCCGAAAGTCTGACAACCAGTCTTACCAAGGGGCATTGTATTACCCAGTAACTGGGTTGTGGAGGTCAGATGTGCAGTCGCTTCATGTAAAATACTGGTATTCAGCTGCATCCGGTTAGACTGGAAGCCAACCCCAACACAGTCGGGAAAAGGCTAGGCAGATGATGATTGTATATATTCTTGTATATCATTACATATTTTCTTGTATGTTACAATACTAGCTTCTGCCCGCGATTACGTCCGCGTAAAATTTCTTGCTCCCCGACCCACCGCGTCGTATCGTACCGCCTGCCCGCGCTATTACTGTGTTCTTTCTTACTTTTTTTTTTGTGTGTTTTTCGGTTCTTAAGAGTTTTAGTTTGATGTTAAATAGCCTTTTTTAATAACCTTTCTCAAGAATTGCGTAATCATAATATATGCAAAAATGTTTTTTTTAATCCGACTTATTTGTTTTAATCATTTTTTTTTTATTTATTATTTGTTCCAGACATTAGCGCTTTCAAACAAACTAACCAACTTTTCAGCTTTATGTATTCCATATTCTTATTAAGTATAGATATTCAGTCCCGTACATATGAAGTTTCCTACACGGCTAATCTATATTCAATTTCTGCATAAAGTTGTGAAGCTACACTGCAGAGTAAGGTAATTTTCCTCCGAGTAAAAATGTTGCTAAACTTTCTCTCGTCCGTTAAAGATACATCTCTTGCTTTCATTTTAGTGGGTTCAGCTGTTTAGGAAAGACTTTGATAAATGAGTTAGTACGTCACCCTGAAATTAGTCTGTCCTACATTTGCTTACACATAAAGTATATTATATTTTATGTGTAAACAAGAAAAATGTTATTTTAGAACGTTTGATTTTCAATCTTCGGGTCTGTTTGAATTTTTGGAGTGTCTACTCACGTCACAAAGTAGAAGCGTGAAGTATCCTTTGGAGTGTCTACTCACGTCACAAAGTAGAAGCGTGAAGTATCCTTTGGAGTGTCTACTCACGTCACAAAGTAGAAGCGTGAAGTATCCTTTGGAGTGTCAACTCACGTGACAAAATAGAAACGTGAAGTGTCCTTTTCAGTATCTACTCACGTGACAAAGTAGAAGCGTGAAGTATCCTTTGGAGTGTCAACTCACGTGACAAAATAGACACGTGAAGTATCCTTTGGAGTGTCTACTCACATGACAAAGTAGAAGCGTAAGGTATCCTTTGGAAACCCTATGGATAAATGTGTTGTTTGATCCTTTACAGACTTATAATATACAACGTGTAACGTTAAATGCGCAAAACCTCAGACACCCCAACTGATTTTTAATTCAATTGACCTATTTCAGAGAGAAAATAAGTCATTAAAAAAATTGTAAAGGTATTATGTGCTGTTTTAGTTTTACTGGCCATTCTGAGCGTTTCTTGCGTCTGAGACGACGCTTTATCGAGGGAGGAGTTGTCACCGGGCCGCTGTGCCGCGCCGACATTGGTTTGTTTGACCTATTAGTAAATAGACACGGCAACGTTTTTAATGAAGATTTTTTTTTTTAATGTGACCTATATTAAAAAGTGGTTCAATTAATGCTGCTCGTTATTCTGATCAAACTATTTTCAGGTTTTGCGCATTTAACGTTACACGTTGTATATAGGTAACATGGTCAACCCAAAGTTTCCACTGTTGGAACTCACGTAGACCTCCTCTATATTTGCAGAGTTCTGCCACAATCCATCATAATCAGCCTACAATGTTTCCACTGCTAGGAGACAGGCCTCCTCTCTTCGAGAGGGTAGCCATTCGTTTGTGAAATGAAACCGGCATTTGTGACCTTTCCCCGAACGGTCAATCTACATGGAACCAAATAGAATAGCATGATCCAATCTTCCCACAATCAGTAAAAACCAGTTTAAATTCAATTGTATTAACCGAAAACGATCCAATTCCTTCACGTTCCACTTCCAGTTGAAGTGTGATTCCCGTAAGCTGGTTATTTTCAATCTCCTCGATATTGTGCGTGCTCTCCGAAGGAATCCACAGATTACCACGGCTCAGCCACGTAAATCGGTTTACTACAACCTAAATCAGGGTATAAGGAATCCAATAGAACGCCTACTACAAATACCTTTAACATTTAAGTGTCGAGACAATTTTCGCTACCGTAGCTGATGGACTATAAGATAAAATGTACTGCCGTGCGATTCTGTAACCATCTCACCGTGAAAACTTGGGTGAAGTGAGCGTGGAGTGAGTCGTCAATAGTGTCAATCCCTAGCATCAGCATGACTCACAGCTCACTCACCTCACCAGCTCACTTCACCTTAGTTATCACGGTGAGATTTTTCCAGAATCGAGCGGCAGGACTTTTTTTACATCATAGCTCTGTCTTCTTGTCCCTCTCACCGAGAGGAGGCCTGTGTCCCCAGCAATGGGAACATTGTTGGCTGATTCTGCTGTGATATGCTATGCTTCTTGGCTACAACCGTAAAAATGGCCAAAAATAAAACCTTGACGGGATGGTGACCGAGACGAGATGGAAGAAATGTAAGACAAACAGCATCGGAGATGAAGAAGCCCCCCACTTTCAGTACATTTGCGCCAACCACCATAGAAATCTACGTTCATCACACAATCGTCGTCTCCAATGTCCCATTCGCCGCACAGACTTCATTCACGCTTCCTTTTTCTATCAATCTATCTCACTGTGGAATGCGCTCCCCCAGGAAATCAGGATGGCAACCAACCGATTATCCTTTAAAGTTAAGGTTCGCGAGCACATTCTCAAGAAGCCGGCAGTATCATCACAAGTCACAACGCTAATATTCTCTTATTTTTTGTCTTACTTCATTTTAGTATATTCGTGTATTTATATATATTTATTTGTGCTTATATTTATATGTAATTAGGTATATATAATATATTTATAGTTTTAATAGGTTTATGAGTATCTTTATATTTAAAATATCTATTCCTCAATTTTCATGATTGCACCTACCACTGTTTGTCTCTGCATCACCCAAAGGTTGACTGGTAGAAAATGCCCCCTTCTATACATTTATGTGCTTGAAGTCTTAAATAAATAAATAAATAAGAAGAAAATGGGTAGACGCCAGGAATCAAGTCGTGAGTAACACTTTATTTTAGCACAAGGCCGTGATGGTCGGTAAAAGAGGTGAATTATGTCTAGCGGAAGGTTGGTAAAACTTGGATATGACGACCTTTAGGTGAACTCCCACGACGAAACCAAAGCTGCAATGAACAGTTGCGACTTGTGGGTGAATTATTCTATAGTTATATATATATTATATTTATATATTATAAATATAATTATCCTATCATCTTTCTGTCATCCGTCAGTCAGGATGACACCTTAAAATTCTCCGTTTTTCAATTTTAATGTATTTATTTTTGAAAATTCACTGTGTTTCAAAAATTCGCAAAGAATGTGCGTAATATGGAAGGAAAAATAAAAAATGAAAATGGAGAAATTTCTTGAGGATGCGTAAGCGTGCGTGATCCATCGCCGCCCTTTCGATGTCCACCGCGCACAGGACGGATGGAAACCAGCACTTGAAATGATTTTTTGCTCCGTTGGTGTAATTGCTGAATGGCGTTCCAGTGTGAGGATAAATAAATAAATAAATAGTTATATCGACGCTCAACAATTGAGCGTGGGTTAGAGTAGTGGTGGTCCAGTAGTATCAGCCTCGACTTATGAGTTACAGGTCGTGAGTTCAAACCTAAGCAGACACTTTACTTTGTGTATTTCATTTCATCACCACTGCTCTCAAAACCGCGAAGGAAAACATTGTGAGGAAACCGGCATGTCCTAGAACCAAAAATTCGAAGACACGTGACATCCACCAACCCACACTGGGCCCGGGTGATGGATTACAGCCCATGCCTACTCACTCAGAGGAGGCTTGCGTCCCAGCAGTGGGAACATTGTAGGCTGATTGTACAGACGCCAGCACATCAAGCTACTACAATCTGTCAGATTTCTTTAATAGAAAGAAAGAAAGAAAGAAGAAAGAAAGAATATACATTTATTTAGCACAGACTGTAAGACAATAGATTTTCAACTTTATCGCTAAAGCATAAGGTTCAAAGTTGATTGGGAAAATCTGACAGTTTCGGATAGCTTGATGTGATGGCGTCAGTACATTCGCAATACTTACTCATAATAATAATATTATTATTTACACAAAGGATGTTCCGGTAATCCTGTTGACAGCACAATAAACTTAAATAGGATGCCGAAGCCAGAGGTCCAACGCTAAAACAGGATCCTTCTCCAATGGTTCATTCGCTGAAGGGGCGAACGATTAAATTAATTAAGTCTTGCTATTTTAAGTAATTCTCTCCCATTTAATCCAGCACTCTCGTATTTTGCCATTAGTTAGGATAATATTAATAGACGCTCGTAGTGTGCGAAAGTCAACACAGTAAACGTTCATTAACTTTTCAAAACGGGTCATGTTTAAATTAACGTTTCGATTTTAATAGCAATTGTGTGAATCGATTGAACTCTAAAAATAAGCAGAAACGATTTTAAATTGGCAATTGATTTATTTTAAACTACATACATGCTGCCCGCGACTTTGTTCACGTGACATAAATGACCTTTTGATTTCCTCCATTTAGCTTTAGTTACTGCTTATAATATAAGCTATCTGCTAGTGAAAGTCTTGTCAAATTCGGTCCAGCCATTTTGGAGATTAGCCAGAACAAACAGCAGACAAAAATGTTAAAAAATATTTTTTGCATATAGCAAATAGCAAATATTTTGACACTACAGACACTCCACTTTTATTTATATGTACGTATATGTATATATAGATGTTTTTTTTTCAATGAAACCAATCGAAATCTTCCAATCTGTGCCACAAAACTATGTTTTCCGCAGAATCAAATTTTATTCTTATTAGGTAATAAAACCCCGTTCTGGGAACTTCTCCAGAATCGTTGATTTGTTAACAGGCTCATACCTCAGATGCTCAGAAATTTAGACCGATTTCGAAAAAATATGTCGATTCTGTAAAAATCTCACCGTGAAATCATAAGTGAAGTGAGCAGTTAATAGTGTTAATCCCTAGCGAATGACAGCTCACTCCACGCTCACTTCACTCAAGCTTTCACGGTGAGATTGTTACAGAATCGCACGGCTGACATGTGTATCTGTAGACTAGTCTGTTATTGACTCAAGTAGCCATACAATACAAACGCCTATTTGTTTCGTCTCGAATAGGACCCAGCGACCCGTTACGCAGAACCTATTCGCTCACAATCACTTTCTCCATGATGCCATTCATCAGTCAGACGAATATTATTCGTCAAGTTGGACGTTCAATTTCGTCAGTTCGGATTTGAAAACACATCGGTCCAACACGTAAGTTGGACAGATGTGTTTTCGAAACTTAAACCTGTTTGCGTACCTCCGACATGTTTTTTTTTGTCCTTAAAGACGCGTCCCAGTGTCACACCATCCTATCCTGTATACATTTTTCATACCTAGGCAGGTAGGTACATACGTACTATCAACTCATATTTCTTTATTAATCAAGAAATAGTTCATGTATGCGCACACACCTAGGGGATTATTTATAAACAATTATTAAAGTTAAGTGACGTTTAAACGTCAAAAATGTATGGTTAGACAGTCGCTAATAACTACTTAGCATTAAGCAACGTTTATGAATAAATGGAAATGTGTTAGATATCCTACCTTTACATAAAACACCGCTAATATCCGCTAAGATTTAACCAACGAAGATAAACTATTCCAAACGTGCACAAGATCAACTCCGGTAGCAACTCTACGTAAAATGTATATTGTGTAATATTTCCTCAAATTGAAATTCTCAGTTTGTTCGTGGATCGTGTGCCAGAGAGAGCGAAATATATCGCTATATATCCTGGGTGAGGCGAGCAGGCGAGCTTAAAAGATTTTAGTAATACTCGTAAGTATCAGTCTGCGACCCCGCCTCGGCCCGTGTTATCTCACACCGCAGCTTTGTTTTACAATTTGCTGGATTTCTCAAACTGTCTCGTGTAATTAAATTGTTTGTTTTGGTTGTAGTCTTTTTTTTCGTAGTATTTATGCAGGAAAAAATTTTGAAATTGTTGCAGTAAGTTTGGGTGAAGGAAATTAAGAGAAATTCGCTGCATTATCTGATCAAGTTTTAACAATTCAGAGAAAAAGGTATTCGCCAACACCCAGCTGGAACTCAATTAAAAATACATCTAATTGATCTACGAAACGAAGGTTTACGACATTTCACATTGTAAAAGCGCCTCGATTCCTTCCTCTTTAATTAAAACACGTCCAGTGGAAATGTTAAAAGACGTCGAATTACTACTGCAGACAAAGAGTAACTATTAGAAAAATAATGAAAATAAAACAGAGTACAGAAGTGCTAAGCTTCCCGGCACGGTTCCGAGCACGGCAACCAATCTAAAATGCAGATACAATCTCCGGAACTCAATACTAACCTCACACGACGACTCGCTACGTAATTACCTACTATTATTGTAGTTCGGGGAGGATTCGTGGCTCGTGGCTAATGGCTACCGGCGTCGATTGATCTGGGGTTGTGTTGAGCTTGATGTGGTCACGTTTTGGATACGCAGGCGGAAAATTAAAGAAAGAGCCTGAATGGTCTGAGAATTTGTTTAACTGTAGTTGTGAATGACAGGTAGCAGTTGCTCCATTATTGAGCTGTGGTTTACAGAAAATAACTGAGAACGGACTTTCCGTTCTCAGTTATTTTACCTCTGAGAAGCAATTCTCATAATTTTAACCCTTTCAGTACGGCGCGCGAGAAGCATAGCGTGCACTGCCGGCCGGCGCTCGAGAAATGTGTTCTGCGCAGTTGTGATAGTACATAGCGCAATCTGCCACAAGCGCTGGCAGTGACTGCACTCCTGTGTTGTTTATATTCAGTTTTAGATTTGATTTGCAAAAGTACATCACCCGTCCGTGACAAGCATCTGTGCCAGAACGTACATGTACGTCAACCGTACTGAAAGGGTTAAGAACGTTCAGTCTGATCTCAGTCTCAATCTGTCAAATATAACTCTAATTTCTCTACACTTTAGACAAGGTTGTCGCTAAGATGAGATTGCACGATTGTAGATTTTGAACGTTTTTAATTACGGTAATTGACCTTAAGATTTGGCATCACTGTCCAAATCACAGTGATCTTTATTCTCATTCCAATAAGCTTGCTACTGGGTTGCTGCCTCTGACAAGTCCGTCAAAATCATTGTGATCTTTACGCTCGTCACAATAAGGTTGCTGTTGGGTTGCTGCTGTCAGAGATAAAATAACTATGCACGGACTGTAATATTAGGTATACCGGAAAGTTCTGTCGGTTTTTGTAAATAAAACTGTTTTAACAAGTAATTAAAGATTTATTCGTTTAAGAAAGTCCGAGTTTTATTTATTTCCTCACAAATGTGTTATAAAACGTCGTATGACATACGTGCGGTTTGATAATTACAGCCTCTGCTTTCTTATTGGCTCGGGCTAGCAATATCGCCTCAGCTGTAATTTTCAACTTACCGCACTAATATCATAATGTACTATTAACGTATTGGTATAGAGAAAAATTCGAAAAATTTCTATGTACTACCAAAACCGACAGAACTTTCCGGTACACAAAATAGTTGTTCTAGTCTGCAATGATATTCAGTCTTTGATAAGTATTTCGTCTAATCCATAGGTTCTCAACGTGGGTGATAACGCCCCCTCGTGGGCGCTTGAGACTTTCAGGGAGGCAGTAGTCCCAGAGAAAATTATATTATATTCTATCTTACGACGTATAATATTACACGTTTAAATATAATCGAGGCAATAGCGGTTTCAGATTACCGACAGATGGTTAGTAAAAAAAAATCTCGAAGTGGCTGGTGTGCAAAATAAGTTTCTATGGTCTAATCAAACCACTGCAAAGTTGGAAAAAAGTGGATGCTGATGATGATAACAATAATTTTTGGTCACCGGTAAAAACACTGGTTCAAAGTATAAATTCAAGAGAGAGAGTTCTATTCCTAGAAAAATCAAATTTATTTATTTTATTATTTATGTACACACAGTAAAAAACATATGGATATGACATAATTATAATTTGAGTACAAAGGTACTGCTTATTTCTTAAGAAATTTCTTCCAGCAGACCTGCGAAAGGAGAAGTAGAAAAGAAATACTCACAGTATAAAGGAAAGGTAATGCCCTTTTACTCGACATTAATAAATAGAGAAACAGTTTTAATAATAACTAAACTGTTAACTAACTGCTGCTGTAACTGAGTTGATTGTTTAAAAAAAAAGAAAATCTTTTACCATTAGAAGCCGACATTATCCCTGATGAACATAGGCTACTTTTTACCGTGGGAAAATGCTTAATTCCTACGGGAAAACGGGTAATAGGACAACGGGTAGTATGAATTATACCATCCGTACTTATCTTTTTCACATAACTTCTACGCAAACGAAGTTGCGGGCGGATACTGGTTGTTTTATATTAACCAACGAAAAAATTTTTGCAGTGGCGGGTAGTTCAGAATCATGTACTGAATCCATGGTAACAGAGCGCGCATCGATGTCCCTACAACCCTGTAAGAGAATTTGCTTCTCTATGCCTTTCTCGTATTGCAACGAACTACTTATACATGATAAGTAACTCTTTGCAATACGAGAAAAGAAAATGAACTGAACCTCTAACCTTTATGCTCACGTAGGAGATGCTACGTAAAAATAATAGTTCCGAGAGCGCTAAACTCTCAGGCAGTATCGTATAGGTATAGGTACCAAAACTAATCCCAAGAAAGTTTTTTAATCTGAAACTTGTGGCACATTCGCACATTGGACAAAGTGCTCTCCGTTTCCAGATAAAACTACCCCCCACTGGGTCAACTCGATTAGACTAAAGGTCCAACTTAATACTCACAGATAGGAGTTATAATTACGGCGCTTTTACGCGGTATGCACGTTCTGTGCTTAACGTAAACGCGACATTTAAAGTTAAGCGTTTTGTGTGTGCACCAATTCACCTTACGGCTGTCCCCGAGGCAAAAGAGACACACAGTACTGTAAATACTAAAACTACAGTATATTTAGACTATATGTATGTAGTTCCAGAATATAAAAAGTTTTTTTTTTTTTTTCAGATTATGAACATGAAAATCCGGCACACTTATTCGCAGCACGTTTGTACTATAAGCACCTAAAGACCCGCTAAAAGATTTTTAGTGTATGACAAGTGAAAAGCGGGGTAAGAGGTTCACAGTAGAATATGATACGAAATATTTTCAGTATTACAACACAACGGTTTACTCCTAACACTTTTACTGCGGTACTCTTTGAAAATTGTGATTCTAAGTCTACCGCACACAACGAATAGTGCCCAGACGGCCAATTCACTTAATTAAAAACGTTCAAAATCTAGCCGCAATCTCATCTCAGCGATAATCAATGTCAAAAAACTTGTCAGTAATGTAGGATAATTAGAGGTATTTTTGACAGATTGAGACTGAGATCAGATTGTGAACGTTCTTAAAATTACGAGAGTCGCCCCTCAGATCTTCGTCACATTTGATAACAAATCTTTAGCATACAGCTAGGGATGTCAAATTATAGGCCCTTTATATATGTAGGACAGTAGCATAGTCCTTTTTTTCCTTTTGTTCCTTGTGGAACAGGCTATGGTCAGGGACCATGCTGCCTAGTCATCAGTTTAAAAAAAAAAGTAATACATACTAAGTCCATAGGATTACCATTGTCCACCGAGCACCAAGGAAACACTGGCCTGTGCCATCATACCATATCAGTCAAAAGACGCAATTTTAATATAAAAGCCGCACAGATCGATCGGTTAGGTTAAGCTACGCTTGCCGCGGTTGGTCTGTGGATGGGTGACCATCTTTACATACCGAGACCCCTCCGTGCCTCGGAAAGCACGTTAAGCCGTTGGTCCCGGCTGTCATTCGTAGATTTTTGACAGTCGTTACGGGTAGTCAGAAGCCCGAAAGTCTGACAACCAGTCTTACCAAGGGGTATCGTATTACCCCGTAAGTGGGTCGTGGAGGTCAGATAATAATAATAATAATAATAATAACGTTTATTGTGTCCAAAAGTTATACACAAAACAATTTTGGGTTTGGAGTCTTCATTTAAGCAAGTAATGCCTGTATTAGAAGACTCCGCTCCTTCACAACAGTAGGAACTTACTTAAAACACAATAAAAAACAGTAAATGGGTATAGTAAAACAAAATATAGTTATGTGAGCGTGTGTGTGAGTGTGCATGAGTGTGCATGAGTTGTTGAGTGTACATCAGTGTGATGGATGAGTGGTTGTATGTGTATGTGTGTGTGAATGTACGTGTAGGTGTGGGAAGACTGTGTGTGTGTGTGAGTGGGTCGTGTACTTGTATTAAGTTACGGTTTGTAGGAGAGCTTCAGTATTTTCATATGTCATTGGTTTTAGCCAGTCAATCAACATTTCTTTACATATGTGATAAGATTTTGAATATACGAAAATTTCTTTATTTATTTTGTTATACAATTGAGCTGAACGTTTACTAAATTGCATCGATCCGAATTTGGATTTGGTTGTAGGTATTTTAACTATATCGTGTTTTCTCCTAGAGTATATATCCGCAATATAAGGTAAGGTTTTGTGCTTTTTTAAAATTATTTGACTAATGTATAGTTTCCTAACTGACAATACATCACTAAGTTTGTAGAGCTTCTCTGTAGAATATCTCCTTTTTTTAAAATGCATTATTTTGAGCAGTGCACGTTGTGCTCGCTCCAATTGGATGAATTTAGATTTAGTTGCCCCTCCCCAAATAGGAATACAGTATATCAATATTGATTGTGCAAGAGAAATATATATTTGTGTGAGCACATTTCTAACAGGCCTACCGCTACACTGTGTAGACTTAGGCACCACGTGACGCAGAGTCTTAAAGATCAAATTTAGCTTGCGGACTCTGTTGGCAACTTGCTCAAGATGGGGATGCCAGCACAATCTCTGATCCAGAATTACCCCTAGATATTTAGTGCTAGAAACTTTGCCAATACTAGAACAGTTACAATTATCAACATTCATACCATCACAAGTATGTATATTGATTCGAAAATCGCCGGTTGGTTGAGTACGATTGCAGATGCTGAAACTTATAAAGTTTGTTTTGGAGGTATTTAATGTGAGAACATTAGCATTGAGCCAATTCGCAACCTGGGACATTCCTGTTTCAGCACTTAGCTGCACATTATGCCATGTCCTACCATAGAAGATGACAGCTGTATCATCGGCGTACGACAGGACTTTGGCATTAGGAATTTCCATGTTACACAGGTCGTTTATATATAGCAAGAAGAGCGTTGGACCTAAAACACTTCCTTGGGAGACGCCGTATGATACATCTGTGACATCACTTACATGTTGCCCCACTTTGACACTCTGCTTCCTATTTGAAAGATAGTTCTTAAACAGATCCAGCGCGATATCTCTAATACCTATTTTTTCCAGCTTGTTTACAAGGCAGTCGCTCCATGTAAATTACTGGTATTCAGCTGCATCCGGTTAGACTGGACCGACCCCAACTTAGTTGGGAAAACGCCAGGCAGGTGATGATGAAGATTAAGTGTACTGTGTAGTCAAATCGCAAGAAGTTTTATTTCTAAGATGGAGTTCAAGCTATGATCGTATACTGAAAAAAGCCTCCGTGGCTTAGAAGTATGTGCAACCAGTGTACCTTACCCCCACAACAATTGAGGTCGTGTGTGCAGTCTTAACGCGCGAGTAACTCCAGCTCTCTGGCGAGGCGCCAGCCAGCGCTTTGTCGTCATTTGTACGCAGATCCCGCCACAATTTATGACACTACAAAAGCTTAACAAGTATTTTAAAAAATGTGTCTCATGAAATGCCAGATTTTTTTTAGATTTTGTTGGCTTTTTAATGATGTGACGTTGCCGTTTTCTGCATCTAATGTGCATTAGCGGTGGGTATTAGCTCTTAATTTGCCTAACCGAATTTAAAGTGATATATGGGACAGGCCCTACCGGCGTTACCAGTGTTTTTTGCGGGCAGTCATGTTAATAATCCGTCTCAAATCTGGTAAGCATTTTGATCTTAGACTATCATACAAAGGTCAGTCGACAAGTCGCTCCTTAAGAAACACTAACATTCAACCGAGTCCTGTAAGTTTGTAACCAAAGTCCCGAACACCCAACCCCAATGATATATCATTGCCAAACCACCCCAACACATTTAACAGACGATAACCTAATTATGAATACAAATAAGTTTCACAAACTGTATCTTCCCGAAATTAGGAGATAGGAATCAACAGTATCATGAAAATTAATTAACTTTAAAATAACATTATGTCTGCAGTGGAAGGCAACCGTTACACTTGAGTTGGACGCTTTTATTATTTTAATGGACTTAGTTAAGCAGTTACGGGATAACGAAAGTAACGTAATTATACCTTTGTCGTATTAACAGACAATTTATTGAGGTAACGTAACTTTCAGTAACGCCGATAAAATATGCAGATAATGAGGAATTTGGGGCGTTGTAATTTCATCTCGTCATATTTATATTATTACCTGTCTAATTTATTTTATTTACAACTGCGGGGTCATTGCGTAATGCACTATTTGTAGCAGTGGCTTTCATTTCGACAGTTCAACAGCATTCATTGCGTTATTTATATTTTTGAGCAGACTAATTTTTCGAACATATGAAGCAATGGATTAACAATATCCTTCAAAATGGTTCAGATTGAGAGTGTTACGCAATTAGGGTACTAGACTGGAACTTACAAATCGAGGTAAGTAACTAAGTAGGTAAATAAGTACCTACATACCTAATTGCCTGCCCTGTTGGACTCGTGGTCGCATGCGTGACTGCTAAGCGTGAGGTCTTGGCTTCACTTCCCAGGTTGGGCACAAAAGTTTTATTGGGTTTTTCCATTGGGAATTTCGTAGTAACAGCCCTGAGTTCGGAAGTTGGCGGTGTGATACCCCCGTGATTGATGCCTGATTCCTCTCCGGTCGTGTAGGATTGCCGTCCCATCGAACAATGAGAGTGACGGAAAAGAGAGTTCACCTTTGTCTGCGCGTGCACTGTATTATCTCCCGCGCCGAAGGCGGGTAGGGTAACCAATCTCAGCGGAGACCACTCCGCTGAGATTGTTCGCCATACCCGTCATTCGGTCTGGGGGATTTTTACCTAATTGAATAAATCTAGCACGAACAAAACAACTCTTGAGTTTTGCAGTGCCTGATTGTCCTGCTAAACCTCTATTTAACATAGTACAGCATTAGTAAATACTGCACTATTTTTTTTTTGACATTCATCCTGCTTCAAAAATATATTCAACCTCATTTTTGGTATTATACTTTGCTTGACCAGAAATTTTATCTTCGATTTTTTTTTTAAATAAGGAAGATTTTTCTACGAAGCTTTGCACTTGAAGAAAAGTTATCACAGACGACGAGAGACGTATTTTTTTAGGACCCATACAACAAAATTAAATAGTGTCAATTCATTAAGTCCATGGTAGAACGTCCATTGTGTATGTGAATGTATTGTGAATCTGAGTATCAGGACAACGCTCTTCAAAATCAGCGAGTTAATGACTCCCCGTGATTCATCAAACCGATTTACAGAATCGACATGCTGCTCTCATTGGAATTAATAGTCTTTTAATGATTATCGTCCCGGTGATATAATAACGAATAACGGTGATATAATAATAATAAACAAGTAGTACATATTATAATAGTACCTGATAGATATAATACACAGTTTATTCACACAAACTCAGAGGATCGAAAATATTTTAAAAAATCTCATAGCCGACCATAACTTAGGTATACTAAAATTTTCATATTTTCTTCTATTCTCTCCCAGAATAACGCAGAAACCAAATAAAGTCCAATAAAAGCTTATTATAATAATATTTTCGCTGTGGGGAGTCCAAGAAACTAATAACGTTTCTTCCATCTGTCACGGACGGCGGCAAGACTACTTAATAAAACTAAATGTCTGCTCTACGTCCCGGCAAGCATTCACTCAGGGTGGAAGTGAATTCATTTCAATGTTGAAGCTTCTCGTCTATCTGCACTGTCTTAGTTGGCTACTGGGCTGCACCAAACAATCTAGGTTAGAGCTGCGTTTGGCCAAGGACCTAAACTTATGTAATAACAGAAATTACGATGATCTGGCAGTTTGAGTAATTTATGCGGCCAACCCAAATGTCCTTTCATTGGTATTGTTCGTCGAATCGTGAGGCTCCTCTAGTTCTGAGTTGAGATGCACGATTTTTGACAAATGCACTGACTGGACAGGTCCGCTCAATCTGTGTGGTTCTTTACCTCAAAAGATCATTTCAGACGCCAATCTACATGGTCTTCACATGATCTGAGCAAGATTATGTCTGGACTTTAAAAGAGACTGTGTCCTCTGAGTTTGCTTCGGCCTTTCTTCTCAGAGTAGTCAGGTAGGAAACGCCGACCTCATCTAGTCTTAAAAAAATATGATTGACATGTAAAAGTGTATGTACAAACCTACTTACAGAAAATAAATCATTTATCATTTACGCATTTATTGCGGTTCGTGTGGGGCTTCTGCATTGTTTTTGTAGGCGGCAATGCTTCTCTTCTTTCCACGTTACCATAAAGGCCATCTACTCTATTCACTTATGGGCAAGCCCGGGGGATGATTTACTTATTTTTGTATAGTCGATTTACGGTACAGTATTACGCTTTAGAAAAGCATGGCATAGTATTAGCCTATAATGTTCCCACTACTAGGACACAGGCCACCTCTCGGTGTGAGGGAGTGGGCCATAATCCATCACGCGCGCCAGGGTGGGTTGGTGGATGTCACATGTCTTCGATTTTTAGCATCTAGGACATGCCGCTTTCCTCACGATGTTATCCTTCACCGTTTTGAGAGCAGTGGTGATGAAATAATTTAAACAAAGTAAAGCACCTGTCTGGCTTCGAACCTACGACCTACAACTCGTAAGTCGCGGCTGTTACCACTGGGCCGCTACGGCTCTTCTTAGAAAAGATAATATACAGTGGCCTCCAAAAGTTAGTTGAAATTTTTCTACTTCAGCTCTGACACACCACATTATCAAAACGATCAATGGTCTAGTGATCCAAATGTCTGAACTGCTATGACGTTATTCTTGACTAATTCAACTTTTGACTTATCATAAGGAGTACCTGATTATTTTTTTAATTTTAAACCCGAATGTGGTATTAAAGCTGAACTGGAAAAATGTCAACTAACTTTTGGAGGCCACTGTATAAACAAAATACCCAGTCCCAACCTAATGCTTTTTGCCAATATTATACTACCTTCTGAGGGGCTTGTGGCTAAAGAGGGGCTTGTGGCTAACAAATAACAGCCGCACGGGTCGATCGATCAGGTTAAGCTACGCTTGCCGCGGTTGATCCGTGGATGGGTGGCCATCTTCACATACCAAGACCCCTCCGTGCCTCGGAAAGCACGTTAAGCCGTTGGTCCCGGCTGTCATTCGTGGATCTTTGACAGTCGTTACGGGTCGTCAGTAGCCCGAAAGTCTGACAACCAGTCTTACCTAGGGGTACCGTATTACCCAGTAACTGGGTTGTGGAGGTCAGATAGGCAGTCGCTCCACGTAAAATACTGGTATTCAGCTGCATCCGGTTAGACTGGAAGCCGACCCCAACATAGTTGGGAAAAGGCTAGGCAGATGATGATACTACCTACGACAAGTTAGTAGGTAGGTACCTACCCGAAACCTTCACACAAAAAAAAATATTTGCTGTCTGTGAGAAAAACTCACTCAGTAGCTTTAGAGGCTTCGCCGACGCGCCGGTACCCAATAAAGACGTCTTTATCCCGCGACTTCTCAAGACCCAAACAATTAAAATAGCTGATCAACGAAGTTTGCTCTCAGGCCACTACAGAATGCGAGAACCGCCGCTATTGTGCGAGATGCAACATCTGGGAACTACTTTAACTAACTTCGCACCAACTATGAGCTTTATAAGTTAGTAGATAGTTAAGTACTTCGATGGGTACGTAAAATGATACTTTAGATCGGAGGAGCAATTTCCGTAATTTTGAGATCGTTCACAGTCTCAATCTGTCAAAAATACACTTTTTTTGTCATGGCATGACATGTTTTTGACGTTATTGTCGCTGAGATGAAATTGCGACTAGATTTTGAAAGATTTTAATCACGCAGATTGGCCTTAGATAATTGGTATAAGTAGGTACTTCCTATATCCTAATGAAATCACCGGTCATAGCTTCCCTACTCGAGTACCTACCTAGGTGAAGTCAGGGAAATGGATTGTTAAGCAAACTGACACCCTACGACAATTTACAGTGTTATAGCCATTTCATACATACAACTGTCAAGAATGACAGTTGTGATTTGAATATGGAGACAATAATTTAAGTTTTGATATTAGATTGTAATTGCTACTAACATCTGTTGATCTACCACAAAGTGCATAGTTGATGGCCCGCCTCTACACTGCCGTCTAAACAACGTGACACTGGCAGGATAGTCGACATCGGCTAACTTGCCAAAAGGAAAAAAAAAGTTTGCCGCACTCCACATACAATGAGAATGAAAAAAACTGTCAATACAGTCAGCACATCGATGACTCTAATTCTGCCTACGCCATGGTTGTTTGATGATACTAGTTTAAGTTAGTTAGTTATAGTTACGCATTCTACCTACAGGATGATACTACCTAATAGCATCGCCAAAACTACGAATTGGGAAAACAATTATTTCTCTACAATATTGTCGAACTGAAAATTTAAAGAAATTTTAAAAGGGTGGTATTTAATACTTTAACTGTAAATCCTCTTTTTTCAATCAAAATATTCGAAATAAACCAAAAATACTGAATTGCACACTAAATTTGCTCATCAAATAAATCAATTATACTATACTGTTAGATCTTTAAAGCTTAACTGTTTTACTGAATGACTATCTGTTAACTAAAAGTAAATCTAATATTTCTTCGAGTGCAACAAAATATTTAAACATTTTTTTTTGGAATCCATCACCTATTAAACTTTTAAGAACAGCTTACGCATAATAATTTTTTTACGCATCATTTCTCTAATCATAATAATGATTAAGCGTAACATTCTAAAGCATACCTACATTTTTTAAGCATAACACTCTAAAGCATATCAGCTTTATTAAGCATAACATTCTAAAGCATAACTTTATTAAGCATAACAATAATAATAAGGCGTAGTCGACGGAGCCCCGCTTCGCGGGGCCCCTATTTCTGTGTGCAGGGTTTAAAGGAACCTTACACGAAGGGGATGAACTTCGAACCTAACCTGTCCGAGTCGGGGTGCCCCAATTCCCGAGCTCGCTTCGCTCCCTCTTGCATCCTAAGTTCTCATTGCCTTTTTACTAAATCGAGATGTTAAATACAATATATTATGAACTGAATGTCTGAGTTAAATACGGGTGGTATTTAATTAGAAAATAATTTTGGAAATTCCGTTGTAATATTGAATAATTTGTGTGCAAATCAGTATTTTTGTCTTACGGTGAGTAATATTATTTCAAAATGAGTATATCTGTGGTTTCAGCTAGATTTTTGCTGAATCAGATTTTGATGAATTTTTAACATTTTTTAGTAGGTACATTTTTAGGTAATCAAGTAGTTAATTTGTAGTACTTACAGTCATTTATTTGATATGCATTAGTGGAGAAAGGACAATGGGCAAAAATGTATGGAACGTGGTACCCGCTCCAATAGTCCTCATTAATATATCATTGAATAGACATTTTGATGCAGAAAAACGTCTACCATGGCGCCTGTCCCTATTCACGTTTGGAAAGCAGTAATCTCACTATCTATACTTATTATTATAAAGCTTTAATCTCAGGAACTGCTAGTCCGATTTAAAAAATTCTTTCAGTGTTAGATAGCCCATTTATTGAGGAAGGCTATAAGCTATATATCATCGCTACGCTACGACTAAAAGGAGCCGAGCAGCAGGGGTGAAACCACGGGGAACAGCTTGTGTTTTATAAATGATGAAGAATTTATTACAAACTACTTATATAAGTAAAATAAAGCTAGAATAACATGATATAACACATTTAGGATTCTATTATTAAAAGAAGTAAGAAAACAAGCATTCTTTAAATACAAAACATATATTTTATCAATAAGTGAGTAGATTTAAAACATTACATATCGGTATCAACTATAACAGCATTGAGGAAAGATGCCGGAGCAGTAAATGCCGTATGCCTCGCATAGCCTAAGTACCATACGATGGACACTATATGTGCACAAGTGCCGATCGTACGTCGCCCGGTTAAACATGTGCAATACTGTTGGACAATATTATTTGCACTGCTGATTAATATATAACAAAAATATGTTTTTACACGGACATGTCGCGACTGGATTCGTCCACGCAAAAGCCAGGCATCTTCGTGTATGCCATAGTCTGGCAGATCATCAAGTGCTCCCTCTCTGTACGTTTCAATTATATATAGACCATTTGATAAATGCTCGGCACAGTAAGATCTTGCCAGCTTGAGTTGGTATGTACCTAGCGCTAATAGAATTATATCCTCCTCCGTCATTGAAGGGAAGTTTTCAATCTGGCTCGCTTCCATCCTCTGAAAATCTACTCTTCTGTGGTTAAGCCGTTTTCTCTCTACATACATATGCAGAAGATTCGGGGTATCTATTTTCTGCCTTATTATATGGACGAATTCGTCTGCGTGTACGCTATCCACGATGGGTTGGTGGAAGTGATTCGTGATAGCTGCGGCAATCTTAAAATCAGTGAACATATTGGGCAGTGACTTATTAAAATATTTTTGCCGCAAGAGCTTAAAATCACGTTTAAACCGGCCATTTGCCACTTCCACAACCCACCGGCATAGCGTTACCGATCGAGCTTCGTTGGATTGTTCAGTGGTCAGCTGTGTCTCTTGGCGGTTCTTTGTTGGTGGGACATAGGATTCATACCCACATTCATCAATGAGGTCCAAGCTGTCCCTAAAACCTCGATCTAATATAAAAGCATCGTTTGTTCGGAGTAACCAATGTAATGGATGTTGTCCATCATTCATAATATCGCCCATTATTTGCGCATCTGTTTTTGTTGCAGCGTATGGACCCATTACATCCAATATATATCCATCAGTACATACAAGTAGGAAAGGTTTCAGTAGATTCTGAAACTTGTGTAAACTGTAGGATAATCTTTGGAATAAAAAGTTCGAGCTTTTATTTATGTAAATGTAAGTACCATCACCAATCAATAATAACTTATCATTATTTTCATTTCCAAATAATGCTTTTGGTATAGTTAGATTTTTTTCCAATAATTGTTGTCTGTCAATGTGATCCACTCCCAAATGCAGCCCGACATAATTGTTACTGAGACACTCCCTCACAATAACCAATAAACGTTCGAGCTTTCGTCGTGACATGTTAAATAATGTCGCAAGTCTTTCATTTGGCTCCCCAGAACGCAGTTTTGTTAGATAAATACCTAATGCAGTTCTCGGCTCTCTACATCTTTCATTTAGTGCAGGTGTTTGTACCAATATATTATCAAACTCTTCGCACTTGCGTCCTGTCCAAAAGTGCATTTCTTCGTTGGTTAAAGCGCCTCTCGTGTTGAAGTCTAGCCGAGGTCCACGTTGTAAGGCCATTCTTAACATGTCACAAATGTCAGTAAACTGTTCTGTATTAAAATCATGAGTGACATTACATGTTTGAGGTAGCTCAGAACAACGTTTGGGCGTTGTTCTCTAAGTGCTGTGTACACACTCTTGCACCATTTGGAATATAAAGCTTATATTCACAAAAGATGTGAGTTTTAATTGTTATTGGGATTCGATGGCGAGTTGCGTTTGGACAGTTGTTAAATATACAATGCCGTGGTGTGTTTGGAGCACGTGTATACTCTGAAACTTGAAATTCCTGAACATTTTGCACAGCTTCCGGCACAGCTTCCGGCACTGCTTCCGGCACTGCTTCCGGCATTGCATCCGGCACTGCTTCCGGAATTGCATCCGGCATTGCTTCTGGCACTGCATCTGGCATTGCTTCAGGCATTGCTACGGGCACGGCAGGGTTCGCATGTCTTCTCACTGCATTATCAGCGGACTGCCAACATCGGTGACACACACGTCGTGTGCCATCGAATACCACCTGAAAGTAGTAAAAATATGATTTAATATATATTTTTTTGGAACTAAGCTAAAAAACTGAGAAAACAACGTCACGTAAATACAAAATATTAAAGTGTCGATCGTAACCTAACAACACTTTTGTTATAGTAAGCGCAGATTCAACAAAGTCGTCGGGCCATAAATCATTTCTCTATGTCCATCTTGCTTGCACTTATAAAGCTTATGGAACGCTAATGCAAAATAATAGGGCATTGGAATAATAAAAGTGACTTTCGAAGGTCCGATGACTCCACACGTGCGCACAGTGTCCAGGTAGCTAATATCGAGTTAGAAAGGATAAGCCCTTTTCTTTGTACTGCTAACCATTATCTATTGTTATTGGTAATGACCGTCTTAAGTGGCAGCACCTGTGCTATACTTAGATTAAGAGTATAAACGGCACGGACGAAGGGATGATGAAATAAAACCACACCTTGATTATAATAATGGAAGTGCTTACCTCCAGAACAGCATGTTCATGAATAAACGCAGCGAACTCAGGGCGCGTTCTTGACAGATTAGTTGTCAAAACATGTTGTTGGTATCTTCTGGTATATAAAGCTCGCCGACACATTACACAGTTGAGACGTTCCGTTGCGATATTCCAGTTCGAAAAGCAAATCAGTATAGTCCACAACACTAGCACAGGTCAGCGTTAATTAGAGCGGGTAACAAGTCCAGTAGGAGCGCAGGGGTCAGTAGTTAATAAAACCGAGTTATGAAAGCACAAAAGAAACTCAAACAGCAGCTAAACGTCGTCACGAGCGCAAAACGAAGGAGCGACTGACGCAGGACGCGAACACGTCTGGTGTCAGTCGATCCCCTCCTCTCCCTCCCCCGCTGCTCTTGCGCACACCCCGCGCTCAGGAGCAACGGGACTCGAGTTAAAATGAGGAGTGCATGGCAAAGTCTTACGTAAAAACGTTATTAATAGAAAACATGAACGGAAATGCCGAAAATATTACCTTGGTACTCATTTTCTTACATAAATAAGTGGTAACTAATATACTCGTATATGTATGTTTATCGCCGGGGCCACGAGACTGTCTAAACAGGTTACTGTGGCCCTGGAAAGCAAAGGGAAACTGAAGGAACAGGGTTTTTATTAGTTAGTAAGACTGTCGTTTATCTTCAAACGCAATCAGATTTGAGTGTGGCGGCTATAGTAAAAATTGTTCCTCTTGGTAAGACCTTTTAAACGACACTACAATCATATCTATTGGAGCCGGGTACCATTTTGCTCATTCTTCTTTTGTTTGCTTAAATTTCTAAATAGAGGTGCAGTTAAAAATTCCCCTTTTTAAACTACGCTTATCTCACTCCGCCTGCCTTATAAATTTGCAAGACGGGACGCTGAGGAATCCTGCATTATGCAGAGGATTTGAGTGCGTCGGCAGCCGCTCACCCACAGCCTTTATATCTAACTCCCGTTGAAGTAGCACGTCACGATCCTACTAACAAAGTACATTATTCTTTATAATAAAATAGATACAGCCGTACTAACATGTAAATCGTGAATCGGCACAGCATAATTGAATATAATATTATCTACCTACTCGTAGATATAAATTTGGAAAAGCTGTTCGGCTTAGACGGATCACACACTGCAAAGCGCCACGCGACTGGGCACACAGATAATGCGACCCCGCGCGTAATTTTTAACACACGTATTAGCTTTACTTGTAACTAACTAACAATGTAACAAAATCTAAGAAGTCAATTTTAATCTACTTCTAATAATTAGAACCCCAAAATGATGGTTTGCAGTTTTCACATGTGTATTTCAAATAAAAGTTTTCCAAAATTACTTTAACCATTAAAAAGAGCATAAAAAATTATGAAAAATACCTCTATTCACATATTTATAAGACTTAAAATTGGTCCCATTAAAAAATAATAAATAGTTTTTGAGTTATGAATTTTTTGCTATTTTTAATTAAAAAAAATTGTACATATATCCACAATACTTATAAATAAGTGAAAGGTATTTTTCATAATCTTTTACGCTCTTTTTAATGGTTAAAGTCATTTTTTTGGTGGTTAAAGTCGTCTTTAAAACGTTTGTTAGCAAAAAAGAAAAGATACGTATCTCATCATTTTTCATGTCGATTATTATAGTAAAGCCGCAACTAAATCGGTGAGGGACACCTCGCGAGGTTTCCTTGTTAGTCATATTATATACAGCACCTACACACCCACAGTCAAAACATTGCTAGGAATATCTCTAAGTTATACTATCAGTCTTATAACAAGCCTGTTTCACCGCCTTCTGTTAACTTATCCGGCAGATATCATTTCATGAAATAAGTAGTTACGTACTGTTCCTTTTTTATTTTATCAGGTAGATAGTGCCGATCTAGTGAACAGTTTCAGGGAGTGAGACATGTCTTTTAGATAATGTAGATAACATAAGTAGACAATGGCCTATTTCTGTTGTGATGATAGATATCGTACTTATCTTTTTTATCTGCACGTCTTTCTGTGACAAATAATCCTATTTTTCTTTATTTCTTTTCGTTCTATTTAACCTCCTTTTTAAATTCTATTAACGTTTCAACAACCAAGGAACATGAAAAACAATAAACAAAATAAGTAAACAATATTTATATAATTTTATGTAGAAATATTTAACAATTTGTTTTGGTACAAAATATAATATTTATTTAATCAGTATGTACAGAAGCCAGCACATCAAGCTACTACAATCTAAAAAATGTATTTATTACATTTTCAACTTTATCGCTATAAAATAAGGTTCAAAGTTGATTGGAAAAATTTGACAGTTTCGGGTAGCTTGATGTACATGTCAATGAATCACAATTGAATTTAGGTTTACATGAGATTGCATAAATTTCGAAATTCATCTTCAGATTTGTAGGTACAGACGCCAGCACATCATGCTACTACAATCTGTCAAATTTCTTTAATAGATTTTCAACTTTACCGCTATAGCATAAGATTCAAAGTTGATTGAGAAAATTTGACAGTTGCGGGTAGCTTGATGTGCTGGCGTCTGTACAATACTGACCGTGCTGACCACAACATAGTGGAAAAAAGGCTAGACAGATGATGATGATGGTGAATACCAGATGTTCACAAAGAAAACGAGAAAATGTTTTTGTGCTAGATCTTCTTTTTCCGTGCAAAATAATATTTGACAAACCTAAGTAAATAGTTTTTTTTTTTTTTTTTATCAGCCCAGCATGTTATTAGACAAAACTGATATTTGTTTTTATTTACCAGTGAAAATAATTTGTTTTATGGAGATAGGAAAACGGTAGCAGGAGCGTTGGCAGACCAAAAGTCAGCTGGGTGGACGACCTACAGAAGATTGGAGGAAGGACTCGGATGAGATTGCACAAAATGGAGGAGGCCTTTACTCAGCTGTGGGTGCCCATGATGATGATGAAGATGGAGACTGGACATGAACATTGCTGGTGTGTTTGTGAGAAAATTCAATATTTCTTTAAAATCTATACAAGGTGTAACTTAAATAAAGCTCAACCTCTTAAGAGGTCATTGTACTCATCATTATGAACAACTTTTACTATGGGACCAAACCTGCAATCGCGAAAAAAAATCAACTGGTCCCTACATTTATGTTTGCATAACTAGTCAAAATGTAGGGAACAGCTGATTTATTTTTCGAGATTTCTGTTTTGGTCCCATAGTAAAAGTTGTTCATAATGATGAGTACAATGACCCCTTATGAAGTTGTGCGTTGTTTAAGTTACAACTTGTATAGTGTCACAAGTCTGCAGAAAGATAATCATAACAAGAAAGATCGTCTATCATCGCTTTAACAATTTCTTTGTATTTGTTCACAGCAATCTCCTTTTCTTCTTTACTGTTCCAAACTAACTTGCTCCTCACATGACCCTCCTCTTGCAAACCATTTGACAACCACAGAGCAGTGTTAGCTGTTATCAAACAAGCTGGCGAAACCTCCTTCAAATCACTGTCAAACATTGGTCTTGAATATATTTCTTCAGAATTCAAACCAGCGTCTTTCAGTGCTGTTTCAAATGTTCGGTAATATATGTCCAATACTTGGAGGAAATACCGGTTTCTTAATTTTGTACTGGTGCTACTTATGATAAGGTACATTGTATCATATGCTGGGCTACATATTCGGGCTGTTTGGTAGTCTATCATACAGGCAGATACTGGTTTGTTGTTCTGGAAAAAGATTAAAATAAATAAAATAGAAACAATTTCGATGTACAGATATTATATGGAATTGGCATGCAGGGATGATCAAAACAATAAGCAAAAATAGATTCTTATTTTGAAAGGTTCATTTCTCATTTTGCTTGTGTATTAACGCAAAATAAAAGTCATCCTAAGCAAACAACACACACTCACGCACTGTCAGTCCTGCGTTCACAGTAGAGTATCAATACATGTAAACAAATATATGCTTTGGAAAAACCAGTTTAAAACTCACACATTAAGTTCAGTTTGCACTAAAACTTCAAATATTTTAATGCCTTTTGAATAGTATTAGTCATTCAGAAATCACCTCAATTTACACTGAAATTAAGTTGATAGTTAGATTTGTTTAAGTGGTTAATAATGTCAATTGGAATCAAAGATTTGAATAGAGTTTACATCTATATATTTTCCTATTGCAGGATGCTGGAAGAGATTTCTTTAGAAATATGCATCACCTCTGCATCTATTTTTCTGTTCTTTTCTACTTATCTATTCATAGATGTGTGTACATAAATGGTTAAATAAATAAGTACTTAAACAAACCTCATATTTGTACAGAATGTTTTCCTTCCATATGTCTCCATGACAAATGCATGTATTTTGTACAGAATGGACTGCGGCATTAAAATACTTAGCACAGTTTTGTTTCAACTTCTGTAACAGCAGTATATACTCTGTGCCTCCAAACTGTTTCAATGCCTTATCCAATCTATCCTTCATTACTTCCATGTACCTTAGGTTTGTATGTTCAGTTAAAGGTTTACAAGTTCTTGAGATTTCTTCATACAGCTTAGGATTTTTAGTTTTAAGAATGAATGATAAAGCATGTAGTTTAGCTAGAGATGTCAAAGAAATCAGTGTATGATCCAGGTCTAGGAACATCTTATGAGTGTAAGGTTTGTACCCGTCCACACACATATCTTGTATTGCTAAGACTTCCTTGCAATAGTCCTCCTGAACAAAGTAACACTGAGGTATGATGTATTGCGAGTTTATTGGTACATGCTCCTGCAATTCTTTGTATTCTTTTAGTACAACAGAATACATAAAGACTTCTCTAACGAACATTACTGTTACTGCGCCACTTACTCGATACAGCTCATTGGTTGGAGCCAATTTTAAAACTAGATGAAATTTAACTTCCCTCCCTTCGCGTGTTCCCGATAAAACAACTGGTATTAATATTCCGAAGTAGTTCTGCGCGATACTATCAAACTTTACTTGATTGTAACTCCAATCTTCTATGTGATTCACAGTCGCTATTTTTCGGAGAATTGTACCTAAATATTCTTCAGAAATATCGGACATGTTGATGATGAGTAAATAATAAACGCTTTGGTTAAAATAAACTTTGGTAGTTTAACCAAAGCCTTTAAAATTTCAAAATGCTGTAGGTAAACAAAACTTATGGCCTCCGGAACGTAAACAATGTGCTATGATATGAGATGATGAGTGTGATATGAGGCTGTCAGTGTCACCATCACTGCGACTGTCACTGTCAAACAGTTCGGTAATGAAATGATACAGATAATCTAAATTTTGTGAAAAATACATTTTATTGGCAAAACTTGGGCAAAATAATAAATCGTTTGATGTCACGTGTTCTTTAGCCGTATTATCTATCCATTCCCTTTTACATTATTAATTTCAGCATGTTTTTGTTTTCTTATAATAAAAAAATGTTTTTGACGAAGGTGAATATTATTCCTATGGGTAGGTAGTGCTATTTTTCGTCTTTAATTTACCAAAAACCCGCTGGATGCTGGAAGCACGGAACCGGTGGAAGTGCAGGTATCTAGCAGTGGACGTCTTTCGGCCGAAATGAGGATGATGCGTATCTGATATGAATACTAACAGTCCGTATGTCATAATTCGTCTACACTTAAACTAAGTATACCCAAAGAATACAGGTACAGGATAGCTGATCAATGAGCGCAGATGGGTCCCTGCCCATCTGCATCCTGTCAAAAACATTTAAAAACCAAATTATTTATAGAGATGTTAAAAAACTAATGATTAACCGGCAAATTACTATTCCTATCAAAATATGCTAAGGAGATATTGATTAAAACGTTGGGTTAGGTTAGTAAGAGGAGGGTCAAGCGCGAAAAGATTTAAATGAATGTAAAGTGAAAATGAATAAGAGATCCTTCATTTTACATATTTTCCGCTTTTATCATCCCAACGTACCTACCTACCCTAATTATTATTATAGCAAAATAGATGGGATTGGATACATATCTAGGGTACCTAAGGTACCTACGGTACTACGCTACGGTACTACGGTACGTAGAAAACTGTACCAAGTAGTTTAGTTTTCTATTTAGTACTAAGTACTAAGTAGAAAACTGTTACTTTTTGCTTTTTGCTGCTTTGTTATTGTTTTAAAATGATTCCAAAGATACCTACACTACTTTAATAATACAGCTAAAAGTTTGTTTTATCTATAATAAATTAATAATAATAATAATAATAATATGCCACAACTTTCACACAACGCCATCTAGACGTCCCAAACTATGCAGAGCTTGTTCTATGAGTACTAGACAACTGATAAACATAATATATAAATATTTCTAAATACATACATATTATAGATAAATTACACCCAGACAAAGATCAAATGATCGTGCTCATCACACAAAAATTTGTCCTAGGTGGGAATCGAACCCACGACCTTGCGCATAGCAGTCAGGGCCACTGACCTCTAGACATTTTTTTTTTATATTATTCTTTAAACTTTTGCTGACCGTACATAATTAGCCAAACAAAAAGTGAGTAATATCAACGAGTACCTACAGTGTGTTCCAGAAATGTGTGGTCAATAATAGGTACCTACCACACATTTCTGAAACCTTTATCAGCTGGCGCATACATTTGGGGTGAGTAGGTAGGTACTTACTCACCTCAAATGTATGCGCCAGCTGATATTTTTTTCGCGATTACGATGTTGGTCCCATGGAGAAGCTTTACAGTTTGGTGGTCTATACCACCCCCTCAAAATATGACCATGCATTTTTGAAACACGCTGTATAATAGGTACCTGAAGACGAAGTTTAACCGAAAAATAATAAGCTGCGCCAGCGTTAAGCTACGGACGCGAAGTCAGCGGGCGCGGGGCGGCGGCGGCGGCGGCGCGGGGAGCGGCGCGTTACAATGCATAGATTTATATGGAACAGCCGTGCGATTCTGTAACCATCTCACCGTGAAAACTTGGGTGAAGTGAGCATGGAGTGAGTCGTCAAGAGTGTCAATCCCTAGTATCAGCATGAATCACAGCTCACTCTAAGCTCACTTAGCCTTAGTTATCACGGTGAGATTTTTCCAGAATCAAGCGGCTTGCCTCGAAGGCAGCGGCATGGGAAGCGGCGTACGAGCGATGCGCACCAGTCTAGTGGCTTAAACTAAAGTATATATTGGGAGGCCTAGCGGTGCCCGCGCGCCTGCATTGACGTAGTGTTGTGCATTTTATTTTTTGCTTTAAATGTAACATTACGAAGAAATTTTTATCAAAAAGATGTTGCCGTCGCTATTTAGACATTCGCGAACAAACACACTAATTTCTCATAACACAACACTACGCCGCTTTAGCGCCGCGCGATCTGTCCGCTGGCTTCGAGATCGGGTCTGCGTTGCCGCGCCGCTCCCGCACCACAATCGCTGACTTAGAGACCGAGGCCTTATAGTTATATCGCTATAACAGCTGGCATTGGATTGCATTAAACTTTTGCAGGAACACGTGGGACAGCTGTTTTATGGCAAGCGCAACTACACGCACGAAAAATGTGGTCCGTACGTAATGTTCACACAATAACGAGATTTTAAAGCAATCTTACGCCTGGATAATCTTGCTAATATTGTGCCATCAAACCAACTATCCTGATGGCTTTCAATTTTTATACTATTAGCTCTAAACCATGGAGTGATCTAGTAATACACGAGTTAGAGTCGATCATTCGATAAAACCGTACACGGTACCTAAATAAAAGAAACGAGAATAGGTTCGGTTTTGATTCACAGTTTGGTTATTGGAACTTTGCCCGGTAAATGGCGTTATGCCCGTCCCCTATCGTTAGTAACACCGCTTCTATCGTTGGATGAGTAAAACCTTTACAGTCATATTTTGAAAAAGGAAAGCTAGCGCCTGCATACACCAGAGACCAAAGTACGCGATCAATTTTTAGGTAAAAACTCATTTTATAACAATAGAGAGCTTTTGGCGCCTAGATGACATTGACAGGAATTATTCATGATAATGTGTCATTTTTTTACTGACAAAACAAGATGGCGTCGCTAGATCCGATTTTGACCTCGCGTCACAATAATCTTGTATTGTACTGTGTGGCAGTGGCAGTGGGCTGGCCATGTCTATCGAAGGGCCGATGGCCGGTGGAGCAGACGAGTCCTGGAGTGGAGACCGCGTATCGGCAAGCGTAGTGTGGGACGCCCCCCAGCTAGATGGACGGATGACCTAAAGAAGGTGGCTGGGGTAGACTGGATGCGGAAGGCGGAGGACAGGGTGTTGTGGCGCAGTCTGGGAGAGGCCTATGTCCAGCAGTGGACTGCGATAGGCTGAGTTGATTGATTGATTGACTGTGTTACCTCGATTTTGTACTCTAAAGTACAAACGCCAGCACATCAAGCTACCCGAAACTGTAAAATTTTCGCAATTAACTTTGAACCTTATACTAATAAATGTTAGGGTTTGTGAATCATAATTTTGCTAATCGATTATTTTAGTCGTAGTTATTCATATTAATAGAGCTTTCATTTCAATATTGTTCACTGGCAACTTTACCCTTTTATTATAGTCATGGTCGTTCTGTGATTGGTTGACGCAAAATAGCGGGAACCAATCAGAGAACTCGCTCTTCCCGCTAAAAAGATGGAGGGATAACGTGAGGACGGAACGTTTTGGCGGGTTGCACGGTCTCTTGGGAATTTGGACTTGACGCATAGGTTCTGCGATAGGTTCTGTGATTGTTAATAAGTGTACCTAGTGCTAAGCTAAGCATTGATTTTGTATGTACAGTTGAGAAATATAAGTAAGTTACATTTATTTATTTATTTATTTATTTTCTTCAACTTACATCTATCATAACAGGTAACAACCCAATGCGATAAATGCGCTTATCCTACCTTAAACTAACATCTATAACTAATTACAAATAATGCATTCCTTGTGAATTCACCCAGAGTACACCAAAATAAATCCGTCTCACCAGCAATAAGGTTAAGCGTGCGAAGTGCACGCGTCAGCGGTGATGATGACACAATTATTTTATTATTACATAAAATAATTGTGTCATCATTGACTACGCCCGTCCCTGTTGGAGCTTCTTACATAAAGTTGAAAATCTATTACTTAAAGAAATTTGTCAGATCGTAGCAGCTGGAAGTGCTGGCGTTTGTCCATAATAATTCCATGATTGCGATGCATTGGTAGAATGTGAATTAACTAGCTGGTGGGTCTCGCCGCCTACTGCCAGCCAGAAGCAACAAGTAGTTCATTGTTTTATAAAACTTCCAAGTTCCTGCCACAGCTCTACAGTCTAAAGTCACTTTGCATTTGCACATTCAGCCGGTCGATTCTGGAAAAATCTCACCGTGATAACTAAGGTGAAGAGAGATTAGAGTGAGCTGTCAGTCATGCTGATGCTAGGGATTGACACTATTAACGACTCACTCCACGGTCACGGTGAGATGGTTACAGAATCGCACGGCTGCTACCCGAATTTGACAGATTGTAGTAGCTTGATGTGCTGGCGTCTGTACGCAACAGACTAAGGCGATTCTCACACTGCCCCGCATGATGCAGCGTAGCGCGTGGATGCGTGTTCTTCCGTTGCTTGTAAGTATCTCCGTTTGAATGGAAAACACGCACCGTCTAACACACAGAAAATGCATCCACGCGCGTTCATGCGGATCACGCGCATACACGCGGAGAAACATGCACCCCCGCGCGTAGGTGCGGGGCGAGACGCAAGGTATGGCACACCGAATCCCGCAGTGCCGCGCGTGATTTTGAATGGGCGTGACGTGTGTGTTTGAAAATGGATCTCGATATCGATCGATTTATATTCGAAATCGAAAACCACCCAGCTATCTGGAATATGAAATGTGAAAACTATCGTGATGCTCAGTACTGCACGACCACCACAGAGAACGGCGAATAAATGAGAGCCGCCGTGCGTGAATCTACAAAACGCACCTACGCGCGTGAGTGCGCAAAAAACCCGCATGATGATGCAGATCTGCACTCCCGCAGAAACGCGCGTAGGTGCGTCGACACGCAATATGCAGCATGATGCGGGGCAGTGTGAAAATCGCCTTAGTGATTATTATTCTGTGATATTCCGTGTTATGGTTCCTTTATTCCTTCTACCCTGCAAAACACATGGCTTTGATAAAATAATGATAAAGCCAACGTCCTAAACAAACGACATACTATAATAGGTATTTATATTGCAAAGAGAAATGGCGTTCTGCCCCGAGGACGTCTCTTGATCTGTGTAATAAAAACAATGGACTATATTATTATGGTATTAGTATAATCTTCTCTAATTCATAAAATTTTTAAATTCGTTCCTTTACTGACAGACAACGCACAACCTAAATCGCTGTCATTTTCTTAATGAAATAGAAAGAAAAAGATGTACTGAACTTAAATTTAGTTTATTTTGTGAACAAGGGAATCGTCACTAATGTAATAGTATAGCTATACAACGTGTAACGGAAAGGGGGTATCAACCCTGAAGGAGGTGAATGTGCTCATGAAACTCAACAACTTTCCCCAAAGAACATAGGTCGAAATATGAAAAAAAAAATTGGCCCTCCCTTACAAAACTGACTACCAGCTGATTGATTTACTATGGGAGGGCCAATTTTTTTTTTCATATTTCGACCTATGTTCTTTGGGGAAAGTTGTTGAGTTTCATGAGCACATTCACCTCCTTCAGGGTTGATACCCCCTTTCCGTTACACGTTGTATATTGGAGTCTCAGAACAATAATGGGGAGTGTCAATGAAGGTTTTTGTTCTGGCTCGTTTCGAAGAATTTCTCTGTTTACATAACCTTCATCTCATTTATGTATTTATCACTATTTGTTTATTATTATTTTTACTATTTTTTTTTTGCAATATTAGTTTTGTTGTTTATATTTTGTTATATCGCACTATTTATACATACTCATTATTGTTTTTTATCTGACACAATTTTTTATTTTTTTATTTATTTAAGTATGCATACACACGTCACGTTCCAGTATAAAACTGATTTACATCCGTTACCTCACACATCCAAGTTGAAAACCAGCGTCAGGCACCAGTTGTCTGGCATTTTTGCTGAACTGGGCCTTTTTGGCGCAGCCGTGAGGCACACCTTCCTGTTTAATTTCTTACATCGGACTTTACACTTTGTTATTTGATTTTTATTTGTTTTTATCTGATGTATGTCTCAGGTGTACTGTGTGTCTTACAGTCTGTGCTAAATAAATGTATTTTCTTTCTTTCTTTCTTTCTAAGGGTTGAATAAAATAAGTACTGCTATTTTGCTAATTTTTTTGAGTGTAAATACTTTGTTAAACTAATGTTAACGATAGATTTTTATCTAGACTGATCAGTTTTCTACATGGTGCAGACGACAATCACACTAATATTATAAAGGCGAAAGTTTGTGAGTGTGTGAGTATGTTTGTCACTTCTTCACGCTCAAACGGCTGGACCAATTTTGATGAAATTTGGCACACAGATAGTTTATAACCAGGATTAACACATACCTAGAACATATTTTTATCCCGATATTCCTACGGGATCGAGACTTATGAGGGTGAAACCGCGGGGCTCAGCTAGTACGACAATAAATTAAACTGCGTTTATCTAATGCCGATCCGTCTGCATACAAAAGTTTAACCAAATATAGCCAATAGTTATATAAAACCCATAGTCAACCCGACACTAATATTTAGTTTGTTTCAAAAAACACTTTTGTAAATTCCTTGTTAGGATCACTTTGATATTTTGAGAATGCTCCTATACATTAGAATTTCCAGTGTTTTTATTTACTGACGTCTTCACATTGCATAAAACGTAGAGCCCTAACTTAAATACTAAATCTGTATCGAATGAATCCGTTCGTGTCTGTGAGTTTATAAAAGAACGAATTGAAGTAATTTATCCAATTCGTACGAGTACGTACATCACTTCGAGAACCCTTGGCTTACTTTATCGAGCTCATTTGTATTGAGAGTTGAGCTCCCGTCCAATGAGCCGCAGTCCCCTACCTACTGTATTGATTTGAATAATCTCGAATTTAGTAGGGAAAATTCGGTTTCTAGTACTCGTATGTAGCTGAAAACGTGAATAAAACATCTCTACTGATTGGCATATTCTAAGTACCTGTGGTTTAAAGACAGCACCCTAATTGCGAACCACAATTTCAATCACAATCCGTGAGTTTTTGAGGATATTTCTAATCCATTGCTTCATAGGTTTAATAAATTCTTCTGCTCAACAACGTAAATAACGCAATGAACGTGACTGACTTGTCAAAATGAAAGAAAATGTGATCAATTGTCATGTTAACACGCACCGTGAAAAGGCACCGCACGGCTCACGCAAGTACCCAGCATGTCGATTCTGTAAAAATCTCACCGTGAAAAATTGCGTGGAGTGAGCTGTCAGCGTCATCCCACTGATGCTAGGGATTGACTAAGCTAACATTTACAATCAAAATCGAGATTTTAAAAATATTATTTATGCTAATTCTATCGATCATCACTACATAGTATAAAACAAAGTCGCTTCCCGCTGTCTGTCCCTATGTATGCTTAAATCTTTAAAACTACGTAACGGATTTTGATTCGGTTTTTTTTTAATAGATATAGTAATTCAAGAGGAAGGTTTATATGTATAATACATGCATAATATAGTAGTCACTACATAGTATAAAACAAAGTCGCTTCCCGCTGTCTGTCCCTATGTATGCTTAAATCTTTAAAACTACGCAACGGATTTTGATGCGGTTTTTTTTAACAGATATAGTAATTCAAGAAGAAGGTTTATATGTATAATACATGCATAATATAGTAGAGAAACACTGATCATTTTAGGGGTTTCTAATGTGATGTCGTAAATAAACACATTTTATTGCGCTTACATTGCAAACGCTGGCTTCATACTACGAGATAGATCAAAATAATGTACTACAGTATTGTACACCTTAAAAAGGTCTACAAAAAAGTCCGCGATGGCATATGTCTATCTCTTAGGGATAACCTACAATAACCATTTTTTATCCTATACTTTTTAAGAGAAATAATGGCTCTAAAATTATCAGTGTTTCTCTACTATATTATGCATGTATTATATGCATATTTAACCTTCCTCTTGAATCACTCTATCTATTAATAAAAAAACCGCATCAAAATCCGTTGCTTATTTTTAAAGTTCTAAGCATACATAGAGACAGACAGACAGCGGGAAGCGACTTTGTTTTATACTATGTAGTGATAGTGATCAGCATTGCACCCGTGCGAAGCCGGGGCGGGTCGCTAGTTTTATATAATTTCAAAGCTACTATTTTGATTATCCCAACATTACTATTTTGTGTGGTTTTAAAATAAAATAGCAAAATAGAAACTTAGTCAGAATATCAATTATCTTTTTTTTCTAGACTATTCTTTTTTTTTCCTACATTAAAACCCCGCAAGCTGTCAGTGCCGGTGATACTAGGGTATCAGGTGGGATGACACTGACAGCTCACTCCACGCTCACTTCACCTAAGTTTTCACGGTGAGATGGTTACAGAATCGTACTGCTGGACACTCATAAGAAGGGAGGTAGGTTTTATTTTTATTTATTGGATTAAGTTTCGCTAACGCTACAATGAGTAGTGGTGGCCCAGTGGTAACGGCCCCGGCTTACGAGTCGTACCTACGTAGGTCGTGGGTTCGAACCCAGGCAGGCGCTTAATTATTGAAAATAATTTCATCCACTGCTCTCAAAACGGTGAAGGAAGACATCGTGAGGAAACCGGCATGTCCAAGAACCAAAAATTCGAAGACATTGTGATATCTACCAACCCGCACTGGGCCCGCGTAGTGTACAGACCAGCACATCAAGCTACTACAATCTGTCAGATTTCTTTAATAGATTTTCAACTTTATCGCTAAAGCATAAGGTCCAAAGTTGATTGGGAAAATCTGACAGTTTCGGGTAGCTTGATGTGCTGGCGGCTGTACATTACAGCCCATTCCCTCTCGAAGAGAAGAGGCCGGTGTCCCAGCAGTGGGAACATTATAGTATTGTCTAATTATGTATGTTTATGTTATGTACTGCTACAGTAGTACATAACATAAACATACATAATCAGGAGGGGCCCGTGGCTAAATAATAACAGCCGCACAGGTCGATCGATCAGGTTAAGCTACGCTTGCCGCGGTTGGTCTGTGGATGGGTGACCATCTTTACATACCGAGACCCCTGCGAAAGCACGCTAAGCCGTTGGTCCCGGCTGTCATTCGTAGATCTTTGACAGTCGTTACGGATAGTCAGAAGCCCGAGTCTGTCAACCAGTCTTACCTAGGGGTATCGTATTACCCAGTAACTGGGTTGTGGAGGTCAGATAGGCAGTCGCTCCATGTAAAATACTGGTATTCAGCTGCATCCGGTTAGACTGGAAGCCGACCCCAACGTAGTTGGGAAAAGGCTAGGCAGATGATGATGATGATGTTATGTACTGCTACAAACACTTCTAGGTTCATATTGGGTTGCACAATATCAAATCGGTGATTATAAGAGTAGATAAAAAATGGGTTTATCACTTAGGCACAAACTTCTTATCAATCTAACATCCTAGCAAGCAACTTTAGTGTTTGCAGACTTTTCGAGCCATCAAACAATTAAAGTGAAATGCTCGCGAATCAGGTAGTTAACTAATAAAAGTTTGAAACCGATGTTTCAGTGGGCTGGAGTTTTGATAGTCGGTCACGCGAAAAATTGTAATTTCCACGAAGTTTTGTGCAAAAAACAGCAATAAAATTTAACGATTGCAATCAGAAAGTTTTGCCGCACTTCCTGCTTAGTTCCGGCTTATAATCCAACTAAAAGAATGATTATACTTCGTTGCTTCGTCCTTCGAGATTAAGATAACAATGTAGTAATACGTCTAGGGTATCGCCTTTCATCCACTAAGTTTGAATATTTTTTTTTTTTTTTTTTTTGTCGGTACTTTGTCTTCCTGATAGTTATGCCTGTACCGCCACTCATTCGCGTTTTAGTGCGTCGCCGATCACCACGTTATTTTCTTCGTTTCATTTGAATTGTGCAAAAAGATGCCAAAACGTAGTCACAAAAACGACGACAGTGATTATTTAAGAAAGAAGATTCGAAAACTCGAAAGGAAACTTAATAAACGCGACAGAAGGTCGCGTGTTCGAAGTTGTTCCGAGAGTAGTAGCTCGTCGACGAATATTATTATGTCGCCGGTACTATCGGACCATGAAGGTAAGCTGAAGTGTTATTTTTACAAACGGAAGATATTGTGAATAGTTTTTCGGACTATATCCGTATCATAATCTGACATGATGTCATATTATCTTAAATAGTGTTGTGTACATCTTATGGGGATGTTACCTTCACATAATTTTGGATTCCCTATTCATTGGGTATATACTACTAGTGATTGTGTACATTTGAAAGGAATGTTGCCTTCACTTTAGTTAATGACCTACTTAATAATAATTGCATTTTATATCCGTACGGACTAAAACATAGTGTTGTGGGTAGTTTTAAGGACTATCGCCGCTCTAAAACCACTAGTTGTTTACTAGGAACATTGGTAGTTGTGATCATATCCACGTACCTACATAACAAAATGTTATCACTCGATTTCGTAATTCTGAATATCGGTATGGATTATAAACTTGGTGTTGTGGATAGTTTTGAGGACTATCACCGCGCTATTTTCTATCCGATACCTACATTTGGTACATTTTCTATTCCAGCTGAAATGGAAGTTCAAGGTGATGTCGCGTCATCTCCGATTATTGACTCAGATGAGCCACAACCGGGTACGTCCACCTCGACGATACATGATGTTCCTGCTACAGAAGCAGTACAGGCAGGGGAATCGGAACTACCTGTTGAAGTAACGCTTCCTGAGCTGGACGAAGAGATTCTGAATCTCTTGGGCGAAACTCCATCAAAGGATAAAAAATATGGACCAGACATTAGATGCGAGTTATCTGCTCGCTGGGAACACATCGCAACAACAGGCTTGACCAAGGATGCCAGAAAGGAGCTGCTTGATAAGCATCTGGTTCCAAAAAACTGCACAAAGATTGATGCACCCAAGTTAAATCCAGAGATAAAGGCCGCCTTATCGGAGATGCTAATAAAAAAAGACAAAGCTTTAGAGAATAAGCAGGTGCAGGTCGCAGCAAGTATATCTTGTATAAGTGAAGCCCTAAGCATACTCTTTTCTGCAGGTTATAAAGATCAGTCGGTAATAAAATTACTGATCGAAGCCGGTCGACTGATGTGTGACTCACAACACAGCGAGTCCATGACACGGCGCAGTTTTATATGTTCTACAATCAAGAAAGATATAAAAGATCAACTGTTCAATACAGAAATCTATAAGTTTCTATTTGGCGAACATCTGACCGATACTCTAAAAGCTGCAAAAGCTATATCAAAATCAGGCGCTGAGATTAAAATAAACACACAGGTTCGAAGACCTGCACCAGCGCAGAGACCGAGACAGGCCCCTGTCCAGACTTTAAACCAGACGCCTCCGTTCCCGACAGCGCGGCAAGCGGGAACAGCGAGGAGAACAGCGCCGGCGCCGCGCCCGCGACCGGTGCAGCAGCAGCCGCGACAGCAGCCGCGCTTGCAGCAGCGCCAAGCCCCGCGGCGCTAGACCTGGTACGTTTTGCAGGTCGGTTATCCTACTTTTATGACCAATGGCAATTGATAACTAATGACCTCGTTGTATTATCGTGGATAAGAGGTTACAAGATACCGTTTACTAAACCTGTCTATCAGTTACACGAACCAAGTTTACCTGCATTAACTTCATGTGAGTCCTTTAAATACAAGGTGGCCATCACTGACCTTCTAAACAGTGGTGCTATTTCACATTGTGAACCATGTGAAGGACAGTTTCTTTCTAGTTATTTCCTGATTAAAAAACCCAATGGCAAAAACAGATTTATTTTAAACTTAAAGTCTCTAAACAAGTACATCGTAACAGAACATTTCAAAATTGAAGATCTAAGAACAACATTAAAATTAGTATCAAGAAACAGTTTCATGGCCACCTTTGATTTAAAGGATGCGTATTTTCTAGTACCTATACACCCGACGTATAGAAAGTACCTACGATTTAGGTACGAGGGTCAAATTTACCAATTCAATGTTTTGCCGTTTGGTTTAAACACAGCTCCATTTGTGTTCACAAAGCTATTAAAACCGGTAATTTGTTTACTGAGATCATTAGGTTATCTGTCATCTATCTACTTAGATGACATTTGTATCATTTCTAATAATTATCAAGATTGCTTAGATAATATTTTACAGACAAAACATATTTTAGAGTCCTTAGGATTCATAATTAACATTAAAAAAAAGTTGTATGATTCCGAGTAATATTTGCAAATACCTTGGTTTTGTGATAGATACAAAAGAATTTCATGTTAGCCTTCCTAAGGAAAAACGAAATCTAATTAAACAAGAGTTACAATCGTTTCAATTGAAATCTCGTTGTAAAATAAGACAGTTTGCTCGCTTGGTAGGCCTCCTCACTTCGTCCTGCCCCGCGATTCAGTACGGTTGGCTTTACACCAAGCAGATGGAAAGATGCAAATACCTTGCATTGTGTAAAACGAGTAATTATGATAGCCACATGTCTTTACCACAGTATTTGCAGGACGATTTTTCCTGGTGGTTAAAATCTATTGATACCGCAGTGAATCCTATTAGACGGGACAGCTACTGTCTAGAAATATTTTCAGACGCTAGCAAAAAAGGGTGGGGGGCAGCATGCGGTGCGGAGACCGCCAGTGGCCAGTGGAGTAACACAGAGTCTAACAAACATATTAACTGTCTAGAACTCCTGGCTGCTTTCTTGGGCTTACAAACATTCGCAAAAGGATTAAAAAATTGTCAGGTGTTACTACGCGTTGACAACACAACTGCTATTTCGTATATCAACCGTATGGGTGGAGTAAGATTTCCACATTTAACTGAAATCACAAAATCTTTGTGGCAGTGGTGTGAAGCTCGTGGTATATTTGTATTCGCTTCATACATAAGCTCGGAAGATAACGAAATAGCAGATGCTGAGTCTAGAAAATCTCACCCCGATACCGAATGGGAGATTAAAGATCATGCTTTTGAAAAGATTGTGAGAGCCTTTGGGCAACCAAAAATTGATCTTTTCGCATCAAGGTTGAATAACAAATGTGTTAAGTACGTCTCATGGAATAGAGACCCAGGAGCATGCGCTGTGAATGCTTTTACTTTAAATTGGTCAAATCTTTGTTTCTACGCATTTCCTCCTTTTGCGGTTATATTAAAAGTATTAAGAAAACTTATATACGACCAGGCGGAGGGTATTATTGTGGTTCCATTTTGGCCCACGCAACCCTGGTTTCCACTTTATCAAAAACTTCTCTGTTCAGAATTAGTTCAGTTTAGACCCTCTGATAAAGTGTTATTGTCTATTTCCAACAGTGTCCCCAAGCTCACGTTGATTGCAGGGAAGTTATCAGGACGGCGTTACGAAACAGAGGAGTACCACCATCATCTTTAGATATTATGATAGCTTCTTTATCTGAAAGGTCAATAAAACAATATGACGTTGCCATTCGACGTTGGGTAAACTTTTGTAAGACTCACAATATCAAAATACATGAGGCGTCAATTCCGATGATTATGTATTTTCTCACTGAGTTATTTCATTCCGGCTTACAATACGGATCTTTAAACAGTCATCGCTCCGCTCTGTCTTTGATCTTAGGATCGAGAGTAGGGTCTGATGATCGCGTTGCTAGGCTATTCAAAGGTTTTTACAGACTTCGTCCTCCAGCCCCAAAATATAATATCACTTGGGACCCGTCAATAGTTTTAGAATTCTTATCAAAATGGTACCCAAATAATAATTTAAGTTTCGAACATTTAACCAAAAAGGCCGTAACTTTGCTCATACTTGTAACTGCACACAGGGTGCAAACCATTAGCAAAATCAAATTAGAAAATATGAACGTCACTGATAATCTTATATTGATCAAGATAAACGATTTGTTAAAAACATCTCGACCTGGTTTATCTCAACCTTGTTTAAATATTCCATTTTACAAAGATCGACCGGAAATATGTCCCGCTGAGGCTCTTATAGAATATATTGATAGGACAAAACATTTGAGAAACAATGCCAATAGCCTTTTTATAAGTATTAAAAAACCACATAAATCAGTAACCACAAATACCATCAGTCGGTGGATAAGAGATATATTATCAATTAGCGGAATTGACACTTCAGTATTTTCTGCCCACTCCACCAGACACGCAGCCACCTCAGCTGCTCATAGAGCTGGTGTCAATATTGACACGATACGAAAAGCAGCTGGGTGACTCCACCCAGAGAGATTAGTTCCCTCCCAACCCTATGAACCCCATACCTAAAGTGAAATATTAAAAAAGGTTCCAGGCTTTCAACTAAATGAGTGGCGGTACAGGCATAACTATCAGGAAGACAAAGTACCGACAAAAAAAAAAAAAAAAAAAAAAAAAAAAAAAAAAAAAAAAAAAAAAAATTCAAACTTAGTGGATGAAAGGCGATACCCTAGACGTATTACTACATTGTTATCTTAATCTCTTCGGACGAAGCAACTCGTATAATTTGGATAGAACTTCACTTCAGGTAAGTTCGTTTAATCTCCAATAACATTTTATTAATATGTTTCGAGTTAAACTCGGGGTTAACTTTTCAAGTTATATTAGGTACCTAAGTACCATTCATATCTAAGAAAGTATTCCAGATAAGTATTCTCTCTAAACCTATGAGGAAAATATATATAAGAAGAGAAAGAATTTATCTAATGTAGTTAGGTAATTAGATTTAGCGTCGTCCAACACTTCGTGAATTCTTATAACAGACAATTGTGAATTCCTACGACACATGTAGAATATAGCTATTACCTCGATAATTAAGTAATTACATCAAAATGTTTCTCTGGTACCCACAATATTTATTTATTTATTTATATATACTTACTGTAGTGCTATTCTGTAAAAATCTCACCGTGATAACTTGGGTGAAGTGAGCTTAAAGTGAGCTTTCATTAGTTTTAATCACTAGCATTAGATGGAATGACAGCTCACTTCACTTAACTTCTCACCGTGAGATTCTAACAGCCGTGCGATTCTGTAACCATCTCACCGTGAAAACTTGGGTGAAGTGAGCGTGGAGTGAGTCGCCAATAGTGTCAATCCCGAGCATCAGCATGACTCACAGCTTACTCTAAGCTCTCACCTTAGTTATCACGGTGAGATTTTTCCAGAATCGACCGGCTGTACATCACAAAAATACACACATCATAAAAAAATAGGAGGTAAATAATATAAAAAACAATTACACACAAAAACAAAAATTATAACAACAAAAATGTATAAATTGTTTGAAAAACATATGAGATTGAATAAATTTTATACTTATTTACTACTTTGCTATGAGATGCGAAACTCACTAAACACATAATACGAGTATCTACATAATAAAAAATATGTTTTTTTTTTTCCAATGATGTAAAGTCGAACAGCTGAAGTTTAACAGTCTTCCTAATATTCCTAAACTACAAAGCTATCAAGACTTTTTCAGATTGTAAACATCACCTTCCCACTTTAGTATGTATACGTTTCAGGAGGTTTCAAGACACAGTGAAACTTTTGCTCTAGATCTTTGTTCGAAAGCATGACTTTCGTTCTACAAATTCTGCAAAATCAAGTGGAAAAGTTCGAAAGAACATCCAGTAGATATTGTAGTTGTCACACGACCCAAGATGTCACATACCTACCTTGTTAGCTAGGAATGAGGTTGGTTACCTATCTACTTAAGTAGCAGAGCATGACCCGAGAAAATCTCTTCTATTTTCCGTGCTTGGGGTACAATTGTTTAGAGCTGTGTTTCCTACAGTAATGCATTTATAATGTTGTATATGACTAGCAACACGTGTATTGGAAACGAGATTATATTTTCCAGTTTAGTTGACTTAGGTACTTTCTCTCGAAGGATTAAGTAAAGGCTGTAGGTGACTGTCTATGTATAGTTGACTGTGTATGAGTATTTTATTTTATTTTATTTTATTTATTTGGGATAAACAAACAGTTACACATTGTGTCTTATCTAAAGAATTACATAACAGTTATTCAAATGTGAAACTCACACCGTTATCCACAGAATACATTTTAGTTTGAATACAATTATTGAGAACTAGGAGTATACTAGGTAATCCCGCGTTTCCAGATACCAGTTACACGACACACGTTTTTCTTGCCGTGAAAAACTACGAAAGATTCACTGTGTGTACGGCCACGGTCGTCAGTGTTGTGTCGATCACTATGCAAACTTGTTGACAGACACGGTGGCACTACGGCACGGCGCCATCGCCGTAGCGCTCACAAGATTTTTCTACAGCCTGGTGCACACGCCGTACGAAACCGTGCCGGGGCCACAAACAAGTGTCATACTCGTTTTTGACAAGTCTTGAAAAAGAATTGTCAAATAATGTACTGTATTTTGGCCACATTGTATGGCAATGTTGATTCTTTGGCCAAAAAATAAGCCAGCCCTATGGTGACGTGAAGAGTCGACCAACCATCGTTCACTCTATTTAACCCCCGGCAAAAACAGAGGAGTGTTATAGTTTAACGTGTGTATCTACGTGTCTGTGCGTCTGTGTGCGCCATCGTAACTCCCAAACGGCTGAACCGATTTTGATTATTTATTTATTTATTTAGGGACAAAAAACAGTTACACGTTACAATTTGAATATCGGAGCTAATTACATTTATTTAATAAACGTATAACCCACACTATTGTCCACGGATTCACTTAATAAATATCTAAAAGAGGAAAGGACGGACGGTCACATGTTAATTTGTGAATTAAAAGAAAAAAAAAAGAAAAATAAGTTATGAAAGGTTGTCGGTAAGGAAAGCTATAGCCATTTTTTTAAATTTTGCAGTAGAAAATGCAAAAATATCTATATCGGTAAAGTGTGTGTTATAAGTTACTACAAGGCGACGGAGAGGTGCCCGCTCACCGGCGTTTGTTTTGCACTTCTCAGTGTGAAACAGACGAGGAACGCGCACCTCTCGCCGTATAATAATAGTTCTAGGTACTACGTAACATAATTTATTGGTAAGCTCATTACAATCAAACTTATTATTACAAATGCCATGCAGCATCATGGCCATGATTATTTTTGTTTATGTTTGAAAGGTGACTTGGTCGAGTGTTCTTAGGTATGATTCAAGAAAATCGCTTCAGCCGTTTGAAGATTATCTGAGAGGACCTGATGACTGACCTGGACGCTAGTTAAAGTAACTCTTGAATAGCTACTAGTACACCCCTCGAGTATGAGCTTATTAGATGTGTCTCAACGAGTCCTGTCTAATGAGTAATATCTAATGACGAGGACCTGATGACTAACCTGGACGCTAGATAAAAGTTAGAATTTAGAGTAAAAATTATTGGAATAGATTCAGTTACTTATTCTGAATGAACTATATTCAGGTTTGCAGTATACTAAAAATAATGTTGCATATTGGCCCTTTAAGTTTAATATAAGTTGTAGGAAATATGTTGATCCAAGCGCCCTCGCGTCGGGGGACGGCTAATGAAAACGCCAAACAGACGAGGCTTATATCCAGCAATAATAAATGTAAGCTATTGTAAAAAAGATAGCTGCCGTTAACATCCAATTTTCATTAGCCGTCCCCCGACGCGACGACGCTTGGATCAAAATATTTCCTTAAACTTATTGTACAGTGTAGTGAACTGTACATTGGATTTGTAATAAGTAGTTAAGTAGTGTGTAGTTTGGTGAGTGTGCTTAAGAAATGTGAAGCAGTAGTATTAAACTAGTTTATTTTCTAAGTCACTTATACAGTATTATTTTGCAGGTGATTCTCACATATGTGTGTTCGTTATAGTGCACACTGAGTCAGATTGTAGTGATGAAAAGTAATTGAAGCCGATTTGCGTAATCAGCTAATATTACCTAAGTGTACGTAAACCGTACACTTATGTTAAGCTTAAAGGGACATAATATTAAGGATATAAGATATACCTATTGTTGTTTCTAGTTTTTATAGATTTCTTTTTTTTTTGTGTCGGGGGTTTATAATTTTTTAATTTAACTTTTTTGACATCTTAGTCAAGTTTTGTATAAAACTGCAACTAAACTTGTTTTAAATGTAAACGATAAACGAAACTAGTAGATACTCTGTTTTATACGTTGGTGTAAATGCGGAGTAAAGAAAGCCAACCACACCCTTACAACTTTCTACTAGCGTCCTGCAAAAGAATTACAAGGTAAGGTGAAGAATTCAGGAGTAGACAAATAAAAAAATATAAATAATAACAAATAATATGTAGGACGTAATATATACATATGTGTATTTAAATGATCCCCTTCATTTTAATAATGCCTTAAAGGTACCGGAAATAACCGTTTTAATTCCGGAAGGATCAGCTTTCTCGGAAATCACGAATCACGTCGCACGATTGCGTTGCGCAATATATATGGAGTTGAAATAAGATAGACTGTGCTTTCTATAAACACGTAAACCATGTCACATTTTTTATCATGTATGAATATAAAGGAGATCACCCATTTTGTTCGGCGACTTGGGATAAAAAAGAAGGGGGATAAATATAATGACCACCATAAAATGCTTTGATACCCTTAGTTTTGTAACCAAAAATATCTACTTAACACCAGAAAAATAAAGTCTAAAAATACAATAGTACCAGCTATTTTAGTCACGACTCCACTTTAAATTGTATTCGACCACCAAATTTAGTAAATGATCACCAAATCTACTAAAAAAAACGGAATATTATTTTCCAGGCGACTAACAACTTAAAAGGGCGACTTTGCTACTAAAAATAATGACATGGCGACTAATATGTATTAACAGTGGGATAACAAACTGTATTATAGGCAACTATAGGCATCTCTGAAGACTCATTCCCAGAAAAACACAAGATTGAACTTGAGAACTTAGGATGCAAGAGCGAGCGAAGCGAGCTCGTGACTTGGGGCACCCCGACACGGACAGGTTAGGTTCGAAGGGGATGACGGGGGCTCAAGTGAGCGAGCGGAGCGAGCGAACGAGCCCCCGTCATCCGCTTCGTGTTAGGTTCCTTTAAACCCTGCAGACAGAAATAGGGGCCCCGCGAAGCGGGGCTCCGTCGACTACGCCTTATTATTATTAAAGATAATAATTAGTGTACTTGATATACAACCTCGTTTTTTTTCTAGATATTAAATTAATTAATTAATGTACAACAAAATTCAAACACAATGCAAATTGTTATATATGAATAAATGAATGAATGTTTAATTTAAGAATACCCATTTTCTACTTTTCATCCGCCGTCAGTAGCTGCCAACCTACTATTTTTGCTACCGTCTTTAATTATTTTTTAATCCCAAATTCAGATTAATCTGTCGCCGCGTTAAATACATGCCAAAAAAAAAACTACTTTTGGGATAACAATGATTATTTGGACTCATTTTGCTTAAATAGGATAGCAGAATTTAAAAACTTTGGTTATAATTTTACTTTAAAATGTTGGTTTAATTTTGGTGATCATTTACTATTTTTGGGTTACTCATGATTTACTTGGAGTAATTTTACTTAAATAGGATAGCAAAGTGTTAAAACTTTGGTTATAATTTTACATTAAAATGCGAGTTTCATTTTGGTGATCATTTACTACTTTTGTCTGCTATTTGTTATATCTGGTGGTAAGTTAACACTTTCAGCTGAGCAACGTTATAATACGTAAAATTTGATAAACGCTATTTGACACAACGTTTAATCACGTCAGTAAAAAATATGTCTTTCTTCAAAGAACGTGTATAAACGGCTGAGGCTTATACAAATTCCTTCAAGCTACGTCATCGCGCCGTATCACTTTAAATTTTGGGACTGCTAGCGCCACTCCAAGTTAGTTTTTTTGTGTACTTTATAAGGCTACTCGCACACATACATTCTAATTACGCATACATTCGCAACGTCGTAATACGTCCCTCGATGCCCCCGCTCCCATACTTCAGTCGTTCCGTGCGCCGTGAACGGGAGAGTATTCAATTGCATTGCTGCGGCCGTGGTTTGGCGAAATTACGCCTTCGAATTATCGTAAGTATTTATTATTTTGTGTAGGTTTTTATCGTAAAGTTATTTATGCTTATTGTTTGCGTCTATATTTGTAAAACAATAAGTATAATCATGTTTTCATTATGATAAATATAGGTAATATTATGTAGGTATGTAAATCGTACGTTACCAATTTATTGATATAAAGGGTACTTATTGTTTTAGATGGATAAAAAACGAGGTAAACAGAGATCGATGAGAATTTTCGATGAGGCATCGGCGTCACGGGAAAGTACTCCAGATCCTTTCAGTGACGATGGTGAACATGGATCTGATGCAGATTATGACCCGGAGCCAGGAGGGTCAGATGTCAGCGATAGTTCAGTAAGTAATGAATTACTATATCACGGAAGACCACGAGCAAGAATCAAGGATAAGCGTTTAGATTCCGATCAGTCCAGTTCCGAGACTTCAGATCACAGTGCAAGTTCTGAAAGTATTTTTGACACTAAAAAATCGAAACGGCCTAGAACTATGTCAGAGCATTCCAATACTGCTGATCGCGATACGGAAACAATGAGCTCACCTGAGCTACAGTCGCGTCAAGAGAACGAACCTGAAAGTCGTGACCCGCCTCCACTACTAGATATAGAGGGTAACCTCGAAATGCCTAACCCACTGCCGCTTCTAGATATAAGAAGAAACCCCGTAATTCCCGAGCTGCTGCCCCGTCTAGACATAGAAGGTAGATTTGGAAATCCCGAGCCACCACAGCTTTTAGACATAGAAGGCAACCCGGGAAATCCTGAGCCACTACCGCTTCTAGACATAGAAGGTAGATTTGGAAATCCCGAGCCACCACAGCTTTTAGACATAGAAGGCAACCCGGGAAATCCTGAGCCACTACCGCTTCTAGACATAGAAGGTAACCCAGAAAATCCTGAGCCACTACCGCTTCTAGACATAGAAGGCAACCCGGGAAATCCTGAGCCACTACCGCTTCTAAACATAGAAGGCAACCCGGGAAATCCTGAGCCACTACCACTTCTAGACATAGAAGGCAACCCGGGAAATCCTGACCCACCGCTTCTAGACACAGAGAGCAACCCCGGCAACCCAACAATTCCTGAGCCACCATTGCCTTCTTCTCCTGTCTTCCGTCCACCTGCTACGATAGAGGACAACCCAACACCAGGCCCATCTCACGGTCGTGCTCGAGATACTTTGAACACCGCGCGACGGCAGCGAAGATACCGAACACCGTCTCCAGTAGCAGATTGGACAAACTCTATATCAGATATACCAGAATTTGATTTTGACGACAGTCCTGTAGGTGTCCAGTTTCAAATTGATTCAAATACATCAGTTATCGACGTCTTCAACAAAATGTTTCCTCCTCATATTGTAGATTACATAGTTACAAGCACAAATAATTATGGAAGAGCACTGTGTTCCACAAATAGACCGGCCACTAGACATTCACGACGCTACCGTTATAAAGAAGTTGACCGCGACGAAATCCTAAAGTTTTTAGGATTATGTCTTCTGATGGGACAAGTAAGCATTCCAAAAAAAAGTAAACTTTTTACATACAGCGATCCCTTATATTTTCATCCTATTTTTCAGTATACGTTGTCTGCGCGTAGGTTTGAACAAATTTTAAGATGTTTATATGTGTCCCAGTTAGGAGCTACAGGAAAAGAAAAAATTATTAAATTTATAGATGCGGTTTCGAAGAATTTTCGTGAATGCTACAAGCCTACAAAAGAACTGTCATTAGATGAATCAATGTTACTCTTTAGGGGACGCCTGTCTTTCCGACAATATATAAAATCTAAAAAGGCTCGCTATGGAATAAAATTTTATGAATTGACAACATCTGATGGGTACGTTCTCAATTTGATTATGTATGCAGGAAAAAATGATCACGATGAAAACGAAACAGGAAAAAAGACAGAAAAAATAGTTATGAGACTAATGAGACCATATTTACTAAAAGGGCATTACTTATTCATGGACAACTATTACAACTCAGTTACGTTATGTCAAAAATTATTGGATTTAAAAACTCATTCTACAGGGACTCTACGGACTAACAGAAAAGACAACCCAAAAGAATTAACAACAAAGAAATTAAACAAAAATGAACATATTTGGGTCCGCAAAAATAAAGTATATGTATCCAAATGGCAAGACAAAAGGTCTGTGCTTATGGTAACTACATCAAATCATCCCAAACTCATAGAAATTACTAACAGACGTGGACAAAAACGTATGAAACCACAGGAAGTGACAATATACAATCAATTTATGTCGGGAATCGATCGGGCAGACCAAATGATTTCATACTATTCCACACCCCGTAAGACTTTGAGGTGGTACAAAAAGGTATTCTTTCATTTACTGGATCTCTCAGTGTGGAATAGCTTCTTTATATACAAAAAGTATTGCAAGAATAATAGCAACAGATATAATTTTTTGACCTTTAGAGAAGATTTAATAAAAACACTCATACAGCTGCCTCTGAATCTAAAACCCGACAAACTAATAAACAGAAATAAATTCGATAACCGACTGAAAGAAAGGGCTGACGTTGTGCCATCAAGAGACGTTGAAAACCATGACAATTTTGGCCACTGGCCGGAAAAGATTCCCGTACGAACTAACTCAAATAAGACTTCATATTACATGAAGTGCAAAATGTGCTCCAAAAAGAAGATAAGAAAAGAAACCAGTATAAGATGCAAAGGATGTGAAGAGAAGCCAGCACTATGTGCTATTTGTTTTGAAGAGTGGCATAGTCAATTATAAATGTTTGATTAGTTATGTTCTTTTTCAAAACATTGTTTTTTATCATTCTGTATTGTCCCACTGCATGGCAAAGGTCTCCCCCATTTCATTATATAAATCATTAATTATAAGAGATGATAAGGCTGATTATGATTATCAAACGGGATAATAAAGACTGATTGTTAGTTTGATAAGTTCTTTAACTAGGAAGATATTATTACTAAAAGAGATGACAAATAAGGCTGATTTATGAATAAATACCAAATGTGATTAAGATTATGTTCCTTTAGCGAACTCAAACTGTCGCAAATATTGTTAGAAGTGTTTTTTTCTGTAGAATTGTGAAACCAACAATTGTTAGTGACTTTATAAGTACAATATCTAGTGTATGATTATAGTCAGAAGTCAGACGTTTTTATTTCAAAATACTAAATATTATTTGAATAAATATCTAGCGACGAACAAAACTGTTTTATTGTCTTTTCTCAAATGAACTTCAAACATCTGTCAACGTTAGTAGACTTTGCTTTCTATGTTACATACTCCAGAAATAACAGTATCTAGCACAACTTTTATGAACGTTGACGTGATCAGATGTTCTCCCTTAATTTATATTAAAATAGCTAAGAGTATACGAAACAACGTTTACAAACGTCGACGTGGTAAGAAGTTGTTCTATAATTTTTCGCAATATATCTCATAGTATATGGCACAATATCTATATACGTTGACGTGGTTAAACGTTGCCCCGCAATTTATATAAACGCCTTATAGTTACACGACACAACGTTTTAGAACGTCGACTTGTTTAGACGTTGTTCCCTAATTTATTAATATATATGGACAGTATATGACACATCGGTTAAGGACGTCAACGTCGTTAGACGCTGTGCTTTATTTATGTACTTTACGTGGATTGCATATGACACAACATGGATAAACGTCGACGTGTAGTAACGGTTGTGTCACATTTCATATTATCTTTGGTTGTATGAAAAACAGAACGTCACTAATCGTCATTTATTTTATATGAGAAAACAGTGCGCCGCGCAACAAACATTTGAATACCCAGATGCTCAGCTGAAAGTGTTAAACATAAGCCAAAAAGAAGTCGGCGGCCAGGAATGAATTACATTTTATTTAAATGGTCGCAATAGTAGAAACATTTATTTGTATGGCGACAACGCGGTAATGAATTTGCGAACTAACTGGAGTAGATATTTGATTCTGCATTTTGTTCCTCTTGGATAAGGTATCTTTATCGACGTAACCAAACTACCGTACAGGTGCATACGTTGGTTTCGCGTCATTTAGAAACGATACTTAACTCGTAGCTGGTATCGCCTTTTTTGGCAACACTACCGGTATCGTGGGTCATATTTTACCCATACCAAAAAATCTGTTGTAGAACGTAGATTTTTTTATTATTTGTATAAAATATGGTTAGTTATGAAATAAAAAAACATTTTTTTACAAAATTATCATGATTTAATTTTAGAATATAAAAAAAATATCATGTTTTACACGCATTTGTAACTAACCTAATTTTTTGGCACTTTTTGGTTAGTGTGAACTTAAAACATTTAAAAAAAATAGAAATGTAAGAAAAACTTTAATGTTCGCTATGTTCGCTTCTGGGTCAAATTTGACCCACGATACCTACTAAGGGTTAACTTAAATTGTACGACTTTTTTTACTTAAAAACCATCTAACTATTCCTATTCAAACTCAATTCGCCTTCGCAATTTGGGATAACGTAAGTTGGATTACATAAACGAGTTATTTAAAAAAAACTAAGTTGTTTGTTACTTCGCGTTTATAACATAATCTCGTTCTAGCCACTATAAGGGCACGGAGCCAACCCTCCGGCCCTAACCCATCTAATTAACCTCAAGTAGAACCCTTATAAATCAGAAGATTCGTGTACCGTTAGTTCATTCAACATGAACAGATGTAAAACTAAAATTACGTTAAATTATTCTATTATATTTGACAAGGCCTATGTTTAGCACTTAGCGGCTAATACTAGAAAACGCTAAATAATGTTCACTCCTTTAATTAGTAGGTATTAGGAAACCCCTCTGAATCTCAGGTAAAGGATGGAATAAGTATTCCTGCTTAACATTAAGCTTCCATTATGACAAAGTAAATATTTAAGAATGGTTAAACGTTCCGTTTAAGAATGATGCGAAAACGTCTGGAAGAGAAATCTCCTCCGCGCCTCGTTGCGGGTATCTTTCTATTTATTTTCCCCTCACTATACATTTTAGAACATTTAACTTATTATTATATAACAGGGGATACCAGTAAAACAGAGAGAAGATATTATGACCATCCAAAACATTTGAAGTTATTAATAGATTCGGAAACAGGGATCACGAAGTTAGTTTCTTAAATCAACTTGAAATCAACTCTAAACTAATAATTTTGATTAATAGTCTTCGTCACTCACTGACTGTTAACTGTAAAGTTTGAAGTGCTTGTGTGACTTGGGAAGTTTGTGATTGTTTACAGATCACGCGGCGAGATCGCGAGCGAGTCTAACTTTGTTTTTGTCAAACACGCGGAACACGAACGACGCGTGATCAATTCATGATTAGCGAGTCCACCACTCACGGGGCAGTCCTGAACTATGCATTTACTTAAAAACATTATCAAACAACAGAAAAAAAGAGTAGGTGCCTGACTCATTGAAGGTTTAATTTGTCGTCAATCTTCGTTTTTCCGCAGCTAAGAAATACCAACCAGTGCTGCACTTCTTCCACAATTATACTTCGTTGCTTCGTCCTTCGAGATTAAGATAACAATGTAGTAATACGTCTAGGGTATCGCCTTTCATCCACTAAGTTTGAATATTTTTTTTTTTTTTTTTTTTGTCGGTACTTTGTCTTCCTGATAGTTATGCCTGTACCGCCACTCATTCGCGTTTTAGTGCGTCGCCGATCACCACGTTATTTTCTTCGTTTCATTTGAATTGTGCAAAAAGATGCCAAAACGTAGTCACAAAAACGACGACAGTGATTATTTAAGAAAGAAGATTCGAAAACTCGAAAGGAAACTTAATAAACGCGACAGAAGGTCGCGTGTTCGAAGTTGTTCCGAGAGTAGTAGCTCGTCGACGAATATTATTATGTCGCCGGTACTATCGGACCATGAAGGTAAGCTGAAGTGTTATTTTTACAAACGGAAGATATTGTGAATAGTTTTTCGGACTATATCCGTATCATAATCTGACATGATGTCATATTATCTTAAATAGTGTTGTGTACATCTTATGGGGATGTTACCTTCACATAATTTTGGATTCCCAATTCATTGGGTATATACTACTAGTGATTGTGTACATTTGAAAGGAATGTTGCCTTCACTTTAGTTAATGACCTACTTAATAATAATTGCATTTTATATCCGTACGGACTAAAACATAGTGTTGTGGGTAGTTTTAGGACTATCGCCGCTCTAAAACCACTAGTTGTATACTAGGAACATTGGTAGTTGTGATCATATCCACGTACCTACATAACAAAATGTTATCACTCGATTTCGTAATTCTGAATATCGGTATGGATTATAAACTTGGTGTTGTGGATAGTTTTGAGGACTATCACCGCGCTATTTTCTATCCGATACCTACATTTGGTACATTTTCTATTCCAGCTGAAATGGAAGTTCAAGGTGATGTCGCGTCATCTCCGATTATTGACTCAGATGAGCCACAACCGGGTACGTCCACCTCGACGATACATGATGTTCCTGCTACAGAAGCAGTACAGGCAGGGGAATCGGAACTACCTGTTGAAGTAACGCTTCCTGAGCTGGACGAAGAGATTCTGAATCTCTTGGGCGAAACTCCATCAAAGGATAAAAAATATGGACCAGACATTAGATGCGAGTTATCTGCTCGCTGGGAACACATCGCAACAACAGGCTTGACCAAGGATGCCAGAAAGGAGCTGCTTGATAAGCATCTGGTTCCAAAAAACTGCACAAAGATTGATGCACCCAAGTTAAACCCAGAGATAAAGGCCGCCTTATCGGAGATGCTAATAAAAAAAGACAAAGCTTTAGAGAATAAGCAGGTGCAGGTCGCAGCAAGTATATCTTGTATAAGTGAAGCCCTAAGCATACTCTTTTCTGCAGGTTATAAAGATCAGTCGGTAATAAAATTACTGATCGAAGCCGGTCGACTGATGTGTGACTCACAACACAGCGAGTCCATGACACGGCGCAGTTTTATATGTTCTACAATCAAGAAAGATATAAAAGATCAACTGTTCAATACAGAAATCGATAAGTTTCTATTTGGCGAACATCTGACCGATACTCTAAAAGCTGCAAAAGCTATATCAAAATCAGGCGCTGAGATTAAAATAAACACACAGGTTCGAAGACCTGCACCAGCGCAGAGACCGAGACAGGCCCCTGTCCAGACTTTAAACCAGACGCCTCCGTTCCCGACAGCGCGGCAAGCGGGAACAGCGAGGAGAACAGCGCCGGCGCCGCGCCCGCGACCGGTGCAGCAGCAGCCGCGACAGCAGCCGCGCTTGCAGCAGCGCCAAGCCCCGCGGCGCTAGACCTGGTACGTTTTGCAGGTCGGTTATCCTACTTTTATGATCAATGGCAATTGATAACTAATGACCTCGTTGTATTATCGTGGATAAGAGGTTACAAGATACCGTTTACTAAACCTGTCTATCAGTTACACGAACCAAGTTTACCTGCATTAACTTCATGTGAGTCCTTTAAATACAAGGTGGCCATCACTGACCTTCTAAACAGTGGTGCTATTTCACATTGTGAACCATGTGAAGGACAGTTTCTTTCTAGTTATTTCCTGATTAAAAAACCCAATGGCAAAAACAGATTTATTTTAAACTTAAAGTCTCTAAACAAGTACATCGTAACAGAACATTTCAAAATTGAAGATCTAAGAACAACATTAAAATTAGTATCAAGAAACAGTTTCATGGCCACCTTTGATTTAAAGGATGCGTATTTTCTAGTACCTATACACCCGACGTATAGAAAGTACCTACGATTTAGGTACGAGGGTCAAATTTACCAATTCAATGTTTTGCCGTTTGGTTTAAACACAGCTCCATTTGTGTTCACAAAGCTATTAAAACCGGTAATTTGTTTACTGAGATCATTAGGTTATCTGTCATCTATCTACTTAGATGACATTTGTATCATTTCTAATAATTATCAAGATTGCTTAGATAATATTTTACAGACAAAACATATTTTAGAGTCCTTAGGATTCATAATTAACATTAAAAAAAAAAGTTGTATGATTCCGAGTAATATTTGCAAATACCTTGGTTTTGTGATAGATACAAAAGAATTTCATGTTAGCCTTCCTAAGGAAAAACGAAATCTAATTAAACAAGAGTTACAATCGTTTCAATTGAAATCTCGTTGTAAAATAAGACAGTTTGCTCGCTTGGTAGGCCTCCTCACTTCGTCCTGCCCCGCGATTCAGTACGGTTGGCTTTACACCAAGCAGATGGAAAGATGCAAATACCTTGCATTGTGTAAAACGAGTAATTATGATAGCCACATGTCTTTACCACAGTATTTGCAGGACGATTTTTCCTGGTGGTTAAAATCTATTGATACCGCAGTGAATCCTATTAGACGGGACAGCTACTGTCTAGAAATATTTTCAGACGCTAGCAAAAAAGGGTGGGGGGCAGCATGCGGTGCGGAGACCGCCAGTGGCCAGTGGAGTAACACAGAGTCTAACAAACATATTAACTGTCTAGAACTCCTGGCTGCTTTCTTGGGCTTACAAACATTCGCAAAAGGATTAAAAAATTGTCAGGTGTTACTACGCGTTGACAACACAACTGCTATTTCGTATATCAACCGTATGGGTGGAGTAAGATTTCCACATTTAACTGAAATCACAAAATCTTTGTGGCAGTGGTGTGAAGCTCGTGGTATATTTGTATTCGCTTCATACATAAGCTCGGAAGATAACGAAATAGCAGATGCTGAGTCTAGAAAATCTCACCCCGATACCGAATGGGAGATTAAAGATCATGCTTTTGAAAAGATTGTGAGAGCCTTTGGGCAACCAAAAATTGATCTTTTCGCATCAAGGTTGAATAACAAATGTGTTAAGTACGTCTCATGGAATAGAGACCCAGGAGCATGCGCTGTGAATGCTTTTACTTTAAATTGGTCAAATCTTTGTTTCTACGCATTTCCTCCTTTTGCGGTTATATTAAAAGTATTAAGAAAACTTATATACGACCAGGCGGAGGGTATTGTTGTGGTTCCATTTTGGCCCACGCAACCCTGGTTTCCACTTTATCAAAAACTTCTCTGTTCAGAATTAGTTCAGTTTAGACCCTCTGATAAAGTGTTATTGTCTATTTCCAACAGTGTCCCCAAGCTCACGTTGATTGCAGGGAAGTTATCAGGACGGCGTTACGAAACAGAGGAGTACCACCATCATCTTTAGATATATTGATAGCTTCTTTATCTGAAAGGTCAATAAAACAATATGACGTTGCCATTCGACGTTGGGTAAACTTTTGTAAGACTCACAATATCAAAATACATGAGGCGTCAATTCCGATGATTATGTATTTTCTCACTGAGTTATTTCATTCCGGCTTACAATACGGATCTTTAAACAGTCATCGCTCCGCTCTGTCTTTGATCTTAGGATCGAGAGTAGGGTCTGATGATCGCGTTGCTAGGCTATTCAAAGGTTTTTACAGACTTCGTCCTCCAGCCCCAAAATATAATATCACTTGGGACCCGTCAATAGTTTTAGAATTCTTATCAAAATGGTACCCAAATAATAATTTAAGTTTCGAACATTTAACCAAAAAGGCCGTAACTTTGCTCATACTTGTAACTGCACACAGGGTGCAAACCATTAGCAAAATCAAATTAGAAAATATGAACGTCACTGATAATCTTATATTGATCAAGATAAACGATTTGTTAAAAACATCTCGACCTGGTTTATCTCAACCTTGTTTAAATATTCCATTTTACAAAGATCGACCGGAAATATGTCCCGCTGAGGCTCTTATAGAATATATTGATAGGACAAAACATTTGAGAAACAATGCCAATAGCCTTTTTATAAGTATTAAAAAACCACATAAATCAGTAACCACAAATACCATCAGTCGGTGGATAAAAGATATATTATCAATTAGCGGAATTGACACTTCAGTATTTTCTGCCCACTCCACCAGACACGCAGCCACCTCAGCTGCTCATAGAGCTGGTGTCAATATTGACACGATACGAAAAGCAGCTGGGTGGAGTGGTAGCTCCAATGTTTTCGCTAGATATTATCATAGAGACATTCAATGTGAACAAACTGATCAATTTGCCTTATCAATCCTAACCTCTGATCGATGTTAGATTTAATTACTTAAAATTAATAACTTAAATTTATCTACCCCTAATTAAAGAAAAACTACAATTTAATTACTTTATTACTTGTAAGGTTTGATTAATATACATGTACCTAAGCATAAAAATTCAGTGTTTTAATATTTCACCATCTTTCAAAATCTACATTGTTATCTTAATCTCGAAGGACGAAGCAACGAAGTATAATTGGAGATTAAACGAACTTACCTGAAGTGAAGTTCTATCCAAATTATACGAGTTGCTTCGTCCGAAGAGATTAGTTCCCTCCCAACCCTATGAACCCCATACCTAAAGTGAAATATTAAAAAAGGTTCCAGGCTTTCAACTAAATGAGTGGCGGTACAGGCATAACTATCAGGAAGACAAAGTACCGACAAAAAAAAAAAAAAAAAAAAAATATTCAAACTTAGTGGATGAAAGGCGATACCCTAGACGTATTACTACATTGTTATCTTAATCTCTTCGGACGAAGCAACTCGTATAATTTGGATAGAACTTCACTTCAGGTAAGTTCGTTTAATCTCCAATTATCAAAAGAACACACGGTTACTGGCATCCTAGAACATTTAATCACTATAAGATTCCCCTCTCGAGACAGTTTTATCTCTGTATTCTTAAACAGCCACAACTGCATGTCTCGAAATCGAAATACTGTCTCGTAAAATAAAACTTATTTGCACAACAAAATATCGCTAGCCAGAAATTGATTAGCACGTTCGCTGACAGTACGTCATTAGGCGGGAAATTAAAATAGTGCGTTATGACAGAACGTCGAAGTACGGGTCACTTATTTTTAAGAGTAGGTATTGGCATTACGTCGTCCAACGATAATTTTTCATATAAGTATTATAAAGAGCAGTATCCACTGTCATATTGTGAGCAATTACATATTTCTTATTGTCTTAACACGAGGATTTTGTGGGTAGTTTCATATTGCTATCTCAGTCGCTCACACACAGACACGTAAATCGTTCGTGCACGAGTACTACGTCAACCGGCGTGAGTGACACTACGTCGTGAAACGTTTTTCATTTAGTATGGAAAATTCTACTGTCGTAATGTGGTGTCAGGGTGAGTGCTCACTGTCAGCGAAAGTGTTAAGTAGGTACCTACTCAGTTACCTAGCTAACTAGATGAAATAGATATTTCACTTTATACCTCATCTATAAATAAGCTTTCCTACCATATACTACAATACTAACTTATTCTTAGTGACTCCACTTTTATGGTAGTTGTAAAGTTACTACAGCATACGTAATGGTATCGACATATTTCCGAAATATTTTTAGCGATAATCACCCAAACATAAAGCGCTATTTATTTTACAGCATCCAGTTTCCAAGGTCAGCTGTAAAAGGTGTAAACGGTATATTTCCTCCACACATTCCTGACATAGACCCCATGGGATGAGAATAATCCCACGTCATCGTCCGGGGAGGGTGACGACGAAGGCCGTGTAAGATCGAGTGCACAATCGCGGTGTGAATATTAACGAACCCCTTGGCAACCCAAGGGGTTGGTTCGGACACACTGAAGGATGACCGTCAGTATGTCCGAGCTAGCCCCCACTTCTCCAGATTTTCTTTATTCAGCATGAGCTGAATTTGATGAAAACTATCTTTTTAGTGAAATATTTCTCTCTAGGCCAGTGATATTAAAGCCGGAGAACTTTCATAATATATTTATGTTGTTTTAGTTTTAATTCACTTTCCTCGCTATATTCAAATTACTACAACTTTCTACGGCCAATTATAGCCTTTATGCAAAAACGTTTAAAATAAAACACTTTAACTTTTCCATTAATTGGACCCGAGATTAATGACATTTAAATTACGCAGAGACTCTTCGGTGTTAATTTTTTTTCTAGCGTAATTCCTTATTTAAATTGTACAACATAAATCCCTAGAGAATATACGGCTAGATTTAATATATTAAAGTTCGCGTGGAACGAGTTTATATCAAAATATGTAGTCAAAAGTACATATAAATCAGGTTGAGTGAGCATTTTGTGCACAGTAAGGCAGTAAGCGCACTAATACAGCCTGCACCGAGTGAAACCGTCGCGTTGTTATACTTATGAATATTTATAAGTCCTCGACTCCACAAATGAAATTCTCAGAGTATTTTTCTCTCACAATAGAATATCAAGATCGGCGGAGACACTTTCGCGGATGTGCCTTGACAATGAAGACGTTCTCCCGATTTGTGTAAGTATTAAGGCTGAGGGGTATTTTAAGGTTGTACCACCCACACGTAAGATATGATTGTTTACTGAAAACAATAGACCAGTCTATACACGTTACTTATGTCTTTGGCTGTATTCGTCTTTATTACCCGCGCAATAATAATGATGAATACAGCAAAATAATATCTACTTACTGACCCACATAATTATACAACGTGTAACGTTAAATGCGCGAAACCTGAAAATAGTTTGCTCAGAATAACGAGCAGAATTAACTGAACCACTTTTTAATATAGCCCACATTTTTCAAAAAATCTTCATTAAAAACGTTGCCGTGTCTATTTATTAACCTTCAAGCAGTCGCGCGGCGTCGAATCGACCGCGATGCGATCGATTCTCGATACGTTTATGATGCCAAATTGCTTACAAATCCAAAGAAAATTAGAATATTATTTTGATTTTATAATTTTGTTTATGTCCTAATATAATGATAATGTGATAAATACAAAAAATATTAAATAATTAGTGTTTTAAATCCCTGAAATATCCTATAGGTCTTTTAGGTTACGCGCGACCGCTGGCGTTACAAATGTCCGCGCGCCCGCTTGAAGGTTAATAGGTCAAGCAACCCAATGTCAGCGCGGCGCAGCGGCCCGGTGACGACTCCTCCCTCGATAAAGCATCGTCGCAGACGCAAGAAACGATCAGAATGGCCAGTAAAACTAAAACAGCACATAAAACCTTCACAAATTTTTAATGACTTATTTTCTCTCTGAAATAGGTCAATTGAATTAAAAATCAGTTGGGGTGTCTGAGCTTTTGCGCATTTAACGTTACACGTTGTAAATCTATCTATCTATTCAGCTCATAATTTCCCAGTGATGGGCAAAGGCTTTCCTTTCCCTTTTCCATACAATTATATCCGTTAAAAAATGTTTTGAAAAAAAATTTGGTTTGGGCTGTAAATAGGCGTTCCACAACTTCACATTATATGAAAGCATATTGAAGATTCTAATTTCATACAAACCCTTAACACAACCCTTTATGTACACAACAATTATACGTGTGTGTATTTAACACGTTATCCTAAACGTACAATTCGCACCGACAGTGTAAACTGTTTCCAGGACGCGGCCCGCTCCGCACAGATTGAAAAGTAAACCGATTCGGCCCACGTCGAGCCAGTCTATTTGCCGTAAGTGGCTCACTACAGAGTACTCCCCTATTTGTTTTTATCACAATACACCCATTCTCAAATCCCTCTATACATTCTTGTTACTGGCTGGAACTTCCCGAGGCTACATTAAAAGCTTTGCCACTTTAATTCAGGTGGTTTACGTGTTATATTACCTTGTTGCTTATCACTGCCGGTATCCTTTTGTTTTTTCTGTTTGTTATGCCATTTTTAAAGGCATGTGCTATGTTCGTAGTTCATACATGTATATAGAATGACATGATCTGATCGTAAATACAAATGGTCATGAAATGTTCTGTCGTCAGACACGTCCGCGCCATCAATGAACCTTTCGCTGTTTAGATATTAGCATAAGCTATAACAAAATACTCCGATTTATATGATACACTAGTTGACCCGACAGACGTGGTCCTGGCCAAATTACAATAAGTCTTGAAAAAAAGGACGTTATGTTTTTCCCGAATTGGAAGATTTTCTGCTAAACCTCCAATTTTTCTTTCCATAAAAACTTTAAACATATTACAAACATGTTAAAACGAAAAAAGCCCCATCGGTCCAGCCGCTCTCAAGTGATGCGCTTACTAACGAACAGCATTTATTTTTTTATTTATACAACGTGTAACGTTAAATGCGCAAAACCTCAAACACTCCCACTGATTTTTAATTCAATTGACATATTTCAGAGAGAAAATAAGTCATTAAAAAAAAATGTAAAGGTTTTATGTGCTGTTTTCGTTTTACTGGCCATTCTAATCGTTTCTTGCGTCTGCGACGACGCTTTACCGAGCGAGGAGTCGTCACCGGGCCGCTGCGCCGCCCTGACATTGGCTTGCTTGACCTATTAATAAACAGACACGGCAAAGTTTTTAATGAAGATTTTTTGAAAAATGTGACCTATATTAAAAAGTGGTTCAATTAATTCTGCTCGTTATTCTGATCAAACTATTTTCAACTTTTGCGCATTTAACGTTACACGTTGTATAGAAGATAGATAGATTAAAACGAAAGCAAACAATTGACGATCGACTGCCGGTCGTCCACACTTTCGGTACACATCATGTTCCCTTTATGTGTTTACCCTTACACCTCTCCTAACCCACTCTATAATGCATATGTTCATGTTAATGCATATGTTATGTATGTGCCTGCCGAGTGCTACACAGACACACCTGACATTTCTGAATATCGATAGCTGAACATCATCAATATAGACAAGGTTCTATATGGATTATGGATAAACACATGTAAAGGTATTATGAGACTAAACCAAATTTTGTGTCTAACCTAACCTAACCTAACCCACTCTATAATGCATATGTTCATGTTAATGCATATGTTATGTATGTGCCTGCCGAGTGCTACACAGACACACCTGACATTTCTGAATATCGATAGCTGAACATCATCAATATAGACAAGGTTCTATATGGATTATGGATAAACACATGTAAAGGTATTATGAGACTAAACCAAATTCATAATGATGAGTGTGAGCACTGAAAGCCGCTCAGGCGACACTGAGCTCAATTTTCCAAACGAATGAACTTTATCAGTACCTAGAGACAAACGTCTACAGTAAATGACGGCAATACAACAGAAACAGAAGAACAACAATCAACGGAATAATAAATACTACAGAAACTCGGCAAGTTCAATCAACGCTTTGACAAAGTCAACAAAGGAGTTAGCTTGCTTCGTTAACTTATTCCCGGTTGTAATGTCATTGAAAGTTTTAATTTGACAATCCTGATGAAAAGTGTCGACTGTTTTGTTGCTTGATAGGCATCCCTATTAATAACATCACACAACTCGGCCTATCGCAGTTTACTACTGTAGATAGAATAAATAGGCCTCTCGCAGGCTGCCCAACACCCTGTCTTCCGCCTTCCGTATCCAGTCTATCCCAGCCACCATTTTAAGGAAGTCGGTTCATCTACCTGGGGGGCGTCCCACACTACGCTTACGATACGATACGCACTCTCCTGCTACACTGGCCGTTGGTCCTTCGAAAAACATGACCAGTCCACGTCAGTTTGCTTACTCTGCATCTGCATGCTATGTCGGTAACTCCGCTTCAGATCCGGATTTCCCTATTAATCAAATACTAACATCGTTTTGTATCGTTGAAATCTTTTGTAGCTCGTAGCATCATCTACGCAGCTACGCACCTCTACAAAAGTGCTACGACAGTGTGAAACGCTCTCGACGATGCCTGAGGCGAATGCTTAAAAGGTTTTAGCGATATCCTCCTATCTATATATACATAAAACACTTGAACAGGAACATTCGAAGACAAGTCCCGCCAATTAGACGCCAAACTTTACCTACTTGAAACTTCTTGATAGCTCGCCGGCGCTCCTACACAAAATCAAATTGTATAAAACAGCTCAAATTCACTGTATAGTTGTAATTAAGGTAATTATTCGTATTGACGCTGTTATGGGATTAAGATAACATTTAGTTAGTAAAGTGCTTAATTTCTAAGTTCTAATTGGCAAGTCTGAGCCTGCTGCTAAATGTTGAATATAAGTTAGATTCTTTCGCTTTCGTTACATAATTGTCTGACCCTAATTTACATATCACTGCTGAGGCAGGATTAATTACGATTCTTTTCAACTGTATGATCACTATAGGGGTCAAGAGTTCTAACATTTTAACCTTTACTTTGAAATATCTGGCATTAGTTCGTTCGCATGTATTATACATATAACCCAGTTATACAGGGAAACCCATAACTGTAACACGCATATTTTGTATAACATTTTTATGTGTCGCTGTTTGTTACCTAAATAAATAAAATAAAAAAACCTAAAAGTTTCCATGAAATAGAATATTTAATATGAATGATTGTAATATTTTTAATGAGCTTTCAAAATAAAGAGACCATTGTTATTAAAAAAAATACGATAACAAAGTGCACAAACGGAACCAGAGATCTTGATATTCTGTCAAACCAATTCCGAATAGTTTGTGGTATCTGTCCCAGACTAGTGCAAGGCACATACATTACATACGTCAGTCCTAAAACAACCGTACGCTAGAGGGGACCTCTAGTCATGGTGGAGCCATTAGAGCTGCACCGGTCTAGCCGGCACACTGCCAGATCTAACGAGCTGAATGCTGGCAACTTAGACTTGAGTACTTGTTCAAAAAGGGAACATGCTTAGATGTTTAAAAATCTGATTTAACTAGTCGTTCCTTGTATTTTTTGGCATTCATTGTCTTTGATGTATTGTTGTTGTTAACAATGTTAAATTAAATTATTTACAAACGTTGAAGTTATATGAAAAACCAATGTTCGCAACAACCAATGACAGCTTGTTGCGTTTTCAAAAATATAACAAGCATCATTAACCATATTTAAATTGTAATCAGTACGATGTTTTTTTTATTTTCAAGTGGTATTGTTTTAAAAAAATCCGATGCCATACAGTCCTAAACATAAATATATCGCAAACAGAAATAATCTGTAGGTATGTTCAAATATTAATTGTATTTAAACTGAAGTGTCAATATCCCAAAACCCTCTTTCTACTCTTTTGAATTAAGAACAAAAATGTCAAGTATAAGAAAACGTGGTCAGTTGACCAATGAGTTTTTGTTCGTGCCTATTATTAAGGAAAATAAATATCAATATTTACTGTTAACTATGAATTTTTCAATGTTAATTTAGTACCAAATGGAATCCCTATGATTTATTTACCGGTTCGATTTTGTTGGTTTTGGCGCGAACACGCAAAAATGCACGATAGTAAGTACTCATACACACGAGCGACATGCGTCGTCGGTTGCAGTTGCCTGTGTCGTCAACGCGTGTCGCTCGTGTGTATGCACACTAAGCAAGAAACTTTGTATAAAATTAATAATAGTATACTTTTGGCAAAATTATTCTCATTCTCTTGCATGCATAAATGATTTGCCGTTTTACATAACTGTTCTGCAAAGCTACAAATAGGTACGCATTTTGAAAATACATAGAATATATCCTAGCTGTTTAATATTAGCCGGAGAAGTTGAATCTTTTGTGGCGACGACGTCACTCTGCAGTCCATTGTACTGACTTCATAAGTTTGTACTTAATTCCCGAGGGAAGCGAACCTCTGTCTTCCCAAGGAGTATTGTTTTACTAACAATATGTAGATACTTATACTTTAAATACAGAAGTGCGATTTTGTAACCATCTCACCGTGAAAACTTAGGTAAAGTGAGCGTGATTATAATTATTATTTATTCGCATCATTTACAATCATAATCGATATTTTAATAATGGTTTTTATGCTAATTCTATTAATTATTTTATATCATTTGAAAGCTAGTATTTTAGTGGCAAAAATCTCACTGTGAAAACTTGCGTGGAGTGTGTCATCCCACTGATGCTAGGAGTGGGATGACAGTCACTCCACGCAAGTTTTCACCGTGAGATTTTTACAGAATCGACATGCAGAACTTCGGTATTACTGTATCACTAGGATAGGTATATTATACCAACGTACCATACTTACACACGCAGTTTTAACAGCGTATTATAGGATCTTTGGGTTCCATGCAAGTTCGCGCAGCAGTATTATAAAGTTTTTGCCACGTCTCGACGATTAAGAAAATTATACCTGATGTAAAGAAGCGCTGTGGTTTTATATCGACTCGAAAGTGAAGGTAGTCTTGTGAAAATGTAGGTTATAGGTTGTGTGGCAAATTAACAGGCTGAGCGACAGTTACGATACGGAGGTGTATCGTAACTGTCGCCACGCACTCAGCCTGTTAACCCTGTCGTTACGAGCGCCGGATATAGCCGGCATCCACTCGATGACTTCTGTGTACGAGCGCCGGATATAGCCAGCATCCATTCGATGACCTGTGTGTACGAGCGCCGGATATAGCCGGCATCCATTCGATGACCTGTGTGTACGAGCGCCGGCTGTAGCCGGCGCCAGCGTGATACCGCTCACCAAACGGCCCCGCTATACTCAGAGTGTCAGTGGTGCTACTCCGACGGCGCGGTGCCCCGTTTGGTGGCGTTATTCCAGCGGAGTGAAATGCCGTAACGAAAGGGTTAATTTGTCACACAACCTATAACCTACATTTCACTTCAGAGCAGTCTGATTGAAAAATAATCGAATGGGCCGCAACGCTGAAGACGTCCGCCTCCAAAGCAAGACACCCTTACCTGAGTCTGGTCCAGCTGCAGTTAGCTTGGAGCTCCCACGTTTGGTGCTTATGGATCGTGCGTGAATTTTGCTATGAAGAGCCCGCGTAAACAAGCCGCGAGGGACGCGTATGGTGTGTGACCAATGAAGTCCCGTGATTGTATTGTACAAGACGTATGAACGCTGGCATTAGGTATACGGAAAAAAAGTGTCTTCATATATTTTCATACATTTTACTTTCCTGTATGAACGTGATGCCGTGGACGTTCACGATAACATCGTCACGTTAGAAATTATGAAAACGCCCGGAAGCGGAACACTCGAACGCTGCTAGGTATTTTTTAAATATTGATTCCGATAAATTGTAAATAAGTACAAGGAACAGTAACAGCTCAATAGATACGTTTACCTTACCTCCACCGTCCACCTTATGGTTCCTCGAACCACCTAGAAACTCAAACTCAAACTACTTTCAGTTTTATTCCAATTATACCAGTTACAGGCACTTTTGAACTGTCAAAGTGTCGGTCAGTTAGAAAGAAAGTAAGCGGAAAGTAGAAGCTAGTTGCCCATCCCAAAACTTAGATCTGTATGGAAAAGAACGGGCAAGAAACTCTAAGGACACTCTTTTTAATCAAGATATTTCTAAATCCAATACACACTATATGTACAGACGCCAGCACATCAAGCTACCCGAAACTGTCAAATATTTCCAATCAACTTTGAACCTTATGCTGTAACGATAAAGTTGAAAGTCTATTAAAGAAATTTGACAGGTTGAAGTAGCTTGATGTGCTGGCGTCTGTACAATAACGTTAGGTATACCCCTTTCCAACCGAGTTAAAGTGATCGTGAGTTTCGACTTTACAAAATTTTGAGCAAAAATTCAAACAATTTTAGCGGACGCAACCGGCGCCGATCTATCGTGAGTATCGTGACTGTATCTACGAATGAGACAAAAATAGTTTTGCACTCTGCGCGCACATTTCGTCCTGCTCCTGCCATTACGTTGATACCCGGATAAGGGATGGCTGCGTTTTTTGATCCCAGCGCCTCCGCACATATACTTACGATCGTGCGACTAGCAAATTATCCCTCAGATATGTGAGGGTCTGACTGCTGAAGACTAGCTTGCATGAGATTTTTTTTCAGTATTTTTTCCAGGACCTCTGAACACTTTCCTAGCGATCACTAAGTTTTTACTGATCTATGCGATTTTTTTTTACTACCCGTTGCAAAGGGATAAACATACATAAAATAAACATACACGAACTCACACTTTCTTCCCATGGGGGGTAGAAACTACAAAAGGCCACCTGCTACGATCCTTACATACTCTAGATATGTACAAATATTTCTATAGTTTATGTGTATATTTGATGTTTATTAATCACGGGAGCGGACCGGCGGCGGATATTGTTAGTTCCGCATCTGACGCGCCCGGAGACATCCCTGATATATTATATTATTGGATAGGTAAACAGCCCGCGTAACTTACTCGGGATTAATTTGTTTCAGGTAGCCTACGTAATGTTTTTTTATTACAGACGATCGATTCTGGAAAAATCTCACCGTGAAATCATAAGTGAAGTGAGCTTGAAGTGAGCAGTGTCAATAGTGTTAATCCCTAATGACAGCTCACTCCACGCTCACTTCACCTTTGTTTTCACGGTGAGATATTTACAGAATAGATAGGCAGTTTTGCATTTGTTTGTAGAAAGTTTTGGAAAATTCCACTCACCAACACTGACTATTGGAGTCCTTATTTCCTTCCTAATATTTTTACTGTAAGAGCATGAAGTCCTGGGTTCAATTCACAGGCCGGGCAAAGTAATATTGCCTTTTTCTATCTGGAATTTCTGGAATGGCTCGCTCCCTATTACATGGGACTTTCACATAATTAACTGGCAAAATGTGGGTGTACTTGTAGGTAGGTACACCTTTGCCATGCCTTCGGAGATGCAAGGCGTGATATTATCTTAAGTTTACTGTAAATGTTTGTGAAGATGTTTGTACCTCAATCACGCTTTAAATGGCTGAACGGATCTGAATAAAAGATTCACTATAACACTAGACTTCTTGAGCATCTTTACACAGTATGAAGAGTGCACGTCTATGTAAAGCTTTCCTGTAGAATACATAATTAAAATGTCGGGTCAATCAATCAATCAATCAACTCAGCCTATCGCAGTCCACTGCTGGACATAGGCCTCTCCCAGACTGCGCCATAACACCCTGTCCTCCGCCTTCCGCATCCAGTCTACCCCAGCCACCTTCTTTAGGTCGTCCGTCCATCTAGCTGGGGGGCGTCCCACACTACGCTTGCCGGTACGCGGTCTCCGCTCCAGGACTCGTCTGCTCCACCGGCCATCGGCCCTTCGACAGACATGGCCAGCCCACTGCCACTTCAGTTCAGTGTCGGGTATACTTACATACTTTCACTCATAACGCTGTCACAACACCAACTTATCTCGTCTGCTCAACGTCCGTGCGTCACTGCAGGGATCTAGCAGAATATCAGCGTCAGGTATATTTGCCTGACACATGCTGAGCTGGACTCCCATTTGGTACAACCTTGAGACGCACACCGCACTGTGTATTTACGTTATTTAGCATTTGTCATAGTGTCATTTATATTTCGATGTGTCCATTTTTCTATTTGTTTTATATCGACACCATGTTTTTTTATCTATTTAATTCATGTAATTGGTTATCATCTTATTGTACAGACGCCAGCACATCAAGCTACCCGAAACTGTCAAGTTTTCCCTATCAACTTTGAACCTTATGTTTTAGCGATAAAGTTGAAAATCAATTAAAGAAATTTGACAGAATGTAGTAGCTGGATGTGCTGGCGTCTGTACTATTGTGTTGCGCTGTCTTTTGTGTGCGCCAAATAAATGCTTTATCTATCTATCTATCTATGTAGCTGAAATTAGTTTGTCTCTCCTTCCCTTTTCACTCCATCCAAAGGTTGTCTTTAAAAGATCGCTCTTAGCGATAAGACCGCCCATTGTGTCACCCTTTGTAAAATTTCTATGTTTATGTCTGTAATTTATATGGTGTATATAATAAAGAGTATTCTATTCTATTCTATTCTTTTGTAGTGTTCTAGATTGAGATCTACTAGACACACTTTTTAATGTTCTCTTTTGTCTCTAATATTTTAAAGTTAAATGTCATGCATACCTGTTATTTGCATGGTTACTGAAATGCCAATTCTAGATGATATTTAATTTGAATTGTAAGTGACTGGGCTGTTGGTGTGCTTATTATAAATAAATAAATACCAAGACCCCTCCGTGCCTCGGAAAGCACCTTAACATATAGAATACTTTTATTCGGTTTCATCTAGTAGGTAATTAGTTCTTCGCGTGAAACCGTGGGCAAGACCTTGTCAGTTACAAATTATTCTACGTAGCCAATTGATATTGACATTCATTTTGTTTCAATAACTCCCCGTGTTTCGCCTTGACAATATCATTCTGTATGCTTTACCTTCAGTAAGCCTTGACATAGTCGCACTATTGTGTTTACATTTTCATCCCTTACCGTTAGAAAGTAAGCGACCTCGCCATCTGATAGTGGCTCCAAGGAGTTGCGTATAATGAAATCATTATTTTTTCCGTATCAGTATTTTACACAAAAAATATTGTTATTGTTCATACAGGATTTTTTTTAACCAGTGCGCAAGCTTTAATCATGAATTTAAGCATAATTAAATTCAATATTATGATTCTAGATTTTAACAAAAGTAACAAAAGTATTATTTTATGCGGAGATTTCAATATTAATATTTTAGATGTTAAGTATTAGACTCCTCAATTTGTTTAGGTTTTATAATTTAATTAACTTGTTTTTTGAACCTACTAGAATCACGGCATCTTCGTCAACCTGTCTTGATAATATATTTAGTGTTTTTGAAGCCAAAAACCAATTAGTCTTAACTGACTTAACGTCCGTCCACTGTGGTTTATTAGCTAGCTTCCCCATGCCATTACATAAACAGCCGCGTAAAATTGAATGCAGGCCTTATACAGCTGCACGTTGCAAAATGTTTAAAAATAATATAGCTCATAGAATTACACCATCTCTAGTAGAACACGAGAATCCTAATGAAATTTATGGTGCCCTTTTTGATGTTGTGCAAAAAGAGTACCAATGTACTTTCAAGACCAAAACTGTTAATATTAATGGATCTTCCGTTGGCTTTAACCAATGGGCTACTCCGGGTATTTATAAAAGTGGAGCAAGACTATACGAGTTATATGGTTTGAAAAAATACAGGTTTGACACTCCTTTCCTAGAGTATGTCAAAAATTATTCAAAATTATTTAAAAAGATTAGTGCTTTTGCTAAATCGAAATTTTTAAGCGATGCTATTAAAAATTCTAATAATAAAACGACTTGGAAAATTATTAACAATGAAACTGGTAAACCGGTTAAACAAGAAAAACTACTTGAGATTATGGTCGATGATAAATTAGTTAATAAAGCCGCTGACGTAGGTGAAGCTTTTAATGAGTTTTTTGCCAACATACCCATAACTACGACTCGCTCCTTAAATTCGTCCCCGTCTAAAGCTGAAAACCTTTAGCATAGTAGTGTACCTCAATGTATTCGTTTATTTAGTTTCGAACATGTAACCCCACATGATGTAGTTAATGTTTTTAACCTACTTAAGTAAGTATAAGTATATAAGTACCTTTAACCGCTTAGCAAAGTTGGGTATTGTTAGTGGAATAGAAAAAAACATTAGAAATAATTATATAGAAATATTGCCTAGGTATAAACATAAATGTCAGGAAGTTTGGAAAGAGTATTTTAATCAAAGATCGAAAGATAAAGGGATTTGGTACAGATCTATAGTTTCGGAGCCTCCTCATATACCGTGATTTTGTAACACTAGGCTAAGCAGAAAAATTATAGTTACTTTTAATTATAATTATAATTACTTTTACTTTTTTACTTATACTCACAGACTGAGATCTGGAAGGCGACTGTCTGACAAAGTCGACTGGAGGCGTTTAGTATATTTTGGTTATTTTCACAGCGTTATGTCCTACGCTATTCTGCTGTGGGGCAAAGCAGCTGATATACAAAATATATTTGTCCTTCAAAAACGAGCTGTCCGAGCAATTTACCAGTTAGGTGCTAGAGTTTCTCTAAGAGATTTTTTTAAAGATATTCTCACGGTTGCATCACAATTCATCTTTGCCAACATCTTATATATTAGGCAAAATATACACTTGTATACTAAAAACAGTGATATTCACAATGTTAACACCAGAAATAAGGACAAACTACGTGCTCCCTTTCACCGGCTTCATAAGGTTCATAACTCATTTGTTGGTCTTGGTATAGCCTTTTATAACAAGCTACCCTCTTCTTTGCTAGATTTGCCTTTTAATGCATTTAAAGTAAAGCTCAAGTAAAATCCAACCTTTGTTCAAAGGCAACGACTACTTAAACGATAAGAATAGTTGGTCGCTCTGATTAACTCAAGACAATGTTTATGTTCTTTCTCCAGAATTAGATTACTGATAGGTTATATGAGCTCATAATACAATTGTTTTTTTATTGGGCTGCATAAGTCAAATCAGTTTAATTTTATTTTCATTTTATTATTGACATAATCAACCCATTGCAATGTTTTCTAATGAGTTGATTGCAATATGTGGTTAGCTAGTGACCACGACGATTGATCATATTATTCTTACCTGAGCAACCGGCAACAAGTTCGTCATGTTCCCTTAGATGTCACTGCTTGCGGTAGCGTCGGGGGTCGGGTTGTCTCCTTCCCTCAAATATGGCGAGGGGGGTAATGTCTGACCTTTGCGTTATGCTCGTGAACGGGTGCTGCTTGTGGTGACTGGTCGTCTTGCTGACCATGGTTTTATTATTGTTATCATTATTAATAACTTGTTTATTTAGTTTCCTTCGATGGTCCTAGTTTATCATTTGTGACTTCAAGCGATAGCTATGTAAACAGAACCCAGCATTGCATAAATATGTTAGCGGTCACGCCCTTCATACCTGGAGGCTTTTATTTAATTTCCATTTATTAATTTTTGCTTGAGTACGTATAGTTTTTTATTGTATTTCTTGGTATACTGGCGTTGCTAGCTGACATGTTATGGCAAATAATTTAATTTAGTGTTCTGTGTCTTGTAATGTCAATTACTTTCCTTGTATTGTATTCAGTCAAGTATTTTCTAACTGAACAGACAGCTGTGCTGCTGGGGAGTTTGTTGCGCCACTTCTTCTTCCCAGCGAAAGCACTAGGAAGTGGTGAAGGGCAGGCGTTTTGGGGCCTGACTGTCTTTTGTCATTTTGACGTTCGAAAAGTGCTGATTCTCAGCCTAGTTTGAATAAATGACTTTTGATTTTGATTTTGATTTTAACGTAGAAAATTTTCTACAGTCAAAAAAAATTGTTGTTCCTTACATATTGACCGCTTGGGTGTTGCACTTTTCTATGAAACAGCTGATTTTTTTTTTTTGATAACCAACGAAACATTTTCTTTACTAGGGTGTCTAGAATGAGAGGACCGACCAGAGGGCCCGTGGCTAAATAATAACAGCCGCACAGGTCGATCGATCAGGTTAAGCTACGCTTGCCGCGGTTGGTCTGTGGATGGGTGACCATCTTTACATACCGAAACCCCTCCGTGCCTCGGAAAGCACGCTAAGCCGTTGGTCCCGGCTGTCATTCGTAGATCTTTGACAGTCGTTACGGGTGTCAGAAGCCCAAAAATCTGACAACCAGTCTTACCTATAGGGGTATCGTATTACCCAGTAACTGGGTTGTGGAGGTCAGATAGGCAGTCGCTCCATGTAAAATACTGGTATTCAGCTGCATCCGGTTAGACTGGAAGCCGACCCCAACTTAGTTGGGAAAAGGCTAGGTAGATGATGGAGGGTGTCTAGAATGATGTGCTGAATTCATGATTACAGTTTGCGCACTGGTTATATTTTACGCTAGGGGGTCTGCCATTCCACAAGAACATTCCTAGGCCCGCCCCTGAATATAGGTGTACTAGATATACACGTGCTTAGCCCTTTGGGGCTTAAAGGCGTGATGCTAATGCTCATTTCTCAATAAACATTGAACTTACTTCAATAATGATTTATCTCTGTACCAATATATCTTATCTATCCACCACGCACATCAACACATCTATATCAATACGTTAGTTCATATCGGAGATACTGCGGTTCAGCGATAAACCACAAAGGGCCAGTAGTAATACCAGCCGTCCCTCACCAAGTTACAGTAGCGAGCAAAAACCTCGTGCGCCTTCCCTACGAATGGGAAATTTATCTCATGGGACAGATGCGATAAATACAGTCTGTACCATTAACCGTTTCTCTGGAATAAGCCTCCACGTTTATTATTTGAAGATGTTTTAGGACCTTTTTTCTATGTGATCCTCATGAATTCCTTTCGTCTGGGGAGAACGGAGGGTTTTAGGACCTGAAATACTGAGATTTGAATATTATTATCTGCTTTATATTATTTAAATACTTATAAATTAATAATAATCATTATTTTTATTTCTGAGTAAATTAACATTCCCTCCATCGTTAGTAAATAATACAAAAAATAATGAATATGACTGTCGATGAATACTCTAAATGAAACTAAAATAAAAAATCCTTTTTTTAAATATAGATAAATGGTTCCTGGGTTATTTCAAAGTAATGGAGCAGTTTCCAGACTGCGTACACTTTCGTAGTGATTTATCTCATCGGTACTAAGAAGGATCAAGATTATCGTGTTCCACCAAATCTTATAGATAGAATAAGTCTTATACTGAGAATAAATTTTGAATGTTTGACAGTTTTTCCATACTAAAACTGTCAAACATCAATTTTATTCCACGGATAAAAGATATCTGACTCTGGTAAAATCAGCCCTAAGGAGAGCAATGGCGCCCCAGTGGCAACAGTCGCGACTTGCGAGTTGTTGGTCGTGGGTTCGAACCCAAGCAGGCACTTTGTGTAAATTATTTCATCACCACTGCTTGCAAATCGGTGAAAGAAAACATCGCAAGGAAACCGGTATGTCCAGAACCAAAAATTCGAAGACATGTGACATACGCCAACCCGGACATGTCCCGCATGGTGGATTATGGCCTATTCCCTCTCACAGAGAGGAGGTCTGAGTTGCAGCAGAACATTATGTGCTGATTATTCTACTAAGAAGTTACCAACCAGGTACAAATTACAAAACAGGCTTTTGCCTAGTCATCAAAGCTCTTCCATGGTTTTAATCACGATGCCATCAGACGGCTGGCAGAATAGGTATTATTGTCAGCCTTCTTTTATGCCTAAAGCCTAATAAAAAGCCTTCGAAAAGAAAGAATATTATACATAGAGCTCTATACTACTGTAAATCTTTCTTGTAACTTGCCAATTCGTTTTATGGGGCATTTTTTTTTTTGCTTTTTCTAATGTGGAATTACATTCACTTTGAGTAAGTTAATCTTTTTTAGTACCAAGATGTCTCAAAAGATCCTGATATAATTTAACCCAAAAGTGTTGATTGGTGCAGACGGGTCCATTGGAAAAAATAACATTTTAGGCGGGAACTATCTATGGTTCCGTCCTGTCACGGGAAGGTAAAAAGGTTCCCTCCTATCCTTAATGAGCACTGACTGGCTTTTAGCTAAGATCAATGCTTCACCAATCACCTCTATTAGACACGACTGCCCCATTGGTACCTAACTAGTGCACAATATTTTTATAATGGCTAGAAGTAGTTGTCTACGCTGCCGTTTTATTATTTATTTGCCATATATGTGAATATTTTATTAAATAAGTACCTCGTCTACTCTGATCATAATATGACCGTTTACTTGATATTTACTGCCCCTAAATGTAACATAAACATTTAAGGGCAGTAGATATCAAGTAAACGCATAATGATGAATGAAAGATGCGAGTGGTGGTGGTGGTGATTCGGGTGGTGGTGGTGGTGATGCGGGTGGTGGTGGTGGTGGTAGTGGTGGTGATGCGAGTGGTGGTGGTGGTGATGCGGGTGGTGATGGTAGTGATGCGGGTGGTGATGGTAGTGATGCGGGTGGTGGTGGTAGTGATGCGGGTGGTGGTGGTGGTGATGCGGTGGTGCGAATTATTATTAAAGGTCTTCGCATTTTTTTTCAGTTAACCTATTTTGTCCTACTGCTAGGTAAAGGTCTTTCCCGTATTTTCCACTTTTCTTTATGTTGTGCATACTCCGTCCTATTGGTTAGGAACGAGTCCAAAATCGTCACCCCATCTTAATTCTTAACATTACTCTGGAATTAAAGTTGTCTACAAGTCTAGCTTGTTTCTTCTGTGACAATGAATTTAATTTCCACATAAGTACGGCCATCGGCATGATCTGAGCAATAAACTAGTCAGATATAAACCCTACCTTAGTTGCCTAGCTCATCTGGCACATTATTACATTCCCACACTGGGGACCATTCAGCAGTTATAGTTGGAATTAAGTCTACGTGATCTCGGAACCTCATGTCGTACCTCTCAAGTACCGGTACTTGACTTGAAAATCCTACAAGTACATACTTATAATAACGTCTCCCATTATAGGTACCAAGCTAATCTTCTCTGATCTCGCACTATGAAACTTGTTTTCGTGTTACTCATCGTAAATACTTTAAGATATTTGGTAAGCAGCTTTTATAAATATTAACTTATTCTTAATAGTAACCACTAACTAGAATACGTTACAAATAAGTGAAAATGATATACAGTTAACCCATTTAAGACGATTTCAAAGGGACTGAAACAAAAATGCGTCTGAAGTGAGAAAGCGTTTTATGCGAGATAGGGAAAATAAAACGAATTACTTACAAATGATAGAAAGTTATCATAATATTATGTAGGTATTTTCCAATTACGTTACAGGATAGTGTATTATTATTTATAATTGGATTACTTAAAGTAATCACTTATTTAGGTTTGACAAAGAGATTTTTATGCGTTAATAATTGAGGAGCGTCGGAACGAAAACCGATATATCGAATTTACCATATTTTTCACAAATTAAGAAAAAGCTTGTAAGTTTTTTAATGTTACAAAAGTGGAAAATTATAGCTTGTCAATTTGCAGTTAAAGTGACATCGATTGATGTGTGAAACTTGACGGAGGGTAGATACTTGGAGATTAAACGAACTTACCTGAAGTGAAGTTCTATCCAAATTATACGAGTTGCTTCGTCCGAAGAGATTAAGATAACAATGTAGTAATACGTCTAGGGTATCGCCTTTCGTCCACTAAGTTTGAATATTTTTTTTTTTTTTTTTTTGTCGGTACTTTGTCTTCCTGATAGTTATGCCTGTACCGCCACTCATTTAGTTGAAAGCCTGGAACCTTTTTTAATATTTCACTTTAGGTATGGGGTTCATAGGGTTGGGAGGGAACTAATCTCTTCGGACGAAGCAACTCGTATAATTTGGATAGAACTTCACTTCAGGTAAGTTCGTTTAATCTCCAATTATACTTCGTTGCTTCGTCCTTCGAGATTAAGATAACAATGTAGATTTTGAAAGATGGTGAAATATTAAAACACTGAATTTTTATACTTAGGTACATGTATATTAATCAAACCTTACAAGTAATAAAGTAATTAAATTGTAGTTTTTCTTTAATTAGGGGTAGATAAATTTAAGTTATTAATTTTAAGTAATTAAATCTAACATCGATCAGAGGTTAGGATTGATAAGGCAAATTGATCAGTTTGTTCACATTGAATGTCTCTATGATAATATCTAGCGAAAACATTGGAGCTACCACTCCACCCAGCTGCTTTTCGTATCGTGTCAATATTGACACCAGCTCTATGAGCAGCTGAGGTGGCTGCGTGTCTGGTGGAGTGGGCAGAAAATACTGAAGTGTCAATTCCGCTAATTGATAATATATCTTTTATCCACCGACTGATGGTATTTGTGGTTACTGATTTATGTGGTTTTTTAATACTTATAAAAAGGCTATTGGCATTGTTTCTCAAATGTTTTGTCCTATCAATATATTCTATAAGAGCCTCAGCGGGACATATTTCCGGTCGATCTTTGTAAAATGGAATATTTAAACAAGGTTGAGATAAACCAGGTCGAGATGTTTTTAACAAATCGTTTATCTTGATCAATATAAGATTATCAGTGACGTTCATATTTTCTAATTTGATTTTGCTAATGGTTTGCACCCTGTGTGCAGTTACAAGTATGAGCAAAGTTACGGCCTTTTTGGTTAAATGTTCGAAACTTAAATTATTATTTGGGTACCATTTTGATAAGAATTCTAAAACTATTGACGGGTCCCAAGTGATATTATATTTTGGGGCTGGAGGACGAAGTCTGTAAAAACCTTTGAATAGCCTAGCAACGCGATCATCAGACCCTACTCTCGATCCTAAGATCAAAGACAGAGCGGAGCGATGACTGTTTAAAGATCCGTATTGTAAGCCGGAATGAAATAACTCAGTGAGAAAATACATAATCATCGGAATTGACGCCTCATGTATTTTGATATTGTGAGTCTTACAAAAGTTTACCCAACGTCGAATGGCAACGTCATATTGTTTTATTGACCTTTCAGATAAAGAAGCTATCATAATATCTAAAGATGATGGTGGTACTCCTCTGTTTCGTAACGCCGTCCTGATAACTTCCCTGCAATCAACGTGAGCTTGGGGACACTGTTGGAAATAGACAATAACACTTTATCAGAGGGTCTAAACTGAACTAATTCTGAACAGAGAAGTTTTTGATAAAGTGGAAACCAGGGTTGCGTGGGCCAAAATGGAACCACAACAATACCCTCCGCCTGGTCGTATATAAGTTTTCTTAATACTTTTAATATAACCGCAAAAGGAGGAAATGCGTAGAAACAAAGATTTGACCAATTTAAAGTAAAAGCATTCACAGCGCATGCTCCTGGGTCTCTATTCCATGAGACGTACTTAACACATTTGTTATTCAACCTTGATGCGAAAAGATCAATTTTTGGTTGCCCAAAGGCTCTCACAATCTTTTCAAAAGCATGATCTTTAATCTCCCATTCGGTATCGGGGTGAGATTTTCTAGACTCAGCATCTGCTATTTCGTTATCTTCCGAGCTTATGTATGAAGCGAATACAAATATACCACGAGCTTCACACCACTGCCACAAAGATTTTGTGATTTCAGTTAAATGTGGAAATCTTACTCCACCCATACGGTTGATATACGAAATAGCAGTTGTGTTGTCAACGCGTAGTAACACCTGACAATTTTTTAATCCTTTTGCGAATGTTTGTAAGCCCAAGAAAGCAGCCAGGAGTTCTAGACAGTTAATATGTTTGTTAGACTCTGTGTTACTCCACTGGCCACTGGCGGTCTCCGCACCGCATGCTGCCCCCCACCCTTTTTTGCTAGCGTCTGAAAATATTTCTAGACAGTAGCTGTCCCGTCTAATAGGATTCACTGCGGTATCAATAGATTTTAACCACCAGGAAAAATCGTCCTGCAAATACTGTGGTAAAGACATGTGGCTATCATAATTACTCGTTTTACACAATGCAAGGTATTTGCATCTTTCCATCTGCTTGGTGTAAAGCCAACCGTACTGAATCGCGGGGCAGGACGAAGTGAGGAGGCCTACCAAGCGAGCAAACTGTCTTATTTTACAACGAGATTTCAATTGAAACGATTGTAACTCTTGTTTAATTAGATTTCGTTTTTCCTTAGGAAGGCTAACATGAAATTCTTTTGTATCTATCACAAAACCAAGGTATTTGCAAATATTACTCGGAATCATACAACTTTTTTTTTAATGTTAATTATGAATCCTAAGGACTCTAAAATATGTTTTGTCTGTAAAATATTATCTAAGCAATCTTGATAATTATTAGAAATGATACAAATGTCATCTAAGTAGATAGATGACAGATAACCTAATGATCTCAGTAAACAAATTACCGGTTTTAATAGCTTTGTGAACACAAATGGAGCTGTGTTTAAACCAAACGGCAAAACATTGAATTGGTAAATTTGACCCTCGTACCTAAATCGTAGGTACTTTCTATACGTCGGGTGTATAGGTACTAGAAAATACGCATCCTTTAAATCAAAGGTGGCCATGAAACTGTTTCTTGATACTAATTTTAATGTTGTTCTTAGATCTTCAATTTTGAAATGTTCTGTTACGATGTACTTGTTTAGAGACTTTAAGTTTAAAATAAATCTGTTTTTGCCATTGGGTTTTTTAATCAGGAAATAACTAGAAAGAAACTGTCCTTCACATGGTTCACAATGTGAAATAGCACCACTGTTTAGAAGGTCAGTGATGGCCACCTTGTATTTAAAGGACTCACATGAAGTTAATGCAGGTAAACTTGGTTCGTGTAACTGATAGACAGGTTTAGTAAACGGTATCTTGTAACCTCTTATCCACGATAATACAACGAGGTCATTAGTTATCAATTGCCATTGATCATAAAAGTAGGATAACCGACCTGCAAAACGTACCAGGTCTAGCGCCGCGGGGCTTGGCGCTGCTGCAAGCGCGGCTGCTGTCGCGGCTGCTGCTGCACCGGTCGCGGGCGCGGCGCCGGCGCTGTTCTCCTCGCTGTTCCCGCTTGCCGCGCTGTCGGGAACGGAGGCGTCTGGTTTAAAGTCTGGACAGGGGCCTGTCTCGGTCTCTGCGCTGGTGCAGGTCTTCGAACCTGTGTGTTTATTTTAATCTCAGCGCCTGATTTTGATATAGCTTTTGCAGCTTTTAGAGTATCGGTCAGATGTTCGCCAAATAGAAACTTATCGATTTCTGTATTGAACAGTTGATCTTTTATATCTTTCTTGATTGTAGAACATATAAAACTGCGCCGTGTCATGGACTCGCTGTGTTGTGAGTCACACATCAGTCGACCGGCTTCGATCAGTAATTTTATTACCGACTGATCTTTATAACCTGCAGAAAAGAGTATGCTTAGGGCTTCAATTATACAAGATATACTTGCTGCGACCTGCACCTGCTTATTCTCTAAAGCTTTGTCTTTTTTATTTTTTATTAGCATCTCCGATAAGGCGGCCTTTATCTCTGGATTTAACTTGGGTGCATCAATCTTTGTGCAGTTTTTTGGAACCAGATGCTTATCAAGCAGCTCCTTTCTGGCATCCTTGGTCAAGCCTGTTGTTGCGATGTGTTCCCAGCGAGCAGATAACTCGCATCTAATGTCTGGTCCATATTTTTTATCCTTTGATGGAGTTTCGCCCAAGAGATTCAGAATCTCTTCGTCCAGCTCAGGAAGCGTTACTTCAACAGGTAGTTCCGATTCCCCTGCCTGTACTGCTTCTGTAGCAGGAACATCATGTATCGTCGAGGTGGACGTACCCGGTTGTGGCTCATCTGAGTCAATAATCGGAGATGACGCGACATCACCTTGAACTTCCATTTCAGCTGGAATAGAAAATGTACCAAATGTAGGTATCGGATAGAAAATAGCGCGGTGATAGTCCTCAAAACTATCCACAACACCAAGTTTATAATCCATACCGATATTCAGAATTACGAAATCGAGTGATAACATTTTGTTATGTAGGTACGTGGATATGATCACAACTACCAATGTTCCTAGTATACAACTAGTGGTTTTTAGAGCGGCGATAGTCCTTAAAACTACCCACAACACTATGTTTTAGTCCGTACGGATATAAAATGCAATTATTATTAAGTAGGTCATTAACTAAAGTGAAGGCAACATTCCTTTCAAATGTACACAATCACTAGTAGTATATACCCAATGAATTGGGAATCCAAAATTATGTGAAGGTAACATCCCCATAAGATGTACACAACACTATTTAAGATAATATGACATCATGTCAGATTATGATACGGATATAGTCCGAAAAACTATTCACAATATCTTCCGTTTGTAAAAATAACACTTCAGCTTACCTTCATGGTCCGATAGTACCGGCGACATAATAATATTCGTCGACGAGCTACTACTCTCGGAACAACTTCGAACACGCGACCTTCTGTCGCGTTTATTAAGTTTCCTTTCGAGTTTTCGAATCCTCTTTCTTAAATAATCACTGTCGTCGTTTTTGTGACTACGTTTTGGCATCTTATTGCACAATTCAAATGAAACGAAGAAAATAACGTGGTGATCGGCGACGCACTAAAACGCGAATGAGTGGCGGTACAGGCATAACTATCAGGAAGACAAAGTACCGACAAAAAAAAAAAAAAAAAAAAATATTCAAACTTAGTGGATGAAAGGCGATACCCTAGACGTATTACTACATTGTTATCTTAATCTCGAAGGACGAAGCAACGAAGTATAATTAATTTAGGGAGATACTTGGCGGACAAGTATGGATATATCGGTTTTTGACGCGATCATTTGGATATATCGGTTTTTGACGAAACCAAAATGGATATATCGGTATTGAACTGAATTGAATTTGAACCGACCATTGTTGAATTGTGTAAAACTTAATAAGAATTATCGGTTTTTAATCCAACAACAAGAACAAGTTGAATTTAAAAATGTATTTGTCGGGTTTGATTTGACCACAGTATTTTGATATTTTTTTTTAAGATGGATGTAACTGTTTTTTAATTGATTTCTTTCCTGAAGGGTGTATAATTAAACATTTTGTAACGGAAAAAAAAAGTCTTAATTAAGACATATCGGTTTTTGTTCCGACGCTCCTCAATTACAAGACTTTCGATATAACTTAACCTTTGCAGTGCGTCTTCGCTTATCATCGCGCCTTAAATTGTTAACTGATGATAATGCCTGGCCGTTTGACAAAAACAGAGTTAGATATAACGCGCGTACAGATGATGTATTAAACGGGATAACGAATCGTATTAAGCGTAATAAAATGTATGAAAACATGCCTCAAGTTGGAGGGACTGGCGTAAAATGGCGTATTATGCGGGAAATCGTATTTAGCTGTTTTTACTGTACCTACTTACTTACACATTCAACAATTCAATTCTGCGAATCATAAAATAAAAATTTATTAAAGGATCATAATTATGACGCACATTAAAATCTACTTCATTGTACGTTACCCAACACAATGCACTAGAAAAATTACAAAGACAACATTTTTTTCCATGAAAAAACAAATTGTCTCCTTAAAGCTTTTCACAGTTTGAGTTTTTTGTTCCATTCAAAAAGTGGGAAGCTTAAAAATATACGTTCGTGACAACATATTAATTTTCTCTAGGTATGATTTTTCACTACATATCTATTCAAGTATAAAAAACGATGATACCAGAGGGGCAATTCTCGTAATTTTAAGAACGTTCACAGTCTGATATTAGTCTTAATCGGTCAAAAATACCTCTAATCTCTATACATTTTGACAAGTTTTTGACATTTGTTTGTCGCCGAGATGAGACTGCGACTAGATTTTGAACGTTTAAAATTACGAGAATTAGCCTTCTGTAGTTTCCACTGAAAACAGCAGTGCGATTCTGTAACCATCTCACCGTGAAAACTTAGGTGAAGTGAGCGTGGAGTGAGCTGTCAGTATCTTATCGATAATCTGTGAACAGCGTTATGGGCTGCAATATCGTCTACATGTTTTGTGTATTTCTTATTTCTGTTTTATATTGTGGCTGTTTGTTGTTGCTATTGAATAAAAAAAAAAAAACAAAATTAATTGTCAATATTAATTAAATTAAAGAATTAAATGTTTATTTATTATATTTTATCTCCCAAAGACAATTTTATTCATAAAATGTTGACCACTTTTCTGACATAAAAACTCTTTGCTAAGATTTAAGAAAGTACCGTTCGTTTTAGACGGAGCATCTTGATAAACCGTGCGCTTTACATTACAATTACGCACAAGTACGTAATGAGATATCTTACGATATTGAAATTGGTGCAGTAAGAGACCTTTTACGAGCAAATGTCTTGTGTTATAAATATTATTAAAATCTCGATAGTGATTGTAATTGTTTGCTTGGTCAATCCCTAGTATCAGCATGACTCACAGCTCACTCTAAGCTCACTTCACCTTAGTTATCACGGTGAGATTTTTCCAGAATCGACCGGCTGGAAGCAATTCGCGGCCCTCGTGGTCTGTATCCGCACTTGCAAATTTGATGAATTCGTAATCATCGACAAAGTACTTTATACCATCTAATACTTCAAATATAACACCTGACCTAACACCCGCAAGCGCTTCCTGAACACTTATGAAGAAGTGTTATTATTGCTAAGTCAAGAAACCCCTTCCCGTCGAGACTTCAGGGCATAGCCGTCAGCTGCATTCTTGAAGATACCCAGAACCTATTGCCTATTGGTGCAGAAAGTCAGCGTCGTCTGGACTAGGAGAATCCTATCCTCACACCGGGATAATCCTTGATAAGCATACAGGGTATATGCCTATCCAGGCATACTTACACACTTCACGTCCACACCACGCCCGTCTGGCACACCTTCACTAATATTAGTTTATAAATAATTTATGATTTCACATGTAGATATATGTAGGTTTCTTATTTTTCAGCATATTTCCCAAAAAACAAACAAGCGGATGACAAAGTACTACGGCATAATATCTTCACGTCATTCATAGCGATTGTTATAAAGTTTGCGATACCTACTATACTTTAAACATAACTTTCGATAACAAAGACTTGGGAAGCTAACGTCGCCAGCACACTTTTAAATATAATAACATAGTGACGGAATAATCCAGTTATTCATTCATTTTGTTAGTTTTGTTACTACGTGGTTGGATTAGACTGCGTCAGTTTGAAGTGCTTCCTCCTGATCCTTCATAAATTAATATCATTATTTTAGCTGGTTTCTTGAGCACGAGCTAGTGGGAGCATAATTGATTAGGTATTCTGTACCTAAAGGCACGGGTACTTTCCGGAAATTATGGAAAACAATAGGAAAATTACTTTAGATAGGTAATCCTGTAAATGGCGGATTTATTTCATACGTCACATTAAGTATTGAAGTTCTGAAAATACTAGCTTGTTTTTACATATTACAAACGCGATTTGTAATTTAAACAAAATAAAAATGTAAACGATCTGTGACACTGAATTTCATTACAAACAAACAATGTAAATATTTTTCCAAGGAATAAAATAACCAAAAAACAAATACAATCGGTCGATTCTGTAAAAATCTCACCGTGAAATCATAGGTGAAGTGAGCATTCAATAGTGTTAATCCCTAGCATTAGTCTACTGAATCTCACTTCACGCTCACTTCAACTAGGTTCTCACGGTGAGATTTTTATACATAGAATAGCTCTACAGCCGTGCGATTCTGTAACCATCTCACCGTGAAAGCTTGGGTGAAGTGAGCGTGGAGTGAGCTGTCATTCGCTAGGGATTGACACTATCAAGTGCTCACTTCACTTATGATTTCACGGTGAGATTTTTACAGAATCGACCGGCTGAACGTTTAATTTACACAAAAAATAAAACTCAAAGGGTTAACACAACCCTAAACTTTTTAAAAAGAAAAAATAGTTAGCAAGGAACCCAAATAAAACAACTTTCCCACTTTGTAATATAACAAAGGGCCAGTCATTGTTTTCATATAATCGTCAGCAAATATTAGTAGATTTAAATCATACGGAGGAAATATTCTCAGTGAACGGAAGGAAATGGAGGATCAAACCTGAGAGCGAGTGTGAGTGACGGGCACCACTTGAAGCTCGAGATTTGCTGAGGTTTCAATATACCAGCCTCCGTCGCATCGCTCTAACTATATTACGACCAAGGAAATTTACGGTACTTTTCCGTACGCAGTGCAAAAATCGAGTGACGTAGGTAAAACATCTTGTAATAAGTAACGATTACACCTTCCAATGCCCGAGGTAGATATATTGAGATATTTATCTGCCAAAAAAATGTTTTCTAGTTTATGAATAATAGGAATTTGCACGCATGGTTTTGTAACATGGCACCTAAAACACTCGTAGGCGACCAAATAACATGAAAGATCAACATTCGGACAAAAATATATCCCTACTGCAGTGACAGTGGTAACTTCTGAGTCCCGCCTTATTTCTTGTAATCCGAGATAAACCTACCAATAAACGTAGAGGCCTGTTTGTGGAGAATCCACGAGATATGGGTCCGCTCCTTAGAGAGCAATCATGAAGAAAGGTTGTCCTCGGGGCGTTCTTAAGCCACTCACAATCAAATTTGGCTGCATCGCGGCCGGGTTAATCGAGGATTAGGTAAATTGACCCGGATACACTGATGGGAAAATCTCCCTTCATTTTCCAAGGTTGATTAATAATGTCATTAACATATTTAGGATGTTGCTGCAGCGTCAGTATAAATCTTCGCGTATTTTATTGCTGGCAGTTCATTGCTGTCACTTTCTTCTATTTATTTGGAGTCCTATTCAATTCTGAGAAATTTATGCCACCTGTTAAGTCAGCTTGTTAAAATTCATTTTATTTTAACTTTATGCACAATTTATATTCATAATAAAAGCTTGTGTTTAACTGAAAACGTCTAAACCGTAAACGAGTCGATAGTCGAGCTCTTCAGAAAATATGTATTACATACTCGTATAAGGGCTATCTATTCGCACACGAAATATCTCAGGGGTGACCCCTTGAACTTATACAACAACTTTTGCTATATGATAAAACGTGAAATCGCAAAAAAACCTGCTGTTCCACACATTTTGACGAGTTGTGCGAAAATAAATGTAGAGAACAGCTGACATTTTTTTCCCGATTTCGGGTTTGGTCCTATAGTAAAAGTTGTTTTAATGATGAATACAAATATACAATGGACCCCTTAAGAGATTTCATGTAAGAATAGATATACCTTATATCCAATTGTACAATTTCATCGCGGATGTTTACACTGCTATTCAAAATTTACGATATATAAGCTTATATTATAATACGTATATTTAATTCATAAAAGTAAAGCATGGAAACCGGTATTTTTTTACTGTATTTTATAACTGAGATGCAATTAATTAAATAAATAACAGCGATAAAAAATTATAAAGCGAAGTCTTAAGAAAAATATTAGGCACGGAAAGTGCTCTGTTTTTAATCACAACTCAAAATACCGAAATATCGGTTTTACTTTCAACCCTCAGTTTTATATCAATGTTTAATCGCAAGTAAGTAGTATTGCTATGAAACCCAATGATACCGCATAGCCGTGCATACAAGGTCGAATGTCAAGTTCAATTGTTTGAATTCTACGTCTCATAGGAAACTGTAACGACCTACAGTTACCGGCTCGTGTCCACGTGCCTCCAAGAACCATACACTCATACCTGCATGAGAACAGATGACGTTGTCAAACGGACTGTAACCTACAATAATGAAGGTCTCGCCCAAGGTGACGCAACCAATGAAAATTTAATGCAAGGTCGCCTCTGTACTCACCTAGCCACAATCAACTTGTCAGTTTTGAAATATGATGATGTGTCCCCGCCCTTGCCTCGTTAGGTTAGCCTCCTGCACGTAAAAACTCTATTCAGCCAGTTTAGAACATCAACATTTAGAGGGCGGTCATAAACTGAAAAGACACTCCACAAAGATGTCGTACTACACCAGTAACAGTTTATTTCCAACGACTGTACCCATACCGAATGGGTTTCCTGTTCAGATAAATGAAAGGCCAAAAAATAAGAACATTTTTTTAGATGTTACGCCTGTTCGGTCGCCGGCGATACCGATTGCGTCAAATGCCGTAGCTCCAAAGAGAATGAACTTCGTAGAACCAATAATCTCTAATGATATAATCTACGAGAACATCAAGCCTGTGTTTATCATACTGAGAATAATGGGAGTTCTGCCGGTAACGAGACCGACGTCGTGTGTCAACCAGTACCAGATAGCATCGTCTTCGATGCTGTACTCCATCCTCGTGTTCTGTTCCCTGGTCAGCTACGTGCTGTACCTGTCGCTGCACAAAGTCCAGATCTTACGAACTGCGGAAGGCAAATTCGAGGAAGCTGTTATTGAATATCTATTTACAGTATACTTATTCCCGTTGATCGTGGTCCCGATCTTATGGTACGAAACTAGAAAAATTGCGAATGTTCTCAACGGATGGGTGGATTTTGAGGTAAGTTTTTTTAATAATAACTTCACTTCAAACGAGTCTGCCTTGCTTTATAATGACTTATGTGGTTTTATTAACAAGTAACGTATCGATCTGCCTACCAAGACACCAGGATGTTGGACCTTCGGGCCCAGAGGCCCCATATTATATGTACCTAACTAGAAAATTAGGTCTCATTCTGTTATTTGATAATATATCTAATTATTTGCACCAATCCAGGTGGTCTACAAGCAGCTATCAGGTCGTACGCTCCCAGTGAAGCTATACAAGAAAGCTTTAACCATAGCTGTCATCATACCGATCCTATCAACTACGACGGTCATCGTGACGCACGTCACTATGGTCCACTTTAAGCTCTTGCAGCTGGTGCCCTATGTGTTCCTGGAGATCCTGACCTACATGCTCGGTGGTTACTGGTATCTGCTCTGCGAGACGCTGAGCATCTGTGCTAATATCTTGGCTGAGGATTTTCAAAGCGTAAGTTAACTAATTAATTAGCTCAAATACGCAACTATTGCTTTAATTTTAGTACTTCTCGAACCTCGATACAGACACGAGGTAAAAATGGAAGAAAAGATAATGGTAAGATTTCATGTTTGACTGTCTCTCTGGATTTGTGGCTTCAAATCTTTAGGATGTTTAGATCGGTCCTTGGGTACAACACGGTGTAATAAATTCAGAAAATCTCAGGGTTGGTTGCCCCTTATGACTATACGACCATCTCTCTAATGTTCCATTTTTTTCAGGCTCTTCGCCACATCGGCCCAGCAGGCAAAGTCGCCGAGTACCGTGCCCTTTGGTTGTGTTTGAGCAAGCTCTCTCGAGACACGGGCAACGCCAACTGCTACACGTTCACCTTCGTCAACCTATACCTCTTCCTGATCATCACCCTCTCTATTTACGGGCTGCTCAGTCAGATTTCCGAGGGATTTGGTATCAAGGACATTGGTCTTGCATTGACGGCGTTGTGCAGTATCTTTCTGCTGTTCTTTATTTGCGATGAAGCTCATTACGCTTCTCATAATGTAAGTAACTAGTTAACTACCTACATACTTATACTCGTATTACCTACCATAATACTACGAAGTAGAGGGTACATTCGTATCTAGCGTTGGTTGACGCGGTTTTAGCGTAGCGTATATATACGCGGCATATTAAACGATTGTTTTAGTATACTAGTGTTTCTACATTTTGTCTCCGCTCAGGTGCGAACAAACTTCCAAAAGAAGCTGCTCATGGTGGAACTATCCTGGATGAACACGGACGCTCAAACAGAAGTGAACATGTTTCTGCGAGCCACCGAGATGAACCCCTCACAAATTAGTCTCGGAGGATTCTTTAATGTCAATAGGACTCTTTTCAAATCAGTAAGTGACACTGTTGAAAATTATAATTTTTTATTAATATTCTTTACAATAAGTGGGTATTCAGATCGTCCTTTTGGTCTCGTGATCGCGAGCGAGACTGCTGAGCGTGGGGTCTGGGGTTCGATTCCCGGGTCGGGCAAAGTAATATTGGAATGTTACATTAGGAATTTCTTATTGTGAAATTTGAGGCGTTGTGATACCCCTGAACCTCGGAGGTCACGTAAAGCCCATCGGAATATAAGAGTGAAGGAAGAGAGAGTGCACTTGTGTCTCTCACACACTTGTGCACTATAACATATAAAAAAAAAAAAAAAATAAATAAATAAAAAAACATATCCCGCGCCGCAGGCTGGTCTCCACTGAGATTGGTCGCCGTGGACGAAATCTCTGGAGGACTATTATTGAGATTAAGTTGAAACTGATTGGACACGAGTGGAAAAATAATAGATAATTAGGTAATAATAATACATTCACAAAACTTGGTAACGAAATAGCCTCATAAATGGTCCGGGGTACGGTTGGTGTAGTAGGTGACCACGTTCATTTCGAAGCCTTTCATTTTGTTACGATTTCAGAATAACTCTGCGTCACTTACAATAGGTACCTACTTTATTCTATGAGACATTGTGACATTGGTTCATGTACACAGTCTACCATCGTTAGGTATGTCTACTGTTATGACAACAAGCTCTTGAACGTCGTTACGTTCAAGAGCTCTAGAGCTCCAAGGGCATAACCCAACGCTCTATTACAAACCTTGTAGAGCCTAGATTACCTATTTACCTACCTATATCCTGTTTTTACCTACGTAGATATCGTATCATTAGACAAGTTATGAAATAAATATTTCTGTTACAGTTGCTGGCAACCATGGTGACGTACCTAGTAGTACTGCTACAATTCCAAATCAGTATTCCCGACGAGTCCACGGGCCAAGATGAAGATGAGAGAGTGCCTTTCAACTTCACCAGTGCAACAACTGAAGCTATGACCACCACCACTACTGTTATGACAACAATCCTTACCACGCTTGCAAAAAAGAAGAGGAAGCATTAAAATTAATTTGTTAAAATTAACTTAACTTCTAGGAAATAAAATTTCTTTTTGGTTTATTAGAATAATTATCCTAGCTATAAGAATGGTTACATCGAGTTGCTTCACAACATATTGCTCTGAATCAATCTCTGATATTATTATAGCTATTACCTATGACCTAGTAGAAAATTGGTAGTGTCTTCTTGGCATCGGTTTTAATATTTTGCTGAATATGTTGGACTTTATCATCAGCTAATCAACTTTAGGTATAATAATAAAAGTACCTACATACAATTTTTGTTTTACATAATTATGTATGTACACTACATGCTTGCTTACTGTATCGTAGTCTGAATCTGACTGCACTGCAGATAAACCCTTATAAAAACCAAATAAAACATAAATGGATGTGCTCAGAGTAGGCCACTTTATATTATCGTACCACCCTACACTTTGGTCTATAAATAATAAATTATTTTATTTCTGTAAGTAGGTTTGTACAAACACTTTTACACGCCAGTCATATTTTTTAAATTGGAAGAGGTCGGCATTTCCTACCTGACTACTCTGAGAAGAAAGGCCGAAACAAACTCAGAGGTCACACACAGTCTCTTTCAAAGTCGAGACATAACCTTGGTCAGATCATGTGAAGAGCATGTAGATTGGTGTCTCAAATGGTCTTTTAAGGAAAGAACCACACAGATTGAGTAGACCTGTCCGGCCAGAGCACGCGTTTGTCAGTAATCGTGCAGCTCAGAACTTAAGGAGCTCAACGATTCGACGAACAATACCAAAAAAAAGGACATTTGGGTAGGCCGCATTAATGACTCAAACTGCCAGATCATGATTAAAACTAACTAAGAAGGAATAAAAGGAAATAGAAAAAAAGCATCGACCGACATAGTCCTCACATTCACAATAAAATATGTAATACTTTACGAAGTAATTCATGTAATTCGTCTAAGATCCTACTATCCTACTGGAACTCTACTCTCTTTGAAAACGAAGAAAACTATTTTGTCTATGACGTGTATGACGTCAATGACGTGACGTTTCTGTTTATTATCTGTTGCGAGCGTTATGTATTGAGAGAATTTTCCGGATTTTTACTGTTTCTCGAAGTTATTCGTTTTCCTGCAAAGACATTAGAAAGTTGAAACATCAAATCGTAAGTGTGATCCTTGATATTAACTCAAAATGGTCGACTACAGCAAGTGGAAGGACATAGAAGTAAGTACTTATTGCATACAACTCAAAATTAGCTCCACCGTTGTTTATACCTCTACGTTAACCTGGATTGACAACCCATTTTAGATATCCGATGATGAAGACGAGACCCACCCTAACATTGACACTCCGTCGCTATTTCGCTGGCGGCACCAAGCGCGTGTCGAGCGCATGGAGGAGCGGCGAAAAGAGATAGATGAACACGTCCAAAAGAAGACTGAAAACTTCAGATTGATAAACGAAACTAGGAAAAAAATTAGTGATGCGGGCCCAGACAGTCCCGATCTTGATTCTTTAAAGAAAGCATTAGCTGATCTAGAAAAAGAAGAGAAACAATTAAAACAAAAAGAAGATGATCTTAAGAAGAAAGAACGACAAACCCCGTGGAACGTGGACACGATCAGTGAGCCGGGCTTCACAAAAACCGTCATCAACACCAAGCCTATCAGACCCAAGGATGAGAACTTGACTGAGGAGGAGAAAGAAGCCAAGATGAAGAAGTTTATCAAAGAAAATGAAAAGATTCTGAAGCAGTTTGGTATGCTGCGGCGTTATGAGGACTCGCGATCGTTTTTACAGGAGCACAGTCAACTGGTGTGTGATGAAACGGCCAATTACCTTGTCATCTGGTGCATCAACTTGGAAATGGAAGAGGTCAGTAGTATGCTGTATTTGTGCACTGTAATGCTGTTATGAATTTGCTTGTAACCTGTGTTATTTATACTGTTGTGTAATTTGATGCTTCTATAAGATTTTCACTATATTTATTTTGTCTATTTTTGGTTATTTTCAGAAACATGATTTGATGGCTCATGTAGCTCACCAAACCATCTGCATGCAGTACATATTGGAGCTGTCCAAACAACTGGATGTGGACCCTAGAGCTTGTGTCAGCTCTTTCTTCTCAAAGTAAATCACTTTACCGAGTTTCACTGCAGTTTTATGAACACTAAGATCCAATGTTCTAAATACATCTGTTTTTTCAGGATACAAATTGCGGAGAAGACATACAAAGACTCATTTGATGATGAATTGGAGCAGTTTAAGGCAAGGATCAAGAAGCGAGCTGCTGAGAAAATTAATGAGGCTATCAGAGAGCAGGAGGAAGAGGAACGGAAGGCCAGGCTGGGACCCGGTGGATTGGACCCTGTTGAGGTGTATGAAGAGCTACCTGATGTAAGTAGCTAGGATTTAAATTGGATATAGTATGCCGTATGTGATGTTCCACTATCATTTACAAATAAATGTTTTAATTACTTTAACAAAAAATTTTTGCATTGTTATTGTCACAGGAATTGAAGAAATGCTTTGATGCCCAAGACGTGCCATTGCTCCAAGCAACAATTGCTAAAATGCCTGAGCAAGAAGCCATCTACTTCATGAAGAGATGTGTGGACGCCGGACTGTGGGTTCCCGGCAAGAACAGTGATGATGAACCTACCATGAAGGAGAATGCTGCAGGCTCGTCACAGCCTGCCGGTGATGCTTCCATCCCCACCCCCTCGGCAAGCACTGATGATCTTGACTGAGACACAATCAAAGCCTGCTAGTATTTAGGCTTAAGTCTCCTGAAGATCATTGAAGTGCTAGAACCAGAATTTTGGCATTTTCCATTATGACATATGGACATAAGTTAGATTAAGTTTATGTTATATAGTATTAATTTTGTATCTTCAAATTATAAGTGAGTTCTGATAACTGAGAAAGAAGAATAACTGTTTTGTTGGATATCTAAAGAATTAAATGTTTTGTTAGATATCTAAAGAATTAAATGTTTTGTTAAGTGTCGCCATGAATACACTTGTCAATGCAATAATTTTAAAACTCCATCATTCATCAATTTCAGCCGAAAGACGTCCACTGCTGGACATAGGCCTCCCCCAAGCACCTCCGCTTCGACCGGTTTTGTGCTTCTCGCATCCAGCGAGTTCCTGCGGCCTTCACAAGGTCGTCGGTCGACCTTGTGGGAGGCCTTCCAACACTACGTCTTCCGGTATACGGTCGTCACTCCAGAACCTTTAGGCTCCATCGGCCATCGGTTCTGCAAGCAATGTGCCCTGCCCACTGCCACTTGAAAGTATAGCAATTCTTCGAGCTATGTTGGTTACCTTGGATCTCCTGCAGATCTCTTCATTTCTAATTTGATCACGCAGGGAAACTCCAAGCATAGCCCTCTCCATTGCCCTTTGGGTGTCTTAGCCTTCTAATTTGAGCTTCCCATTGTGAGCGACCATGTTTCAGTGCCATAGATCATCACTAGCAACATGCACTGGTCAGACTTTCGTCTTGAGACACTGCAGTATGTGGGAAGAGAAGATATTGCATAGCTTCCTGAACGCTGCCCAGCTGAGTCTGATTCGAAGATTGAGCTCTTTCTCGAAGTTGGACCTACCTAACTGGATAGTTTGTCCTAGGTAAACATACTCGTCCACGACTTCGAGTGTAGCATCTCCGATCTTCATGAGAGTGGGTGTTACCTGGGCATTTGACATGACCTTCGTTTGATCCATGTTCATTTGAAGACCCACTCTTTCAGAGGCCCTACTGAGGTCATCGAGCATTGTACTGAGATCCTCCATAGTGAGTTATGTACTCGCCATTGATGTTAATGCCAGCCCCTATCCCGCCCAGAACCTTGAAGACGTCCTCCAGTGCAGCGGTGAACAGTTTCGGAGAGATATGGTCTCCCTGTCTCACACCTCGCTGCCGAAGGATAGGTTTCGGGGTCTGATCCTGGACTCGGATTGACATAGTGGCGTTTTCGTACAGACACTTCAGCACCTCGATGTACCAATAGTCGATCTGGCACTGTTGAAAAGACTGCAGCCCATGGCTGGCTCGATCGAATCAAAGGCTTTCTCGTAGTCGATAAACGCTAAGCAGAAAGGCAGGTTATACTCTTCGGTCTTCTGTGTCAAATTAAGATACTCCATAGACAAGTTTAGAAGTGATTAAAAAATTGGCTACTAAAAATACGTCAATTTACGTCAGGTGCAGACTAATTTGACAGGACTCAACTAATATTTATCTTCTGTCCTTGTCTTAATGAAATAGATGCACTGAACTTAAATTTAGTTTAGTTTGTGAAGAAGGGAATCGGCGCCATTGTCGCCAGTCTTAAAGAAAAAGTATCACCACACCTCTGTTCGATGCCTGTGGTGTTTTACCCTCGAGTATGACGGTACCAAACAGCTTCTGAAGGGCCTTAAGAACGGGTTTTCCGCCGGCCTTCAGGAGTTCAGCCGTAATTCCGTCATCACTCGTTGTTTTTGAGCTGCTTTAGAGCCATCCTAATCTCGTACAGGCGGACGTCCGGGATGTCTTCGGTATAGCGGCGGGTCAATCTTGCCCTTGGGTCGATAACTAAAAAAATAATAATAATAAATATTAACCAGATTCGTAACGGGGTTACTTGTTGACGTGTATAACTGTGTCTATAGAACCTCTCGATCTCTCTCAACAGCAGGTTTGGAGGATACGATCCTGCCATCATCGGTCTTCAGTTTCCTAAGCTGGCTCTGCCCAATAGACATATCTCTAGCAGATCTTGGAACCTTTATTCTGCTCTATCGCGTCCTCAATACGGTCTGCATTGAAGCGGCGAAGGTCGCTTTTCAAGGACTTAGATCAGTCTATTGAGCTGCCGGTACTTGAGCGTATCATCTTAAGACTGCAGGATCATCACGCGCCTTTCCTTCATGAGACGCAAAGTAGGATCAGGACTTCACGTGCAACTTAATAAGTGCCGTTAAATTAACTTTTTATCACGCAGTGTACAATATTTTACTAACAGCAAGTTTACCCCCATATGATATTTTACAATATAATATGACATATTATGTCTAGAATTGTTTTATTTATTACTTACATGCACCTTACTATGTGTAATCAAGTCATCCTGGCGCCCTCCAATGTCGTCGATATTTGTGATATGAGAAAAATTGATGGATTATAGTCGTGTGCGTTCGCGCAGCGGAATGTTGTTGAATTTAAAGATTTTAATTATGCAGATATTTAGTGTATGGCGTCGTATAATTGTGTATGGTAAAAAAAAATTTGTGCACGCAGCCATTGTGGAAAAATTCAACAAAAACTGATTCCGCTGGGCGAACGTTGTCCTGGCGGAACTTTTTTTAATCCATAGACTTTAGAAGAAAAGAGATGTGTCCAAAAATTAGTGTGTATTTGTGTGTAATTGTGTATGTATGAATAAAATTAGTGCATGCATAAACTTCGGAGAAATTCAAGTTTCCGCTGCGCGAACGTTTGGCCATTAGCTAGTTTTCATATAAAGCGCTTACATAGAGAGCTGTAGATTTTTACATACGTTGTTTTGAATTTGTTTATATTTGTTTAAAAAACAGATTTAGAAAAAATCGTAGGGCTTAAAAGATAAAAATATAAACGTAAAATACGCTTATTAGGTCTTAGTTCTTAAAGTATGCACTTTGGGGTCTAGATTTTCACGTTTATACAAACCTTGTAAGTGTCTGCAACATGTTGCCAAGTATCAATGATGTTCCGTTAGTAATTAAAGAGTTATAGGACAATTTACCATGAATAGATCACTGTTTACAAAGCAGTCAAATATCACGACGTTCTAAAGGAATTGCATGGTAAAATGTATGCTAATAATTAGTGTATTCATTCAACTATTCACATGCAAAATTTCATGTCATTAAATTCAGTAATTAAAGAAAAACAATTATAATACTGACGAAGCATCGAAAACCTACATAACCCGACCAAGTTCGGATGGCTACAAAAAAGCGGCCGTGCAATATATTTAGGTAACATCCCAAAATCTACAGTATAATACCGGTATTGAATTGGTATAGGTGATAACACAATTGTTGTTTCGATATAATTTATAGGTCATTTATTTTTGTACACCTACTTTTTTAAATGTATTTGACTATGACATAAAGTAGGTACTATTTACGTAGGTACTTTATTTAAGTATGCGCTTGAGACTTGAGATATAATCTAGATATATTATTTAAGACAAATAAAATTCATACAGCTAATTTCTATTGAAGATTTCACGGATCAGGATTCTAACTATAGACCCCTTAGGGAAGTTAAATAATTACCACATGTAAGTACTACTGTTTAGGTAAATATTTATCATATTGTAGCTTATTACACTATTTAACCAATGGACTAGGCATGCACGAGCGTTCCCCTTTGCAACTTTAGTGGATCAAACAATCTAATAACTTAAAAAAAACTACTTCTTGAATCGATTTTTTAATTGATGTAAGCCGTTGTACTGGTAGTGACTTATGTATGTGAGCGTGTTCCCCCGCACCCCACCAAAATATGCAGAATTACTTTGATTAAATAGTCTAAGTATTGTAGTTATGAATTGATCAAAAATATTCTAGTGTGAAAAAATAGACAACGCGCTGCGCGCAACGAGCGATAGGCGGCTTCCCGCTTGAAACGGTACTTCCATCCTTGAAGAAAAGAGAGGGCAATATGTTTTCATTAGCCGCGGCCCGCGCGTATTCGTTTGCTGTTGAACTTGAACCTGATTTTGTTTTATTCCCAGTCACAAACAAATGTGCAGTCAAGGACAATGTGCGTATGCGCTGTTGTTTTGCTATGCATCGCCAATTCTCTGTAATAATAATATTGACAAAGTGTGTTATTAATGTTATAGTGTAACAGTGAAGCTCAACATAATTATGTAGGTATATTGAGTGAGTGATAGTGAGAAGCTGATAACAGATATAAGGTAAGATTTTATAATAAATTAATAGCTATACACTTATTCATTTACGTAGTTTATTAGGCAGATAAATTATAATAATTATGTTGACATTGGACAGACACCATAAACCCAAGTTAATATCTACGGATTGATCTAATCCTATATCTATTTACTTAAATTCGTAATAATAAATTATTATACTAGACATATATTATAATAAAATCGTAACAAAGTAGATGTTTTTTTTCTGGTTAAAGACAAACTACTGAATAGAAAATTACAGAATAACTACTGAATTAACTAAACGACCGACCAGATTGTAACGAAATGTTGAAAAGAAATATTGTTATTAAATAATCACCTTATATTTATTACCTATATGTAATGATATACGTATAAGGCAGATTTTTATTAGCTACTTTCTTTTTGTGGGATTATGTGTAGAGATGGCAATAACGGCTGTTTTTCAATAATTAATTATGCATATGATTCTATATCACTAAGACATACTCCCCTT